>BPTQ01000009.1:118459685-118670459 GCA_019973895.1 Chrysanthemum seticuspe | reverse complement strand
TAGTGACTTGTTTTTCTTTATCGTTATGAGTTGATCAATGAAGATTTCTAAACTTGATTTAGACCTTTGGTCTTGATGAAACTTTTGAGTTCCACCAAGTTAGAGAACGTGAGATCAATCGAATATGAGTCCGAGTCTTGACCATTGTAGTCGTTGTTAAGACATAGATGAGTGATGTTGTTGATGAGGTCTTGATGTTTGGTAATTGGTATATGGTCGTGTTGGTCGAGTCATTTCTTCTTCTACCTTTCTGTCAAGTCGCTAGTTTACTGGTCAAGTCGCTAGCCAAGTCGCTAGGACAAGTCGCTAGCCAAGTCGCTAGGACAAGTCGCTAGCCAAGTCGCTAGGACAAGTCGCTAGCCAAGTCGCTAGGACAAGTCGCTAGCCAAGTCGCTAGGACAAGTCGCTACGACTTGTAAATACAAGTCGCTAGGCAATTTTTTGATACTCAACTCGCTAACCAGATACAATGAATCAGTACAGTTTTGTGTCTAAGTCGCTAGCAAGATTTTTATGTTTTCCGATGAGTTTTCCGACTACATTTCCGACCATCTTCATACTTACCCAGAAAACTTATCATAAAGTTGCAACTTTTTGACCCATTTTGACCCATAATAACAGTATATGGAAATACAGTTTGGACAAGATTCAACACAGTCACAAAGGAAAGGTAAACAAGACTGTTTTGTGACCAGAAACCATGACAGCAAGCATATGACATAGTTGACTCAAAAGTCAAAACAAGAAAACAACAACTCGCTAATAAGAACTTGACAAAAAACATGGTAAAACAATTTAACAGGACTTGTATAAACCATCTGTTTCAAACCACTACAAGTATTAATAAAATAGTTTTAACCATCTTTTAAAGATATTCAAACCAGTAATGATACATGAAACAAAAAACAGTTTGGACAAAGAAAACAGTTTTGACCATGTTGATTAACCAGATTCTATCAAGACCGTAACACAATAACATCATCACATTAACACGCATTAAACATCACATCAACCACATCAAACCGCCAACAAGAAACCATGTGAATCATCAAAATAACATAACCTAGGCTCTGGTACCAATTGTAGGATCGTGTATATTATTGTGTTGATGATTCGGGTGGTCTTGGGAGATCAAAATACATGTTTTCCATTAGAGAGAGAAAGTTAGAGAGTTGGGTGGTTTCTTGGTAGAGAGTTACTTCACAAAATGTAGAGTATTAGATTGAAAAGCACCACCCCTTCCATGGATGGAAGGGGTATTTATACTTACAGACTCAACGACCTCCTATCGGCCTGTGGATCAGGGATACAGTGGGTAAAGACCCGTCCTTCCTCCACGGTGTTGCACTAAACTATACTACGCTACAAACTAATAAATAAACTACTAAATAACGTAACTAATGACAAGTCTACGAGCTAACTTAAGCTAGATAACATTTGGGGTGACCGACACTTCACTATGGAATTTTCTAATTCCTAACATATTGATTAATTGTGGTATGTTTTTTTTATTCCTCTTATGATTAAAGTTTATGTTTTTATATTAAATTTTGAAAATTGAGTAGGAGTGGGGATTTGACAAATATTCGAATTAGGAATCACATAGCTATTGATCTTTTTTTTTTTTTTTTTTTTTTTTTTAAATTCATGGTAAGATGTGTATAACTGCCTTTTAGCTCACTATAGGAATGTTAAAGGATGAATTGTTTAGATGAGTTATTGTTTCACTTTAAGATTTTGTCATGTGCGAGTCCAAGTTTGAGGATGAATTGGTTTGAAAGAAGGTTTTGTTAGTATATTAGAAGAAGGTGTGGATACAATTATTTGTGTAAGATGTACTTTCGTTTACCAGGTCCAACAAGTTTTATTAGATTATCACATCTAGTAGTTGTTTTGCTTTTAGGAATGTTGTGTAAAATGGAGTAAAGAAATTTGTTGACCTCAATATTTGCTAATGCTATGATCTACAAAAGACGTATGAACAGTTAGCAACCATGAACTTTGGAATTTGAGAATAATTAGGATTATTGCATCAGTAGTCTTATTTGTTTACAGAACTTTTTGATGGCAGTCATTGAAAACCTGCATGGAATAGTTGTGAAGAAATATGTTTTAGAACATGTAGATTTGATGTCATAGATGTGTTTCTCTATGATTTTATGGCTTTTTGTTAATGATGGTGTCGTGTGCTGTAAGTGGACTACAATGGATGGTATCATTGATTCAAGTTCAGTATGTAAAATATAAAGTATTTGAGTGACAATCTGTTAAAGAGGATGATCCAGGTGGGATCATTCAAGGATTCGCCATGGTTACTTTGCTCAGTTGTTAAATGACCCATATATTCTGCAACAGGGACTTAAAGTCTTATGGAACTTGGCATCACCGGAAATGGATAGTAAGCAAAGGGAATACTTCAACAGAGCACGAAATAGGACTTTTAAATAAATTCCAACAGCTAGACACCTGTAATTTTCATGCATGGAATTTCCGAAGGTAATGACATGTATTTGATGGTATATATTTAATTGGCGGATTATACAATCTAAATGGACCTAATTTGTTATGCACATTTCAGATTCATAGCAGATTGGCAACTGCTGATTTATATGTATGATTGTGGGATGTTTTCCAGGCTTTAGGGGAGTACACTAAGACTATAAATGACTTTACTGTGTTTCCTGCGGAAGATAAGGAGGGTCAATCTAGACAGTATTGGTATCATGAAGATACGCAGTCCTACTTTGATGATTTGGAACAATATAAGATGATCAAGACGATGTGTAGGCTTTCGTGTAGTGTATGTGAGAAGATGGACGAGAATGCGGGTAATGCTTCAAAGAGGAAAGCTAGGTTTCGTGATATTAACCAGCTTAAGGGTCATTTGTTTCACCAGCATAAGGTTTTTATGTGTGCCTTGAAGGACGGAAGGTATATTTCTGATTTTGTCTTGGTTTTATTTGCTTTGTTTTTAGTTATTTTATATATTTGTATCACATTGGTATTTCGTATCTGCATGCTCTTATATTGGTATATGGGAAAAAAGTCAATGCTATGAGCCAATCATGATTAGGAAAGATAGATAAAAGTGGGACGTATATTTTATCATCTCTGCAGATTTGAATTATAAGAAACTAGGCATTTTTTATGAATATGTTATCACTTTAGCTGTGCACGAATAATGATCTAAAGTTCTGGTGCTAAAGTATCAGTATCCTAACAATCGATGTTGAACACACACAGACCTTGATAGATCTTAAGCACTCGGAGATCGTTAGTGTTGCCTATGTAATCACAAGCAAACTAATAGAAGATCTCTACAACTCGTATTTTGAAGCGGAAAGTAAATACAAGTTATAATAACTAAGAACTCTTTGATCCTCTATGGATCTTTTGATTATAGAAACTCTATGTTTCGGATATTTTACAAGACTTGAAAGACTTGAGAAAAGCTTATCTATTACAAACTATTATGGTTCCTTTTATAGGCAAGAAACCCTAATGACTCACGAGCGTTTACAACGTACGCTCCTAATACAAACATAGACCAAGCATGCATCTAGACAACCATGCAACTAATCATATTGTTTTACTAATCATATTGTTTATTCTGAGTAAGCTCTATACAATACGGCGCCAACCTATCTTTCATACGGCGCTGACTTTTACTACATACTGAGCTTATCTCTCCTACGTGGATTCGCACTTTCAGCAGAAACACGATTTATGCTTTATCACTTCTGCTGAAGTATAACTTCAGCAGAATCCATTCTTCTTCGGCAGAATCTCTTCGGCAGATACTTCGGCAGAATCAGTAGTTTACCTTAATTCCCAACAATCCTCCCCTAAACTGGAATTTGACTAGGTTAAGTTCCAGTTTCCTTGATAGATCGATAATGCTGTTGAGGATTGTACCATTTTATGAAAAATTTCCAAACAAGATCCTCCCCATATCTTAAACACTTCTGAGCTATGAAGGGCCAGTTTCTTGAGGATCAGCAACAAAGATTCAGAAGAAGAACATCTCTATGATGACTGAACTGTGAGACACCAGATCTTTGCAGCAACATATGACATTATGTACATCAAAACATATAAGTTTCAGACTATTCTCATCACTTCCAGGTGTGTTAACTCCTGTGAGAGGTGAATCATTGAAATTAATGGGTTTGATGTCTCTTTACCAATAGCCATTACTACTGGAGTAGCCACATGTTTGAGTTCGAAAACTATGGTACATTGATAACCATCTGATTTATTGGCAAACCAGCAACCATAGAAACGGATTTGACTTGTTTTTACCTGTAGCCGTTTGCTCAGGACTAGTCATTCTTAGAATTGGTGAATTGAGAACCAAATATGGATGCAGTTGCCTTTACCACATGCCATATACATGTGGGCTAGCCAATTCTTGGATTCCAAAAAGGAATAGACCATGGTGAATTGATGACCATACAACCCTCAGCAATTAAGCATGGGTGGTTGCAGACCCTATGATTTTGAGCAAACCATTACAGCTATCAACAGATTTGTTGTGTCTTTACCAAAGTTGTACCCTTTGGACTAGCCAACTCTTTGATATACACAAGGTCTATCAGGTGAGTTAACAACCATCAGAATTGTACAACAAACAAACCTGCATAAAAGTTAGTTTTTTTTTTTTTTTTTTTTTTTTTTTTTTTTTTTTTTTTTTTTTTTTTTAACTAAAAACTTGAAAAATAACTAAGAAATTGATAAATAACACAAATAACAAAAACAAAATGTAACATAACAAGGTAGTGCAGAGAGTACCAAGTATCATGATAAGGATGAGAATGAGACTTATTGCAGTTGTAGAAGTTGTGTCTTGATCAAGCCCACCAATGTTGAAGCAGACAGTCTTTCATTGCCCACTGGATCTGGAGGAATTTCCAATTTCTGACTAAGCATCTTTTCCATAAGTCTCTTGGGCAATGGATACTTTCAGTCAGCAAGCATGCAGACAGTGATCCCACTCTTAGTCTCCAATACATGTACACGAGGGAGAGGATAGAATCTCTAGGACGCCACCTTCCACCGATGTGAGTTCTTCCAAATGGAATGTGCTTTACTGTTGGGAGAATGAGAGTTAATCAGGACTTGAAGATCTCCCGGTAAGAACATCCCAGAACCTTGTGGTTCCTTGTTGCAGTAATGGGTGGTAACACGAGTATATAAAGAAAGCAAGTCTGCCCTGTCTACCAAGTGTAGAATTTCCTTTAGAAAGGTGAATTCCATTGAAGTGGAGTCCCTTCGATGAATGACATTCATCTCATCATCCTTCAATTTCCAATCGACCAACTCATTTTGATCTCCCTCAGGAAAATCAGCAGCAGACCCCTCTTTAATGAAAGTTGAGTTATCATCTTCAAGATCCAAAGGAGATCTTTTGGCCATTCTTTTTTTCCTCCCACCAGACTTATGGATTTCCCCAGAGGGAGCATTTTCAGTTTGAACATTTGTGGTAAGGCTTGAAGAGGCAGAGGGAGAGTTAGCTGGAACACCTTCACGTAGTGCATTCATCCTGTGAAGCATCTTTATTGCCCTTTCTGTTTTTATTTCTGCGAGATCAGCTTTCTTAACTCCAGAAGTTTCTTGTGTGACAACGATTGCCACAGATGAAGTGGGGGCTGAAATATCAGGTGCTTCAGGAGAACTGGTAGATGGTTCAGCAGATGGACCCTTGTCAGTAGAAGAAGCAACTTCAGAAGTTGCTTCAGCAGGAATGACTGGAGACGATTCCTTGGTTGGAGCATCATTAGACTTGAGTCTTTTGGCTTCTTGAGCAACTTCATTCTCTGTAATCCTTCTCAAGTTGGTAGAATGTGTTGAAGATGATGATTTGTCCCTCATGATCTGATTATATTTGCGAAACAGGACATGATCAGGAAAAGCCTTGACTTGTTTCATCGTTAAGCCAGAGTTGTACATCGAGCATTGATTTTTCACCACCATTCTCATTTCATCTTTAGTAGGAGGTTTCTCTTTGTTCTTCTGAGCTTTGATGGCTCTCCTTTGCGCAATAGCTTCTTGCTTCCGTTGTCTTCCCTGAGCCATCATTTGCTCCACATAAGTGTCACTGAGGAAATCTCCACCTAGTATACTTTGAGCAAGAGAAGGTCTTGAAATGACTTGCTGAGTTAGAACATCCCAGTGTTCAGCAGGCATCTGAACCCGCATTGCATCCAGTTCTCTTCTTCTCTCAGGAGTTAAAGATGAAAAGTCCTTTGTTTCAAGTTGATGAGCCAACACTTCACTTTCCTTTGACTTCTCAAACTCAACAAATCTACTTGCTTGACCTAGTCTTTCCTCCTCACTTACCAGGTCTGGACCAAGCTCATCTTCAGTTATTACATCTTTCCCTTTATCATCAGGCTTCTTAGCACACTCATCTTTAGTTAAATCAACGACAGGAACCTCAGTAGCAATACCCAAGTCAACATGTTGATGCAGATTATCAACTGAAGTGGTCATGGCAACAACATCAGAAAGATCTGATGAAGGCGAAGGGCCTGACGATTTTTTAACAGATGAAGATTGACCATGATCTGAAGATGCATCCTCCATTTGCACATCAGCAGATGCAGCCTTGTCAACATCAGGTTCCTTTGAAGCTTCAGAAGATACCTTATGAATATAAGATCTCTTTCTTCTTTTGTAGAGAACAGGTTCCTTCTTTGAGGAAGCAGCAACTACTGATGAAGGATCATTGAGAGAAACATCAGCCAACATATCAAGAGACCCAAACCGAGGTGCTTCTTGTTCTTCATCAGAAGAAACCACAAGCTTCCTTTTGGAGCCTCCTTTAAGTTTGTCCTCTAATTCCTTGACTTGATTCTGTAGTTCTTCAATCTTACTCCCAAGAGAAGACTTGGTCTCTGCAAGCTCCTTTTTCAGACTAGTAACCTCAGCAGCATACCTGTTGACAAGAGCATAGACAGATGAGAGTGTAATAGGGTCCTCAGCTCCACCTGCAGATTGCTCTGTGGTAAGGGGAGCTTCATTGGACCTTTCAGAAGAATCATGGTCATGCTCAATGTGAGGAAGATCTTCATTGAGAGGATCCCTAACAGGACTTGGTGTGGGTAGTCTATTAAGATCAGACTCATCATGAGTAACTAGTGTGGGTGGTGGACTGGGACAGGGTGGCAGGTTTGGAGCAACATGAGTTGCTTCAACAGTTGATGAGGGGCCCTCATCTATGTTAACTAATGGATTACCATCAGAAGCAACAGGTGAAGAAGGAGGATCATTAGCTACATTCTCCTCATCAGCAGCCTCATTGCCTTGGGGCAACATGGCTGCTAGCAAGGGATGATGTTCCCCCTGAAAGTGGGTTCTCATGGTTGCAAATAATTTAGCAGTTAAAGTACCTATGGGATAAAAAGATTGGGCTTGGGTAGTGGTGTCTAAAATCATTTGCAAAAACCTTGGGTACATTAAAAACTTAGCCTTTTTCTTTTGAATATTTTCAACCATGTTTTCAAAAATATACTTAGAAAAATTGAAAGTTATCCCTTGGGAAAGACACACAATACCATATCCCAGTTGAGTAGAGAACTGGTCCCATCCACCTGACTTGTTGCTTATGCATTGAAGCAGTGTGTGAACCAGGAACCTCCACTTTGGGCAAAGTTCCTTTTTCAGCCACATATCAGTCCTTGTACCACGATAGCCAATTGCCCTTAGCCCAGTAAGTACGTTTTCCTGATTAGAGTGAAATGCTCCATCAGCATCTTCCAAGTGAAGCTTCCTCCGAATTAGGTCCTCTGTCACAATGTGCTCTGTTCCGTCAATCACAGCTCTAATCTCTGTTTCATTCCTCTGTTCAGCAGATTCCCAAAACTGAGTAACCAGTGATACATAAATCTCATTTGGAGCATGTGTTAGAGCATAGCAAATCTTGGACCTTTTTAAGAATTCCACCATAGGTTCGTACAAATCATATCCCTTACCGTTTCCCAGAAATGCAACTTTGTTGTGATCATGTTTAAATTCAAGAGCCATGAGGGAAATGAGTTTTTAGGGTTATGTTTCTTGAAGTGGTGAGTGTTTGTGGATGCAGGATGAGAGGGAATTGGTTAGTTCTGAAGAGAGTGATGGTGGAGTGATAGTTTTTGCCCAAATTATAGTCAAAGAAAAATGGACCGTTTGGTTGACCGTCGCTGACGTGTATTGCATCTTTGACCCAACCCAAATTAACCCTTCAGTAGAAACACATGGTCAATCTGCTGAAGTTATAACTTCAGCAGAAACCATCAAAGATAAGAATATCTTCGGTAAGTTTCTAGAATTACTGTGCCACCCACTCGCATTAATACTCATTGAACCTCGAACCCGTCTATAAAATGATCCCAATGCCACTTATCTCTTCATCAAGATCCCCAAATTTTTTACCACAAACCCTAGATGTAAAAATAAACCCCAATTAATCCAATTGCATCATGAATACCAAACCTGAGATCATAGATCTCACAACCTCATCATCATCATCCTCTTCATCATCATCAAGTGGTGAATCAAACCCATGGCTACATTACTTTCCTCAACCCTATCCACGACCAAATAAATCACCCTTTCTCCCTTCTTCAGAAGATGATAGTGTAGTGAATCCAAGAGAATCTGCTGATGATTCTGATGACTCCTATAAGGAGGGAACATCATACTCCCAACCTCCAGCACCTCGGCCTCAACAAAGGCCTCGTGCCAGGAATCCGCCACTCCCCAAAGATAGAGAGGTGGTTCTTGGTCTCACTGCGCCATCTTTTGGTGCATCAACACACATCGTATAATAGAAGGGCTTAGAGAGGGTGGATGGATTGCATTTTGGTTGAAATGCATAGATGAAGCACACAGGAGACGTTATTTTTCTCCGTCATCATGCGTGGTCATCGTCATCATCAATCGTTTGCATCAATCCATCCTCTCCATTTTGGTCCTTAGCATCTTCGTCGTGCTGGTCATGCATATCCAGCCATCTAGATAGACGGAATGGGTGGTTATGCAAGACCCACAAAAGCAAAGCCAGCATCTAACACATATCCAACATTCACTTAGATTTCGGAATGGAAGATATACACTAGATTAGGATTAGCTTAAGTGTACAGCTCGTATCTTGAAGATGCATATGTAGTAGGTTGACTTTATGTAAGCTGTAAGCTGTAAACTGTTTCTTGAATGAATGAATGAATGAACAATTTGACTTCAATTTCTTTTCTTCAGTATTAAAACTTCAGTGGAATCAAATTGTTTGCTTCAGTACTTTTAATTTCAGAAGAAACAAGCAACACTCTTTAAGCTATCTTGACCATGTACCATTGAGTCACACTTGATGAATTTGAACTTGATCATGGAATGGACAAACTGAAATCCAGACAACTGCAAAACAGACACAAAAATACACAAGAACAACACACATACAAACAAACTAAATAATTATTAGACAGTTAGTGTTAGTGAAGAATTATGAATAACAGAGGCTAAAAGGCAAATTAGAGAAAATTAAAAAGATAAAATATATTAAATAAACGCTATCACTATTGGCAAAATGATGTTTTTACAAACCTAATGATAGAAGCAAATTTATAGAAAAAGGAAAACTGTTTATAGAAAAATATGACACAAAAATATGCAGAGTTTGCACAAATCCTCCCCTGAGGCCTATGCCTCCCCTTAACATATGCAGTCAAGGGTTTAACATTCCAATATTGACCACGAGGTGTTGAAACCTTGGTCCATCAAACGCTTTTGTTAATAAGTCTGCCACATTATCATCAGTATGAATTTTAGCCACTTTTATCAAATGTTTTTCATATGCATCTCTTATAAAGTGGTGCCTGATTTCAATGTGTTTTGTTCGACTGTGAAAAACTGGATTTTTGACTATGCAGATGGTACTTTGATTATCTATATGAATTGTAGTGTTCATGAAGTTGTACCCATAGTCCAGCAATTGGTTTTGAATCCAAAGGACCTGTCCACAGCAATTTTCAGCAGCAACATACTCTGCTTCAGTAGTTGAGGCAGCCACAATGGTTTGTTTCTTGCATTGCCAAGAAATCAACCTTTTGCCAAGAAATTGGCAGCCTCCAGTTGTGGATCTTCTATCCAGATTTGCACCAGCATAATCACTGTCACTATATGCTTCCAACTTAAAAGGAGACTCTTTTGGGTACCAAAGGCCTAAAAGAGATTGGCCTTTGAGGTACTTAAAGATCTTCTTGACAGCATTGAGATGGGAAGTAAGTGGAGTGACTTGATGTCGAGAACAAACACTCACAGCAAACGTAATATCAGGCCTTGAAGCTGTTAGATACATCAATGAACCAATCATGGACCTGTACATATGAACATTCACAGGTGGATCTGGTTCATTATTTGCTTTAGTCTTTGGAGCTTCATAAGGTGTTGTGGCAGTCCTAACACCTTCCATACCAAACTTCTTCAAAATGTCCCGCACATATTTATCTTGACAGATAAAAATACCATCTTGTTTCTGCTGAACTTGGAGACCCAAAAAGAAAGTAAGCTCTCCCATAGCACTCATTTGAAATTCACCCTTCATCAGTTCCTCAAATTCCCTGCACCAAGCTTCGTTTGTGGAGCCAAAAATAATGTCGTCCACATACACTTGCACAAGAATGATGTCTGAGTAATTCTTCTTTAGGAACAGAGTTTTATCAATAGCACCTCTCCTATAGCCATGCTTCAGCAGGAATGATGAAAGCCTAGCATACCAAGCTCTAGGTGCCTGATGTAAGCCATATAGAGCTTTAACAACTTTGTAAACATGATTTGGGTGATTTGGGTCTTCAAATCCCTTGGGTTGAGTGACATAAACCTCCTCTTCAATCTCACCATACAGAAAAGCACCTTTGACATCCATCTGATACACCATGAAACCCATGTAAGAAGCATATGCCAAGAAGATGCGAATGGCTTCAACTCTGGCAACAGGTGCAAACACTTCATCATAATCAATCCCTTCCTCTTGTCTGAAGCCTTGAGCTACTAATCTTGCTTTGTTTTTGATCACAACACCCCGAGCATCTCTCTTATTCTTCAGAATCCACTGTGTCCCAATGGCATATTTGCCATCAGGTAGTGGAACCAAAATCCAAACTTGCTGATTGTGAAATTGTTGCATTTCTTTTTTGCATTGCTTCTAGCCAGCTTGAATCGTTAAGAGCTTGAGAAACACTTGTTGGTTCCACTTGAGAAAGAAAACAAGCAAACAGACAATGTTTGAAGTCTGTGTGATTGTCTCTTTGTTGGTTGGAGACATAAGAGAGAAAAGCAATCTGTCCAAATTGAGGACTTGTTATAGCCCTTCGAGTTCTAACAGGTGCTAGAAGATCACCTATGATGTTGGATTGAGGATGAGCAATGTTGATCCTCTGAGTAGCAGTGGGGCTGACTTCAATGGATGAATCAAGATTAGTGATTGTTGGTTCAAATTCAGCATCATAAGAGGGTGAAGTGAAAATGCCAGCTTTGGGCTGATGATTTCCAAGATCGGAGGGTTTTGGAAAGCGTGTATGAGGTTCTCCAAAGTCTGAAGACACTTGAGAAGGAACATGAGAAGAAACAGCATGGCCTTCAGCAGATTTGCGGATGGTAGGTGTGACCGAAACATCTTCAGTAGAAACACGGTTTCGACTGACTCCTTCATTAGCAACCTCTTCATTCAGTTTCTCTGCTTCAAGCTTAGCAGCAAATTCTTGAGTCTGAAGCCTAGCAAGGTCCTCAGCATAATGTGAGTCATCTTCATCACTCTTATCAGCAATCTCCTTGGAGGTGGTACCTGCAATATTGTTATGGGAGAAAGAAGGCACAAGTATAGGTTGCTAATCATCTTCAAACTCATTTTCAGAGTCATCATCTAAGGGACCTGCATTGTTAGTGGGAGAAGCTTGAGGACCTGCATTTTGGTTAGCCAAGTGTCTAGTGTAACCCAAGGAATCAGTTAAGTAGTCAAGGTCAAAGGACCACGTATGACCCTGTCCTTGAACATTATGCTTATCTTCCAAAAATCTCAGGTTCAGCGTCTCCTCTATCTTCTTGGCTTGCAAATTGTACACCCTGTATGCCTTACTATGAGCTGAATAACCCACAATATAACCATCATCAGCCTTTTCATCAAACTTTCCCAACGGATCACTGGTGTTCAGAATGGTCACTTGACAACCAAAAGGTTTTAGGTAGTGAATGACAGGAACCTTCCCAAAGAGAAGTTCATATGGTGTTTTGAGTTGAGGTCTAGTAATGGAGACCCTGTTTAGCACATAGCACGCTGTGCCAACAGCTTCAGTCCAGAACATAGTGGGCAGTTTAGAGTTTGCAAGCATTGATCTTGCAGCCTCTATTAAGGTCCTATTCTTTCTTTCAGCCACCCCATTTTGTTGTGGGGTTCTTGGATTACTATAGTCCCTTTTTATACCTTTTGACCCACAAAGTTCTATAAGAATAGCATTTTTAAACTCTGTCCCATTATCACACCGAATTCCCTTAACCTTTTTGTTCAACTGATTTTCAACGAGAGTGATGAATTCAGTCAGCACTTGAGATGTTTCATCTTTGGTTCTGAGAAAGAAAACCCAACAAAATCTGCTATAGCCATCAGTGATAACCAAACAGAAGTACTTATGATCAATGCTTCTGACTTGAGTTGGACCAAACAGATCCATGTGGAGCAACTGAAGAGGTTCAGTAATGATGCTCATAGCATTGATAGCTTTGTAAGAGGCTCTGTGTTGTTTTCCTTTGTTGCAAGCGACACAATTATGATCATTGGTGAAAACTTTGGAGGGAAGACCTTCAACAAGACCCATTTTAGAGAGTTTGTTTATGGTCTTGAAATTCACATGAGCCATCCTCCTATGCCATTTAGTGGATTCATCAAGAGATGCTTTAGCCACCAAACAAGTGAGGTCACCACCTGGTTGAACTTCATTAAGGTTGAATGTGTATAAATTGTGAGTTCGAGGAACTTTCAGCAGAATTGATGTTTCTTCTGGGAGTTTGAAGTCTTTAGACAGCACAAGACATTCATTCTCAGAGAAGAGAACTTTGTTCTTAGTGTCACAGATTTGTGAAACGGAGAACAAGTTGAAATGCTGAAGTTCCTTAACATAGTACACATTTTCAAAATCCAGATGAGGTGTCTTTATGGTGCCCTTCCCTGTGATACTCCCATCACTTCCTCCAAAAGTCACATTGCCTCCTCCTTCTATAGGAACAAAATTGTGCATCATATCTCTGTTCCCAGACATGCTTCTGGAACAACCACTATCAACAATACCAATATTCTTATGCTTAAGGGGATGATCCTACAAACAACAACAAAATATATACAAACGGTTAGAATTCGATGGAGGTTCAAGTCATTACTGACTTGAACCTTCCTTGTGGATCACAGGTTTAGGACATGAAGATTTAGAGGATCCACCATTGTTCTTGGTCCTCCATTGATGATTGGGTCCCTTGTTAGTCCAAGAACAACCTGCTGAGGGCTTCACAACAGTGCTCCCATATCCCATCCCAGCATACATAGAGTCAACATATGTAGGCCAATAACTATGATTAAAGTATGGGCTAGTAGGTTGCACATAAGGTCTGGCAACTGAACTTCTCCAATGAGAGTCAGTATTAGCTGCTTGTGGGACATAAGGTGGAATATTATCAACATTGGTCCACTTAGATTTGTGTTTCTGGTGAGTAGCACATGCACCCAATCTTTGCTCATAAAAATCACAATCCTTAATTAAATGAAATTTACTTCCACATACAAAACATGTCTTCTTCTTGGAAGATTTATTCAAATAGGGAGATGTTTGATTACATGAAGAAGTACTTAAATTAGAAACATTCAAGGAATTGTTTTTAACAGACTGATTATTCAAAGATTTAAAAGATAAGCCTTCAGAAGAAACTGTCTTGGAAGTTGATTCCTCAGCAGCTTCCCTAGAAGGCTTGCAAGTAGACTGGGGTGCAGGCTTGGGTGTAGGCTCAGGCTTGGGAAGGTCAGACTTCTCATTTGAATCACAACTTTCATAGGAAGTAGACCCTTGATCCGATGAATTGTCACTGTCAGAGCAAGAGACAAAGTCATTAGATGAGGTATCAGGGTCTGGCAAGTCTTTTGACTTTCTGCCATATAGATGATGTGATCCATCAAAGTCAACAGTGATGGATAGGTCAATGGGCATAAATTCACCTCTAATAGGTCCAGGGACAACATGCATTTCACCTTCTTTAACAAAGTTAGCTAACTTTGCTGGTGTGGATTTACGACCATCATACTTAGCTTCTACTCCTACATACTTTTGAAATCCTAATCCTAAGCCAGAGGTTACTGATTGACTGTTATAGATTTCTCTAGCCAGATTATCACCTGAAATTAACCATTCCTTATGCCTAGCTATTTCCTCAGCTAGTTTTTCTTTAAGCTCTAGGTTCTCAGACACAGCTTCATCCTTTGCTTTCTCAGACAGTTTTAAGTAATTATTTGCAATTTCTAGATCAAACTGTAACACCTTTATCTTTTCTTCATAAGCTATTTGATTCTTTTGAAACCATACTTTTTGTCTTTCTACTGTTTTTAATGCTAGTTTATGAGCTTCATTTTCAACATAGCATTCATCAAACTTAGGTTTTATAGCATCATATTCTTCTTTAAGTTCATTGTATCTTAGACTACAACCAAATATACAGTTGTGTACCTGAGATAGTCCCATCAAGGCAAACTGATCATGCCTTTCATCCGAAGTACACCTTGCCAGCAATCCAAGCTTATCAGTATCATGAGCTTCCTCATTCACATGTTCATGTGCAGTCCAGTTGATCTGTTCATCCATGGTGAGGAGAGCTGCTGAAGCTCCAGCTTCCTGCTGTTTCTGCTGATAGGAAAGGTAGTTAGCTCCATCTCCACTCTTCCTGTCTTTACATTCCCTTGAGAAATTCCCCATCTGGTGACAAGTGAAACACTTGACTTTTCTCCTATCAAAGCGAGCTGGTTCCTTTCCCTTGAAAGCAAACTTCCTCCCAGACTTCTCTTCAAACCTTTTGATGTCCACTGACAGCAATGCCACCTGCATTTTCAGTTTCATCTCCTCCATTTCAAGTGGGTCCAACTGATCAAAGTCTTCATATGCAAGATACTGCTGAGTATCATAGTCAGCAACAAATGAATGAAGAACATCCTCCATCACACTAGTAGTCTTAGTTTGAGAAGATGGTGGAGTGGGACGAGTGTTATGTGGTGGAGTGGGAGTGCAAGATGATGGAAAGTAGTTGGAACTAGGAGATGATGGAAAATAGTTGGAACTAGGAGCAGGTACCATCATGTTGGAGTGAGATGTCCCAACAAAAGCTGCATGGCCAGAAGAAGATGTACGGTAGGGAGTTCTGACATCAGGTTCAAGGGTTCTGAGTCTGTTATACAGCTCATCAAAGGTAAGCATGTCCAACCCACCTTTAGCCTTGAGGGCAATACTTACATGTAACCATGATGGAGGTAAAGATCGAAGGAACTTTGAGTTGCAGTCATCATTATCAGGTTTTGCATTCAGCTGGTTTAGCTGACTCAAAATCCTATGGAACCTGTCGTATCCCTTGTGGATACCTTCTTCTTCGGAGATATTAAAGTCCTGAAATTGTTGTCTCAGCATGGACTTCCTCATTCTCTTTGATTCTTCATTTCCACCGAACCTTGCTTTGAGAGCCATCCATATGTCCTTTGCATCATCCATATGGTGAAAATCACACAGATGATCTTCAGGAATGGCTTGAAGCAGAATAGTTTTTACTTTATGCTCTCTCTGCATAGCCAGTACCTCTTCAGCAGTTTTGGGAGGAGCCATGATAAACTTCCCATCCCTGTCAGGAATCATTTTCTTTAGACTGTTTCCTTTCTTCACTACCTCCCACAGATTCCAATCAATATTGGAAATCCAGTTTTCCATCTTCATAGTCCAAAGATCATACTCTTCCCTTTTTAAATAAGGAAATTTACCATTGCTGTTTGAAAGACTAAGCTGTTGCATGGAAGTGGTGTTGGTGTTGTTTGTGTTGGTGACTTCAGTTTCATTATTGGATCCAGGCATGGTGAAAGAATGTTTGATTGTGTGGGGGTGAGAATGGTTCTTAGTATCGTAGAGACTTTCCCGAGGCTCTGATACCACTTGTTGAACACACACAGACCTTGATAGATCTTAAGCACTCGGAGATCGTTAGTGTTGCCTATGTAATCACAAGCAAACTAATAGAAGATCTCTACAACTCGTATTTTGAAGCGGAAAGTAAATACAAGTTATAATAACTAAGAACTCTTTGATCCTCTATGGATCTTTTGATTATAGAAACTCTATGTTTCGGATATTTTACAAGACTTGAAAGACTTGAGAAAAGCTTATCTATTACAAACTATTATGGTTCCTTTTATAGGCAAGAAACCCTAATGACTCACGAGCGTTTACAACGTACGCTCCTAATACAAACATAGACCAAGCATGCATCTAGACAACCATGCAACTAATCATATTGTTTTACTAATCATATTGTTTATTCTGAGTAAGCTCTATACAATACGGCGCCAACCTATCTTTCATACGGCGCTGACTTTTACTACATACTGAGCTTATCTCTCCTATGTGGATTCGCACTTTCAGCAGAAACACGATTTCTGCTTTATCACTTCTGCTGAAGTATAACTTCAGCAGAATCCATTCTTCTTCGGCAGAATCTCTTCGGCAGATACTTTGGCAGAATCAGTAGTTTACCTTAATTCCCAACAATCGATCACAGGGCCAGCTAAATTCTAGCAACAAAAGGGATTTAGGGGGACCTCAAAGTTAATTTCTTGAGAAAGTTGCATCACACTTGGAACAGGGTAATGCAGAGGCCCAATCTATACCTATTGATGTTCAAGGGCTCACAAAGGTAATCTATAGCTGTTGATGTTCAAGGGCTTTACATAATCTTTCAAGTTCATTAGTTACTGTTTAACATTTTGCACATTGGTCAACAGGTTGAAGCACGCATTGTCATCCTAGCAGTTTTAAGAATGATAAAAGAGAACTACAATCCAGGTAACAGTCAAAACATTTTGCTTTCATTTCATGCATGGAATTTCCAAAGGTAATGACATGTATTTTGAGCAAGTATCTCAGTTCTGGAACCAACTGAGCTATGTGCTTCAGGGCTGGTCTGAAGAACTTGGGTCTTTACTGGAGAATCCCAAGTCCCTACAACTAGGATATCCCATTGGGATTAATATTAGTGAATGAAATGATAGATATGAAGTGAATTATGTTTATGGAAGTAGACTGATGTATGCTTAATTTTGCATATTTGACATTAAAAGTCAAATGTATTGCTCATTGATGATTAGGTGATTAATAAGTAGTTGATTCAGTAATCATCATTGCATTGAATGCGTAGAGTGATATGTGCTTGATTTTGCAAATTTGTCATTAAAAGTCAAATGTATTGCTCATTGATGATTAGTTGATTAATAAGTAGTTGATTCAGTAATCATCATTGCATTGAATGCGTAGAGTGATATGTGATTTTGCAAATTTGTTTACAGAACTTTTTGATGGCAGTCATTGAAAATCTGCATGAAATTGTGAAGAAATATGTTTTAGAACATGTACATTCCAGAAGTAAAGATTACTCTGTTGTAAGTGATTAAGATTAATCTTAAATATATATTGTATTTATCTATAAGATAAGCATTAAAATATTATTAAAAAAACTTATTCATATCTGTTGATACAATTTAGTATAGTTGTAGACAAACTGGGAAAACACTAAAGTTTATCTGTTAGCATAATTATACATAAACTTGGACTACCACAACATCTATAAATACTCAAACAAATCAACAGTTTCTTCCATTCCATTATAATTTTCCATATTTCTTTACAGGTTTCATAATGACCATATCTTTCCTTAAAGATGTCCATTCTGAAAAAGATAGATGGACTATCAAAGTGAAGGTTGTTTCTCTATGGAAACAATATTACATTAACACCAATCCACCAGCGTTAGCAAGCATGGATATGATCTTTAAGGATGAACAGGTATTTATAAATTCACAATATTTTTAATTTTATCCTATAATTCTAAGATAACATATTATTGTTATTCAAAATTGGGATACTTTTTGAGCTTATTGTAAAAAACATAGGGTACTACCATTCACGCTACAATAAGGGCTGGATTCATCTCAGATTTCGATAAACTTTTGCAAGAGAACGCTGATTTCTTGATTTCAAACTTTAACGTAAAAAAAAATGTTGATGGTACAAAGTTAACACCACATCAATATAAGTTACACTTTGTGAAAAAAACAAATGTTCGACATTGCAAAGAATTTAACTGCAATAGTGATGATGATGATGATGGTTTGCACCTTCTGTCTTTCCAAGACTTCAACAATACAACATTCGACACAGCATATGCTTTCGGTATTGTTCCTTTTGTTCAACCTTTTACATATATGAAATTTTGCAAATTGTTCATTCTAATAGTATTTTATATTTTTTTTTATAGATGTGATTGGCCGTTTGATTAATAATAAAGATATAACAGTTCTGAATGGAAAGAATGGGAGTAAAAAAAGCAGCCTGGAATTTGAACTACAGGATTTGAAGTAAGTCTATATAAAATTACATGCTCTTATATCTATTTTTCTTTATTAACCAATACGAATAACAGAAGCATATTTTTCCAACAGAGGCGATACAATTCGTTGCATCTTATGGAATGATCTTGCTGAAAAGTTGCATAAATATATCAAGGATAATGAAAATTCAAAAGAACCAATAATTGTTTTAATCATTATGGCAAAGTACAGTTCGTGGAATAGTAAGTGTATGAGATTTTCTCTTTATAAATATGTTAAATATACTGTATCTGATTTAAGTTAACAAATGTATGCAGATGTTACACAAGTTTCAAATTGTTTCTATGGAACAAAGGTACTTATCAATGATAATAATCCTCGAATCATTGATTTTAAAACCAGGTAAGTGTTATAAATAAATTCATTTAATATTTTTCACATATATAAAATAATCAATAACTATTTTTTTCCCCACAGCTTCTTAAGTACTGAACTTGCTGGATCTGAAGATACAAAAATACAATTCTCAACAAGCGCTGTCTACAAAAATCCAGAAGACTCTTATACAAGGTTTCCAGTAAAGAATGTTGAAGAATTGTATGAAATTTCTGAGGTAAATTGTAAACATCAAATCTACATAAAATTACAATGAATTGTAAATCTAACATTCTAACTTTTTAAATAACAGCCAACCGGATGTGTTATAATTGCAAAAGTTTTGGCAATTGTGACTGATCAAGGATGGTATTACATGGTTTGCAGCAAATGCAAAAATAAGGCTCAGAAATCGGAAACAACAAACTGTTACAACTGTGACAGATGCGATGAAGAAGTATCAGATGTTTATCCAAGGTATAAATATGTAAATACTGTACATTTAATTTAATCCATATCTTACTAATACCATATTTAAATTTGATAGAATCAAAATACAAATCCGAATGCAAGATGAAAAGGATCAGCTTCGTTTTGGTTATTCCAAAAAGAGGTATGCAAATTGATTGGAAAATCTCCTGGGTACCTAATATCAAAAGCAAAGAAGGTTAGAATCTCAAAACTTGACATGTTATATGAAATATGAAAGTATCAATAGACTATTTAACACTGTTATAACCCTTAATAGGATTTAGATAATACTTCATACCCTGAAGATCTGAATGTTATGCTGAACAAACATTACGCCTTGAAAGTACAAGTTTCTGGTTACAATTTGGAAAACAACTACCACATATTTACCGCTAACAAGATAACTGATGATGAAGATGTAATCAAGTCTGTGATTGCAAAAAGTAGAATTGATAAGGTATGTATAATACAGATATAAATTACAGTAACTTTAACTTTAAATTGGATAAAGCAATGATCATTTTAAT
Organism: Chrysanthemum seticuspe; assembly: GCA_019973895.1. Taxonomy (NCBI): domain Eukaryota; kingdom Viridiplantae; phylum Streptophyta; class Magnoliopsida; order Asterales; family Asteraceae; genus Chrysanthemum; species Chrysanthemum seticuspe. The sequence continues at coordinate 118,650,440 of BPTQ01000009.1, read as the reverse complement.
TCTCATATCTAATAGGAAAAACCCCATATTTGTGGGGAGCAGAAGACTCATTCAGAAGTAGGAAACATTGATAAGGAGCAGCAGCCTATTTGTGATGATGAAAACAATTCAGAAGTTGGGGAAAAGCGAAAAAGAAATGTTGAAGAAACAAATAAAACAAAGGCCGCAAAGACCACTGAAGATTGAAGTTACAAGAGTAGATGTTTACCATTACCAAGTTTCTATTTTACATTAAGCTTTGTTAGGAATTTAAATTTTTTATTATTGTAGGTGACTTTTTATTTTATTTGTTTTTAATAGGAATGAATTAGTGTTTTACACTATCTTTTTTCGCCGATAAGATTGTTAACTTAAACTCAACTGATTATATTTCCTCATGATAATCAATATGAAGGTTTAAAATATTACGACAATACGATGCCATAAGTCGAATGGATTGGGACTGAAACATTTTTTTTATAAGCAAGCAGTTGGGTTTGGATGTTAATACTGGGCAAATTAGTAATTTCGTTGGTAAACTGGTGGATTAAGGAGTGTTTGGATTGCCATGTGTTACATATTTTAAGGGTCAATGGAACACTTAGCTTACAAGCATCAATTATCAGTTCCGAAAAATAGCAACAAATTATCTTTGTAAGTGAACAATCTGCAGTAGAATAGAAAAATGTTGGATTAAGAGGTGTTTATATTTGACTATGCTAGCCTTTCAAGCTGTTGTTTGTCACCTCTTTAAGAAAATCATTACAAAAGTTTGTTAATGCAGGAAACCAGAACATACTGAGTAAACAGATTTACTTTCTCTTTCTTCTATCAAGCCAACTCAAAGGGTCGTTTTTGGGTAGAGGTGGACCAGGAGGTACACCTTCGCTTGGCCACATTCAACCTATTTGACTTTTGCATGCTAAATTTAGACCCAAGGATAAGGGAATAACCACTGATGAAAAACTAAAAACCAACCAGACCTAAAGTCCTTTTGAATAAGCTATTAGTAAGCTAATGGAACCTAAAACTAAGCTACTAAGGTATAAATGCCACTAAAATAAATTAAATAGATCTTAAATAAACAGGCTCTAATGGGAAAATAAGCTAGATAAAAGCAATTGAGCTTGGGTGGCTGCTGTTGACACAGCAGATTATGGGGCTGAAAGGGAAGTTTGATAGGTTAAAAATAAGCTCAAACAAGATCCTACAGATCAAGCAAAGCCAAAAAGCTAAAATCTACACTAGAAGCTACTATTGGAAACAGAAATCAAACATTCATATTAAGTAAATAAGCAGATAAAGACTGGAGAAGAAGCTTATCTGGGGCTGGCGCACAGGACAATTTCAAACGAAACCACCAACTTCAAACCCATGGCATCCTAGGTAAAAGATTTTATTGATTTTTTTCCTTTTGGGAAAAGTAAAACCAACTATTAAAGTTACTATTTTTATTTTTTACAAATTTTTATGACAAATGAAAATGACTTAAAAAACTTGGAGAAAACTAAGAAAAACTGTTTTGAGACAGTTTTGAGAAATTGCAAAAAACAACTTGAAATCAGTAATATGACTTGAAATTACACATGCAGATCAAACCATCATTGGTAATCGATACAGTTTTGCAAAAACACAACCATTATAATGCATTTAAGCTCTTACTGTGTTTCCAAAATCATTTACAAACGAACGCTTAATTCAATGAATACATAATTTTAACACCTATAATTTATGCTAATGAGTTTTATTAAGCTATATATTAATAAAAATGGATTTACATATATATACAAAAGCATTTTTAAACATGGTTAGCTTAAAAGGCTATGCCTATCTGATCCGTCCATTTTAAAATAACCAATACACAATCATTTATTATAACATACGCATTATTTCGGAACCATACTTATCAACATTTGCAATTAAGTTTTGATATTAGTAGAAACATGACGAAACAAGGGTCTGTGTGTGTTGCCATTCTTGCATTGATTGGCTTAGGAATGGTCGGTTCGATTGCAATAAGAGATCTTTTGCATAATATTAACAATAACTATTTGATTTCCCAAGTCAGCACCCACGACTTTATGTCGTTGAGTGCAGATAGATATGACTTCGAGGATTTGCATTCGACTGCTACTGATGATGTTGTTAATAAGAGAAACATATGTAGATTTTAAGAATGCAGATAGATATGGCTACTAGGAGTTGCATTCGATTGCTCTTGATGATGTTGTTAATGAGAGAAATATAAGTAGATTTTAAGCTTGCATCTTGTGTACAACATAATATCAATAGTGAAATTTAAATAGCAACATCAACATATATGTCTGCTAAATATAATTAAATATTGAGTTATCTAAGAGAAATTTTTACAAAATTTTATTTTAACAAATTCTAATGGATATTAATATATAATGGAAAACTCGTGCATAAGTATATAATTATATGTAATTACATTTAAACACAAAATATTCATTATTAATACAAAATATATTTTTTTTGTCAAAACCCCGTGCGTACACGGGTATTATAAGTAGTTTTAGTTAATGTTTACATATCTCAATAACCTTTGCTTAAGTTTTATATCCATTACAATATATATACGAAGTTTTTAGTATTACGGTCAATTTAAAATTTAGTAAAATTGAGAATTTTACTACTAAGTCCATAAATTAATTTTAAGATTAACACCTATTTAAAATTTTTGGGCTTGATTGTAAATTTTGTTAACAAAAGGATGAAACTTTATTTTACAATTTAAGTCTAAGGGTGTGTTTGTTTCACTAAGATGTTTTGGGTCTGAATCTGACTACCATATCTTACTGGTAAGAGATGGCTATAAAGTCTGAATCTGAATGAAATAATGTTGTTTGTTTTCTTTTTATAATTGTCTGAATGGTTTTAGTTGTCATTTTTTTTATGTATATATTAAATTATAGCAATACGATAAATAAGTAGCTTGTGTAAACATAAAAGAAAATTATTTTTATCAAAAACTTAATACAATTATAAACCATTAAATAAATTATCGAGTCGAGTTTATTTAATGATAACAAAATTGCTTTACTTGTTGCGATTAACATTTCAAACAAAAAGATATAAACTTCTTATATTACGTATAAAATTGCAAAAAGTTAAAAATTTATTAACAAACCATAAAATTTTCGTATCTTGAAAGAGGTGAAAACTACAAACCCATCAGTATTACTACGACCAATTTTTTTAAACAATAATAAAATTATGCACGTGACTATGACCATACTATATATACATCAATTAATAATATAGAGTACTAGTTTGTACTATTTTGACTAGTTTCTCTCTTCTCGATGCATCTTCTTCCTCAAACTATTACCTTTCTTCTTCAAAATTTCCAGATCTACTTTTTCATAACTTTTAATATTCCAACAAAATATCAAAAAAGTTTGAAGGTGATAGAAGGTCTTGTAATGTTAAGAGGCAGTCAGACCAAACCTCCACCTCTTACTCAGTAAGAGGTTTCACATCTGACCGCGTCTGAATCGCAAAAGAAAAACAAACAACTTAAAAGTCTGACCGTGTCTGACCGGTAAGATGTCAGAGGCGAGTCAGACGTTTTTTGTAAAAACAAACACACCCTAAGTAAAAAATAAAAAAAGCTCCCAATGTTGTGCGTATTTCTACTTCCTTTAAAAAAAATAATCTGATTTATTTTTAAACAAAACTGGTTTCATTGTTTTTTTTACTTTTATTCGTCAATCGAAATAATTTTTATAACATGATGATATCGAGCTCTCCTTTTGGTCAAATATGAATGAGTAATTTTCAATTTTGTGTTTCCTCTTAAAAGATAGTAAATATGTGACGGGCATGTAGGGGTGAGCATCGGGACGAATCCCGACCCGTCCCGACTAATCCCGATACCGACAATGGGGAAAAACTCAAAGCGACTCCCGACCCGATAATGGTCCCAACTCCTCCCGAATCCCGATAATGGTCCCGAAGCGTCCCGAATCTTGATATTGGCTGCGTTTTCTCGGGACCGTCCCGACTCCCGACCCGTCCCGAATCCCGATTACCAGGAAAACGCAAACCGACTACCGACCCAATTAGAATCGGATCGGTATCAGGAAGGGAATCGGGTGCCTGAGGCATGTATCTAAGATTAGGTATACAAACCGTCTTAATATGACGTTTTTTTCTTTCATTGACGAAGTTATAAAAATGTTCGATATCTTTTTCTATTTTTTTTCTCATTTTCTTTCATTCTCGTTAATTTCTTTAATGCTTTATTACATTGTAGGGATGATCAAATATACAAGAAAGTTAACACTAACAGGAAGAGTTGTTGATAAAATGCAAACTCTATAGCAAGAATTCATATTAACTCATTTTATCATCATGTGATCATTTATACATTTGTTTTAAAATGGTTCTATACATAAGCTTGGGTATATGCTACATCTTCACTTCTTTCTTTTGGGTAGTGAAATGTGGCAGTCCATGTATCTAAGCTTAGGTATATAACTATCTCAAAATGACGTATATTTTTTGTAAACTAAGTTATAAAAATGTTTATATCCATCTTTTTGTCATTTTCTTTCGTACCCGTTAATTTCCTTAATGCTTTGTTACATTGTAGAAATGATCAGATATACAAGAAAGTTAACACCAACATGAAGAGTTGTTAATAAGGTGCAAACTCCATAGAAAAAAAAGAAAAAGAAAAGGGTTTTATTCATCAAAAAATATCATATAAACTCATTTTGCCATAATTTGATCACTACGGTATAACGTTGATACATTTGAACTAATATAACATAGTTTTAATTGGTATACATAACTGTTGTGATTAACGTACTTTCGAGATGAATAATTAAATTAAATAATTGCGCAATAAATAATGACATAGGGATTTAACGTGGTTCGGCAATCACCTATGTCCACGGGCGGAAGCGAGACTGGAATTTCACTAGCAAATATGGAGTACCGAGGTTACACAGTGTATCGCTCAAAATCTAGACACCGAGAAATACTCTTGAAAGTATTTTGGACCCTCATTAGATTTTATACACTCCCCTCAAAAACCTCACTCGTATAGAATTTTGTAGTACAATTCTATACCACTCTTTTTCTCTCTACAAAATACTCTTACTAACTCTATCAAACAAACAAGTATGTTTGTTGAATATTGGATGCCGAATGTGTTAGTTTTATGGATATAAATTAGTAGTCGTGAGTTAGGATCGAACTCGAGATCACGGGATTGCACGCTTTACGTATGAGAATTAAAGTTAATAATTAAATATAAATGTTATATTTATTTATTAATTACTTGAAATAATATATATCGGACGTTAAGTTAATTAAGTGTAATGGACTAACGATCGTTAAATGTTAATTGGAATGACTAGATTGAAAAATAGAGATCGAAAAGGTTCTAGAATCCCATGGGGAGTTCAAACCGATCGGTTATGGGTTTTCCAAACCCAATCCATATCTAACTTGGTCACCAAGTTATATTGGGTATAAATACAAGGCCTAGGGTCTTAGTTTTTCATCTCTTGTACTCATAATCTAAAACCTAAAACCTTGTTTGTGTGTTTTTGATTATAACCGATCGTACAACCCTCCTTGGTTGTCGATCATCTTGTTTTTACAAAACAAATTGTTTCGTGTTTTTAAAACTAGCATTACTTTAATTTGATTTAGTACGTGTGTACAAGAACGTGGTACAATCACACTATTGATTGTATCTTGGATTGAATTACAAAACGGTAAGGGTAATTCACATAATCCTTATAAACCCTAATTAGGGTTCATCTCAATTGCTAGTTTTGTGGAATTGATTCTTGTTCGGCTAGAATAAAAAAGGTACGCATATTTTATGTTTATGTTAATTAACTATTCATTATTCGTTCCTATACGCTTCCGCATGTTTCTTTGATGTTTTATGTGTTTTATATATGATTGTCATGTTATTAAATACCAACAGTGGCATCACGAGCTTGGTTTAATGAGTAATTAATTACTAAACACGTTAAAAACGGATATTGTATGGTGTTTGATATGATTATTTTAGGGTTTTGGTTATGATTATGTAAACCCTAATTTTAGGGTTAGGGCTTTTGCCCTAATTGGTTTTAATTTTTTTTTTTTAAAGTCGACCTTAATTTTTTTTTATGGTCGATCCTAAATTTTTTTTAGTCGATTTGTTTAAAAAATATTTTTAGGGTTTATAAAAATGTTTTGTTATCAATACCGAAACCTAGAATTAATATATTTGTTACGTGATATATTCATGAATAAATTGTTATGTGTCATGGAATTGTATGCGATCTTGTGACAACGTGAATACATTGTTATGTTAAATCCATGAAAACGTGCATGTTTTGGCATGGATTATTGTCGATATATATATTTAATTGTTAAGATTGGTTATGCGAAAATTAATTGTTAAGTTTTACAAACATGTTTATTATTTTGATAAATTTTGAATTGAGGAATACCTCAATAATATTAATGAATCAATTATGTGCATTTTGTATATTTTAATTATGGCTTACACAATCGATTCGTCGATGTATGTGGCTCACTTTCAATTGGGAAAGTGAAAGCCCTTGTTAATATATACATTAATTAACCTAGACATTGATTATTAATAGGTTTTATCAAATAAGTTGCATGTGGCTACTTGTTTACACGTATTAATTGTTAGTTATGTGCGCATTCTTTTTAGTTATTTATTTTTTACTGTATTTGTTTACTTGTTTGTTTATTATGTGTGACAAGTTTTAAGCAAAGGGTAATTTTGAATAGAAAAATAAAACGGACTAAATAATGGTGAAATTTGATTTGTTTTTAAAGAGTTAAGTTTTCAAATGTTTAATTGATTGATGATTTTGGTACAAATAGTGAGAACGGCTCACCCAATTTGACGGACTGTGTGGGGGGTATAATGAGGGGAGCGCATTAAATTGTGACCCTAAAGAATGAGGTTATTGCTTCAGCGCTGACTGAATTCTCCGCTTCCTTGCAAGTCAAATTGGAGTTACCAAGTAGGCTATGCGTACAAAATCATCTTAAGGGCGAATTAGCTTTAATTCCATGCCCCACTTTTGTGGTAATTATCCGAAACACTAAGTCTTTAGACTTATGCAAAAGTACGATATAATGAACGATAATTAAAGGTAATTTCCTTGATTGGCGAAACCAATACCTTAATCAAAACTTTGATAATTTGATCTTTATGAATTGGTTAGTAAAAAGTTTTTTTATTAAAAATTTATGCTACAAGATGAATGCATGACATCTTTGTACATATTTGATTTGACACCATAAAATCAAAACTAGTACGCTTCATAAATTAAGTTTGTGCCATCTAGTTAAAGGAACACTTGAAATTGCAATTTACGTCATGTCAGAACTTGGCGAGATTGTGATGAAAAGGTAAATCTTTATGTAAAGTCATACCTTACATGAACATAGTTGCAGTTCTTTAAGTTAGACGACTTAAATTAAGTAGTAAGTGAGACATGGACTCAAGGCACAAGATGGGATAAAACGTGTTTTTGCATTTGCAATAGCGTTGGAAAATGTAAATCCCATAATGATCTAGGAATTGGATATGTTTGCCAATTATTGTTCGACAGATTACCCTATTATATGCTTTCGTTACTAGCAGATCAACTGATGTAATGGAACTATGATAATTTGGATCCTAGTTTTCGAGAAATTCTATTGTTATATGAATATTACCTTGGCTATTTTATTTTCTTGAAAAGTTTAATTATCGAAAATACTAACGTTGAATTTTGCTAATTCTTTAAATGTATTAACGTAACATTAAACCGTAAACGTAGGTTATTCCTGTATTGGTAAATGGATCTACACCTGTAAGGGTTTTTGGTAGAGTCAACTTTACTAAAAGAATAAACCTAGTCTTCTTTTCATAAGAAAGAGTGAGATTCAATCCTATTCCTTTTCATGAATAAAGAAAGGTATGATAGGACAATTAGAATTGTCTAAATTCTAAATACATAACTCGTAAGCAAATTTTAATAGTTAAGAAAATTGCATATTTTCTGAGTTATTAAATTAGAAGCTAGACTAATTACTGTATAATTGGTAAAAGACAAACTAGCATATTTTATCTAGTTGTTTTTTTTACCATTTAAAAGTACTACTTACAATTATTAAAATAGTATAACTATTAAGAAATAAATTGCATGCCCAATTTTTCAAGTTAATAGCATTAATGGGTAATTCATCATCTACATATTAGAATACACTCTTTTAGTACATAAGTAATTGTTATGTATGGACTTTCTCAAAAGTGTAGGGAAGTAAATAGAACACTCTTTTCTTTCAATGGTTAATGAAACACTTACAATGTTGTCAAATCCAGTGGAGTATTGTGTTCTTATTACTGAATAAGGAATTAATGTAATGATCTCTAATTCAGTGGGAGTTACAAGCTTCGTCATCTTTGTAGTAACCCAGATTATCTCTAGAATGTCTTAAGATAATTACTTTCCACTTGTAGACACTTATGTTTTCAAGGATAGTCATGTACGTTTCCTTATTAGAAAATGAAGTGGTTCTGCATCTACTAGTTATGCTAATATCAATGACACAATCATATTGGTCACATAAACAAACATATGTCGTGTTGTTTATCTGCTACATGATGTTGTTCCATGCACAAGTGGGAGAAATCTATATTGTGTGCAAGATACAACATATAGGTATATGATTTAACGGATTCTCTTGACTGCAAGGTAAGAGACTAACTTTCTAATATGAATTGTACACATCTAATTCAAGAAACACTTGGTGTTGCAATTTACGTCATGTGAGAACTTCGCGAGATTGCAACAACAAAGTAAATCTGCATGTGAAGTCAGACCTTGCATGGACATATTTGCAGTTTCTAAATTAGATAAGTATTTAGAACATGTGTCAAAATGATATATAAGACTACTTAAAATTAGATATTTATGTATTATTAGAATGACATAAATGAAGTAATCTAATACTACTTCAATTTGTTTATTTATGTATTTTGGAATGACATAAATGAAAAATAATGTAGTCCTACATTATTGTGAAGTAAATAAATTAACTTGAAATTACTATTGAAACCAAGAGTTGTGTTCATAATTACTTTAGTTAAACATGTTTATGATTCATTGTAAAGACATAAACATAAAGTCTTTTAAGACTTATAATAAAGTAAGACGTTAACTTGTTATGGTTTTTTTAATTAAGACATATACAAGAAGTCATTGAGTTGATCAATGATTTATAACGTATAATGGGATTATAACAGTTTATGTTTTCTTGATGAGACATGGATATGAAGAGACTTGGTTAAAAGTACTTGTATTATAAAGCATGCAATTGGCTTGGAAAGTCTATTATACCATTAAGTTGACTTAGTTAGTAAATAGGTAAGCCAAAAGGAATATGTTTATCTTATATATTGTTAGATTGTCTTACAATATTAATTCAAATGAATACCACAAGTTGATGGCATGTTCAGTTAGGAGAATCAAACTCTATTTGATTTGTTTGATTCAAGATAACCATCACTTCTTTCTTAACAAGGTTAGAAAATTGAGTATGGATTGAATATACTCAATATAACTCCAACTTAGAAGATTAATAAAACACCATTTTATTATGGAATGTGATGAATCACATTAAGTTTTAAAATTGAAGATTCTGAATTTGTTAAACTACTTATGAATAGGTTATTAACAAACTTAAGTCAGGAATTATCAATGTGTATTTGTAATGTCCCAAAAAAAGAACAATGTAGTTTTGTTATAATTGCTAAGTATATATAGATAGTCTATATATTACAAAAGGCAAGTGGGAGTTTTTTTTTATCTTGAAATATAAAATTACAAGATACATAATATTCTTAAATACACTAGTAAATATCATGATGAGGCTAGATATGAAATGTTAACCTCAAGATGATGGAATTTTCATTCATAGATCTGCAAGGATATCTCAGATATTTGATTTATATGCTGAGAAGAACATGAGTTATAGGATTATAGTAAACCTGATAATTATTATAATGGATTACCAAATATTGAATAGGGTAAATTACTCAAACTATGAATGTTAAAGATGTTGTCCATAAAAGATAATCAATTTTGGAAATTTGGTTTATCTTAATAGTTAAACTATAGAATGAAGATGAGTTTCTTCAAAGAGATGAAAAACTCTAGTGGTCAAAATCTCTGTGTAGAAATCATATGGACAAAATTGTACACATATTTAATGCATGTTTTTTGACAAGATTATTAATCATACTTAAGCAATTAATTGTGATTGAATATTCTTTCCTAGACACATTAAATATATAAAGATGATAATTGTCATACTTGTTTTCATTAATATGAAATATGACAATGGAATATCAAAACTCTTTCTTGAGAAATTACTTGAGCGATGACGGTAAGTAATCGAAAGGTTTTTTGAGTTCATATAATCTTTGGAAATGTACGAAGTGCAATAATTCATGAATGGATAAATGCATGCATCTATGAAATTATTCTTATGTTTAATTATTAAATCCTAGTTTTGATTTATAATTGAAATAAGATAAATTTTAAGTATTCCTGAAAGCTAGTGGGAGTATTATGTTAAGGTTTTAAATCGTATATGTTGTATAATATATAGGAAGTAACATTCCTTGTAAGTTAAATGTTAAGTCTTAGTTTGGAATAAAACTTCACTTGTAAGATTTAAAACTTAAAACATACAACCTTGGAATATATGTTTATTATTAATAAACATGTGCAGTAAAATAAATGATTCTAATAAAACATGATATATCATTTGGGAAATGGATAAATATCTTTTGACAAGATAGAACATGAATGAAGTCTAAGTTTGACATGTAGATTCATCATGTACATCATGTTGTGTATTAAATTTGTTGTATTTTTCTTGAATAAGAAGTGATTTGACAACATTGATATCTAACTAAAAATTATTAGATAACTTGTGTAATGAATATTCTAATAGAATTACATCCTCAGCTTGGAATTGCTCCTAGATTCTATGGATGAACAACATGTCAATTGTTGTGCAAATTGTCATCAGCTTCAAACTTGAAAGTTTGGAAGACATCAACCATTACACAATAAGATATTAAAGTTTACGGAGTTTTAATGAGCATATTATTGTTTGTATACGATGATGTTGGTTTAATTGAGATGACACTCAATACTAGTCATGGTAGGATTTCATCCTTGTTAATGGTCATGTGAACTAGTTATGATACTAAGAGCACAATTGCATTATACATTAAAAGAATAAGAATACTTTAAACTTTAAAATGTTTGAAAGTTTAAATTGTCATAAAATTGGTGATAGAGGATGTCACACACTTTATGAATTATTATGTGGATTGGTGAATGCACACATACAAAGACTTCACTAATTGAATTATTAAAATAAGTATTCTCAAAATTACGATAAATCAAGTTGGTTGATTTATGCGTTGTCAACAAGTATGATTGTCATTACTTGAGGCATAATTCATCAACTGGAATTTTCATGCATTGATCTATTTAGTATTTGGATAAGGGATGTTAAACAATTGTAATAATAAATCAAACTTGGTATGTTTGATATTATAATATATTGTATCCTATATTTGCATGTTTAATCCGTGAATAAATTTATTTATTCTAAATCGTCCGTTGTCAATTAATGATATGAGAGTATCATTAAACTAAGACAAATCTGAGAGATATGGTAGAATATACTTGAAAGTATATTGATGAAAATGCATACCAATTTCAGATGATATTCAATGAATTGAATATAGGACTTATCCCAACTACATGATTTTACTTTATGGATATTGTTATTAAGTAAATCATGAATAGTTATCCTCAGACTTGAGATACCAGATAAGTGCCATGAATGTAGTGTATTTCTGTGGAACAACTTAACGCTATACGTAACTGGTAGTCATAAGGGTTGTTTCCAGAAGTGTTGCAAAGTTTGTGGGTTAATCTCGTAGTCAAGATATAATTTGTTCCTTCAAATTTATTTGGAGTTTAATACTGTTGGGCCCCTCGTAGGGTTGACAAGATGTTTGCATGGCCACGCCCAAAGATCTCCCCTGAATATGTTCATAATATTTGATAATCTTGCTCAATCACATACAACGAGAAACATAATAGTTGAATAAATAATGACTTAAATCCATATCTTTATTTAACATGGTATTAGAAACAAAAGGATAATAATAATGAGAAATCATTAAAAGGTTTTTTTTTCCATGAGACCTTACTCGAGTGTTGCTAGAGGCATCGAAGTGTTGCTAGACGCTAACCGATGTGATAACTCTATTAAGATATATCCAAGTGGGAGCTGTTAGTTTTATGGATAAAAATTAGTAGTCGTGAGTTAGGATCGAACTCGAGACCACAGGATTGCACGCTTTACGTATGAGAATTAAAGTTAATAATTAAATATAAATGTTATATTTATTTATTAATTACACGAAATAATATATATCGGACGTTAAGTTAATTAAGTGTAATGGACTAACGATCGTTAAATGTTAATTGGAAGGACTAGATTGAAAAATAGAGATCGAGAAGGTTCTAGAATCCCATGGGGAGTTCAAACCGATCGGTTATGAGTTTTCCAAACCCAATCCATATCTAGCTTGGTCACCAAGTTATATTGGGTATAAATACAAGGCCTAGGGTCTTAGTTTTTCATCTCTTGTACTCATAATCTAAAACCTAAAACCTTGTTTGTGTGTTTTTGATTATAACCGATCGTACAACCCTCCTTGGTTGTCGATCATCTTGTTTTTCCAAAACAAATTGTTTCGTGTTTTTAAAACTAGCATTACTTTAATTTGATGTAGTACGTGTGTACAAGAACGTGGTACAATCACACTATTGATTGTATCTTGGATTGAATTACAAAACGGTAAGGGGTAATTCACATAATCCTTATAAAACCTAATTAGGGTTCATCTCAATTGCTAGTTTTGTGGAATTGATTCTTATTCGGCTAGAATAAAAAAGGTACGCATATTTTAGGTTTATGTTAATTAATTATTCATTATTCGTTCCTATACGCTTCCGCATGTTTCTTTGATGTTTTATGTGTTTTATATATGATTGTCATGTTATTAAATTCTAACAGAATGAAGCTCAGTTCCATCTCCTTTTATAGTAAAGCAAGTTGCATGCATATGTTAAATGAGATAGTTGGTGGCCACCTTTGTTGACAAACACAAGAGCAAAAAATGCAATTGAGTCATACACTCAATAGTTGAGCTAGAAGTCTACCCCTGTCATTTGAAATCATTTTATTCAAAGTGGGCTATGCACCTATTGTGAGCTATGCCATGTGGGTAGACCATACTGTCCAACAAATTTCCACCTTGACGAACATTCCATTTCTTTGCTATTTATTCTCAATCTTCGCTTCCTAGCAGCCCTTTTAGGGCTCATAACTTTATATGTCGTGAATACCAACCAAGTCTAATCAATGCTCAAACTTGTTAGTAGTAACTGGCTTAGTCAACATATCCGCTGGATTATTCGATGTACTAATCTTTCTTATAGTTATAACCCCTTCAGATATGACTTCTCGAATAAAGTGATATCGCACGTCAATATGTTTTGTTCTTTCATGATACACTTGGTTTTTGGACAAGTGTATAGCACTCTGATTATCGCAATGCACCACAGTCTGATCCTGTTGCATTCCTAGATCACCAACCAAACCTTTCAACCGAATTGATTCTTTTATACCCTTCGCCATGACCATGTACTCTGCTTCAGTGGTAGACAAAGAAATTTTTGACTGTAGTGTTGCTTTCCAACTAATAGCACATCCACCGAGCGTGAAAACATACCCTGTCAAAGACCTTCTTTGACCCAAATCACCTACATAATCGGAATCAACATAACCGGTAACATTGGTGTTACCACAGCTATCATATACCAAGCTAAAATTTGTTGTTCCCCTGAGGTACCTAAGAATCCATTGCACTGCTTCCTAATGAGCTTTCCCTGGACAATCAATATATCTGCTCACTACACTTACGGCCTGTGCAATATCTGGTCTAGTACACTGATGCAGGTTTTACTGACCAGGTTTTAATATTTATAAGTCTCGTTATACCTATGGTCTACCCTAATGCACTAACGGGCAGTGTACCCGGTCATGTGTAATGTAGTATTCGGTAAAACCGAGGTCGTCCCAAGAGCTATGCGTGTGGATTTATACTAAGTCTAGGTGTCACAGATTTTAATATGATTTCGATAAGGAATTAATTAACTACTAAAGCAAATAAAGGCAAAGGTTGTGATCAATAGAGGATAGAGGTGCTAACCTAGTTACTCATCCTAATTAGTAGTGTTCACGTCTAATTACTTCCAATTACTTCAGGTGGGGTCAAAGTCGCTAGGACAACATTTGGTCAGTTCGTCCTAACCTATCAGCAAATGGTACTAATGGAGAAGTCATGTGTCCCCTCATAAGTCCAGTTGTTCCTGGTCCCTTAAGCCAAGTCATTAAGTACCGCTACATGATAGATTCATAAGAGTGAGTGCCCGGGCGCTAGCAACTTAAACACTCACCCCTTACTTCTTAAGTTCATCCAAACGGTAGGTAATCAGTTGGTCAAATGGCACAAGTAGAAAGGATCGTCAGTTGGTCATATCTTACCCTTCCCGTCTCAGTACACTTACTTAGGGCCAGTTGGTCATATCTCCTAAGCAACTAGCCTCTACCGCCATTCAAAACTACCGAAACAAGGGTAGCTACCAATAAACTATGCATGTATACACTTAGAAATAATTATACGGAAGCAATGTAAACGCAAACAAAACAATTAGGGAATCATAACTAGGCCATCACCAAGAGGTGCTTAGCCGCTCATATTAACTATATCAATCAATTCAATGTTTAATGTTACGAAATACATGAATTGAAAGTAAAGAAATGATAAAAAGCTAATGCTTATCGTAGGGGAGTGATTTCTCCCTTGGAGATAGCTCCGTATGCTCCTCTAGATCTGCCTTCGACTTCTTCTCACGTTCACTAATTATTGTGTGTGAAATGGGATGATTTGAAATGCTGGAAATCGTGGGGTATTTATAGGCCAGATCTGGTTACGGCGTAACTAATTATAAGAGTTACGCCGTAACATACAATTCTTCGTATTTTGCACTAATAATGCTGGTTACGGCTTAACCTCTGGAAGGAGTTACGCCGTATCTTCAATAAATCTTGGTTACACCGTAGTTGTTGCATGAGTTACGGTGTAATTAGTAGCGGCGCGGGACCTCATTTGACCTAATATGGTTACGTCGTAATCTTGGATAGAGTTACGCCGTAATCTTCTGTAAAGTTGGTTTTCTGAGCCACGCTTTAGTTGCGGCGTAATGTGAGAGAGGAGTTACGCGTTAACTTCTTCAAAGTGAGCATACTATGATAAATCCTCAATAAACTCTCCAAATCCACGTCTCTTTAGCTCCAATGCTCGTAATTTACCTGAAAATGAAATATAATGGAAAACAAGCGTAAATCCATATAAATGATATAAATTACAAGCATTATCGGGGGAAATTGACACTTATTAATCAGGATAATTTAATGTTATCAAATATCCCCCCACTTGAACTCTACTTGCCCTCAAGTAGACCTTATTAGATAGATTCCTAAAAAGATATCTCCCATTACCTGGAAAATTTAAGTTTACAAATCCCTTATGCTAGAATAAAACCAAGCCGAACACCTCACGAAATGGGAACGAAACACTCAAATCTCTCAACTATTCTAAGTGTCAATTTCAGGGTGATCACTCAATCACACAGTCATAGCATGTATTCTATCATAAGCTTGGCGGTTACACAAATCTCCACCACTAGAGTTAAGGGCTAAACAATTCTTGAAGGCAATATGGGTAGACATGACAAAGGTTAAAGGTGACTCGTCATTACTAACATGTCACGGCGAAGTGGACAAAACCAATGGTACATGACCAAATCCATGTCTAAGACACCAGAGATTGCTCGCTGCATCACCTAGACACGCTTCATGACTAAAGGGTAGGATAAGACATGGGATATATAAATGGTGTAAAATAAACATCAAGCAAATAGTCTAAATCTATAACCAAGTCATTACCACTTATCATTCACCCAAAGTTCAAGTATCGAAGTTAAGAAACCGGATCATGATATACTAGGTAGATGTGTCATTAGAGAACGTCATGATGGGCACACTACCTTTTCTCCAACTGTTGGCGCAATTACCAACTCCAATCTTCAAATGTGACCGAGGTGGCCTCCTCGATACTAAATCTATATTAAGCTTATAACATAGTGCTTATAACATCGCACTTTACAATCAACTGAATAACAAATACATAACTATATTTTTTTTCGAATCACATCCTTTTTTTTTTTTTTTTTTTTTTTTTTTCATAACTATAATAAATAAACATAACATCCCCCCACTTGAGATGAACAATGGGAATTCGGGGGGTCTTCAATGATCTTTAAGAATATGTCGTCGACAAAAGCGTGATTCCCGAACCTTTCCACTTGAACCTTGAACTTAGGCAAATGATGACTTCCCAATCACAAATAAACACTACAGGGTAGGCTAAGGTGTATAGGTGTAACGAAACAATATATTGGGTTAAAAAATGAAAGGAATGGCTCAGATGGGTGTATCTAGGGGTATCTTGCACTAAAGGTGAGTGCAACAAAAGAGTTTCACATGGGGGTCGAGAAGTCGAGGTGACTAATCGATAGACACACAATGGTTGGCTATTTGGGTGATAATCCTATAATACTGCCTTCTTAAACTGAAAAGTACAAATATATCTAGCTAACTCATCATACCTCGTCTATGGTCTCAAAATGATGCAAAGGCCAAGTTCTAAAGTTTACAAGCTACCGGCACACTCATAATTTGGTGGATTTGGGGTAAAAATTTGGAAACGGATAAGGATAATCTCACCATATAATATCAAGGGTTATATGTGCTCGGCTAAGGTCTAATCTAGTTAGGTTAAGAAAAACATGTCAAAATTTTAAAAATGGCATAATTTTTCAAAATAAACTAGAAAAACTATGGCAAAATAAAGTTCAAGAGATAATTCTACTCCCGTCCCCCCACTTGAATTGTACAAAGTGTTAATACAAATAAGCCGTAAAAACGTTTATTTATATTTTACGATCCTCTAATGTTTTGTCGATAACAAACGTAAAATCTTTGTAACGAAACAAATAAAATACGTAAATAGTTTGAGCCAATAGTTTTCTAACACACTTACGTTTTCACATAGAACACTAAAACACGTATAAGTGATTTTATGATTTCATAATACATATGTACAACAACTAGTATTTATATATTGGGCTAATATATACATAACTAGTATGTATTATAATGGGTAATACAATTGGGTAGAAACTTAAGTATTTGATCCATTGACCAAATACATTGAATGTAGTTGGGTACAACCCATGGAGCTTAACCCGTAACCCATTGCATGACATCATGCTTATGTCATATATGGATATTATCCATGACCCATGGTTTTAATCCATTGCCCATAGTTTTAATCCATGTACCATGGACTAGATGCATTGCATCTTATAGATACATTGTATCTACTTGATATCCGTGACCCATAACCCATGACCCATGACCCAAAACCCATGGGAAAAGGGGAGCGTCCCACGGATCCCCAGTATTACACTGGATGGATCCCTCAAGTGAGGGATCCGTGGGATCCGTGGAACAGTAGCTATTTTCTCTCTATAAATAGTGAGTCATTTCTTCATTGTTTCTCACCCCTTCCTCACATATTTTCTCTTTGAGTTACAAACTCTCTAACCTCAGATCCAAGTGATCTATGTATGTACTTTTGTTTTTGTGTGATTCTCTAGGTTCCTCTTAAAGGCGAGATCACCATCTTTTGAAGACAAGCAAGCTCAAGTCCATGAGTTGCCATGCTTCATTATCATCAAGACTACTGAGGTTCTCTTGTTGACAGTTCTTTTCTTTCTCATAAGAAGTGTAGTGTTGAAGACATTAGTAAAAGATGTCTAATAGAGTCAAGACGAAGACATTAGTGAAGGGTGTTGATCGTCCGTATTGAAAGCACTAGTGAAGGGTGCTTAGAAGTCAAGGCTAAAGGCATTAGTGAAAGGTGACTTAAAGATCGAGTCAAAGGAATTAGTGAAAGGTGCTTTGAAGATCGAGTCAAAAGGAATTAGTGAAAGGTGCCTAAGGTGTACATTCGATATGGTGTGATTCAATGTACAAGATAGATTAGTATTGGGTCAAAGGATATTAATATCCTTGTTGATGTTGTGAAAAGGAGTAGATCTCCTTTAGGGTTAGGTGTTTTGTAGTGTTTGGGTAGTAGTTCCTCCATTATAATGGAACTCGGTATTTAGCCTAATACCGGATAAAGGGTAGGCGACGTTGTGATAGGTTTGGTTCTACCTCGTGGAAGAACCCGGTATCTAGCCTTGTACCGGATAAAGAGTAGGCAACGTTGTGAAGGCTTATCCGCCATAAGGAGTTGGTGTCGTGTAGTGTTTACGAACTCTCGAGTAGGTGACTCGGGGAGTGGAGTAGGGCAAGGAAGGTGTCCTTGTAGCCGAACCACTATAAATACTCGCGTTGTGGTTTTGTGCTTTTTACTCCTTATCTTTTCATTACATACTTATATATGCTTGTCTATCAACATCCAACACACATGTTTAATAGATTGACATAAGTTGATCTAAATAGTTTAAAACAAAGTTTTAATCGGTAAAACTATTCAACCCCCCTTCTAGTTTTCCACACAAAGTCTCTTTTGTACTAAGCGTTAAATAAAGGTGAAGAGAAAAGTAGAATTAAAGCGAGAACTTCCCTGAAATTTGCTCCAAAAAGAAAGAAGGCCCACGAAAGAGAGTTGTGCCTTCGCATAAGTATCCATTAGCAAACTTCAATCCCTGAAATTACACTACCGACAAGCATAATTCTCAAAAGAAAAAATGAAAAATAAACGTAACTCAATTTCGTAAGAATCACGGTTGCATTTAGCGCATGCAACAAGCCTTTTAAACCACTTGGTGTCCCAAGTGGACGAGTGTAGTCTCGTGAGGGCTTACAGGGAACATACCCACAAAGTTCATTTAAAAGACTAATACAAGGTTATCGTGTTTAAAATGAAAGAAGTAATGCAGAGGATAGTTAAGGCGTAACCACTGAAATGGGATTACGCCGTAATTGGTAATGCTTCTGAGGTTCTGCTGCAAAAGGGCCTGTTACGGCGTAACCATGAGAATGAGTTATGCCGTAACTCTGGTTGGATCAGCATGCTGCAGCAGCAACTTTCTTGCAAAAATGGTTAAAAACACAAAACTAAATAGAAATGGAAATAAAACAAGTAAAATGGATAATTCGGGTTGTCTCCTGAAAGAGCGCTTTTCTTTATTTACGAGTCTTTAAGTTAGACTCAGAGCCTCGGGGCTAGAAGTGCTTGTTGGTCATTTCGTGGATATGAAAATCTCCACGTTGGATCCAACTGATCAGATTCTTATCTCATTTGTAGTCCGTCCCTAGCTCTAAAGATCCCAAGTAAAAATTCTTGATCTTCTGGTAAGGGTGGTCAATACCTTTGGCCTTATCTTCGTCACTAATGTCGAGTAGTGGCTGAGCATGGCTCAACTGCCTTTTTGTCAATTTTTTAAAATTTATAACGGTCCGTGGCATTTTAAAAACCGTTTTATCTTCGCCAATCTTTAACCATACCACCCCTTCTTTCTCATCTTTGTCTAGCCCATATAGTTCTTTAAAGGGTTTCCCGAAAATTACCCCGGTTAGCCCATCTTCTATGAACTCGCTAACGCCATCCAAAACCACAAAGTCTACCAGAAACGAGTGAGTCCCAACAAAGAAACTGATGTTTGTTTCAATACCTAGGAAATTGGTTCCTCTATATTCAAGTTCTTTTTTCATAACCTGGTTGTAGCATTCCTTAGAAATGATGTTAATTGGGGAATCTGTGTCGATGAATGGATGGAAATCAATGAACCCAATTTTGCATGAAATTTTCAGATAATGAGGGTTCCTATGATGGATTCAAGCTCCCATCTCGTAAAACTTGGGTTGGTCAGAAAAAGTTTTTTCAGAGTTGTTGCTCCAATGGACCATTTCGATGTCGATAGAGAAATCATCGGCACTGACTCCTAAGTCTTCTTCTTCAAAATTTACGAACACATCGAAATCCTTCCCTGAAGCTATCTCGTCAAGATTTGTAGGAGTTTTCAGGGAGTCACTAAGAAAATCCTCTAGTGCATCACCAAAATCACCAATAGGGTCAATTGCACAAACTTTTTCAGGGGTGGATAGAAGTTCATTAGGTCTAAATGTGTCAATTTCCCCGTTAGCATCAAGAGTTAATTTTCGGGCGAAGACATCCACCTTTGCATGGGCAGTAGCAAGCATTGGTCTTCCTAGGATAATAGGTATTCTGTTGTCTTCAGGAATATCCAGAATCACGAAATCAACTAGGAAGAAAAATTTCTTTATTTTCACCAACACGTTCTCAACGATTCCCAAGGGTGACTGTATCGATCGATTAGCCATTTCAATCTTCATTTTGGCTGGCTTAAGGTCTCTAATACCCATACGTAGGAACATTGAACGAGGCATTATGCTTATGCTTGCTCCAAGATCAGCTAGGGCATTACACATATTGAGACTCTCGATCAAGCAAGGGAGAGTGAAACAACCAGGATCTTTTTCCTTTTGCGGCAGTTCATTTCTTAAAACTGCTGAACATCTCTCGTTAAGTTGAATCGTCTCTTCGGAATCACTGCTTAACTCCTGCAAAATATTGTTAGGATCAGTCTTAATGGAATTAAAAAGAGGAACGTTTACCGGGAGGGCTCCAACGTCCAGAAGCAAGAGTTTTTCCTTGTTGATTCTTCGTTTAACCTTCTCCGAAAAGGTAGTGGGTTCCTCAAATATTGTTTCAACAGTGTTGACAATTTCTTCTTCACGTGCAGCGAGTCAATCAGCTATGGCTTTTGAACATGAATTCACACTCTTCTCCAAACCCTTTATGCGGTCGTCATGAGTCTTGAGAGAAGAAACTGTGTTTTCCACGAATGCTTTCATCATTTTTTCAATTCTCTCATCACGTTCCTTAGATTCCTTAATATGGTCAAGGATCCTTTTTTCTAAGCTGTTTCTGGTCTTGGTCCCAAATACACTCTTAACCTTCTCTACCCTACAGGCTTCAATTTCATTTCCCCTTTCCAGCCTTCGCTTTTTGAAAATTAATTCGTCAAATAGACCGCGTGCCCTGGTGCATATCACTTTATGGACCACGCTTTTTTGCCTTACGGAATTGGACTTGTTGCCCAGCGACTTTCTTGTAGCCAACCATATGGTGCCACGTGTCCGACAAAGGTACAACAGAAGTACATATTTTGAACGTATTTGTCATGTATTGTTTTTTGGGCAACCAAAATGTATTTTCGGGCAACTATATATTATTGGGCAACTTGTATTTATACACGAGGATAATATGGTCAATTTACAATGGCTGTATTATAAAAGAAATATTAATAAGTCAGACACGTACTCACACACCATCACACGCGCGCACACACACAATCAAACATCTTCTACTACAATTTAACAGCTTCTACAATTAAACATCTTCTTCTAGATCACGCGCACACACTCACAAACCACATCTTATTCACAGAACCCTCTAACCCCCTAATTAATTTTACTGTATAATTACGTATGACAAAATTAAAGTTGTACAATTGTAAAATCGCAGTTCGTTCGACATTGAAGTTGCTGCCAGATATTAAACTCTGTTTGTCAAAGAACGAAAACCGTGAAAGGTTGTTCAGGCAAACAATATTTGGTCCATGGTTGGATATAAAGTCGTGCGAGAATGACTGCCTTCTGATGCATTATGTTTTGCAACACCAGGTATATGTTTCTAACATCTCCTCTGATTCCCCTCCACTAAAATTCCAAATAGGGGAGCATTTGTTAAGGTTTGTTCGGAAATAATTTTGTCTGATAACAGGGTTTCGATTTGGCAAAGTTTCAAAAGCGAAAAAACGATCTAGCGCTTTCTGTGATCGTGTATTTCCTGAAAAAAAGAGTAATGGTGTAACAAATGTACATGCCATTGATCTTTTGGAACTTGTTAATGATTCAAAAAAGGATGGAAAAATGTGGTTATCGCTTTCTGATGAGGATGCTGTTAGGGTGTGTCTGTTGGTAGCCGCAGAGCTGGTGTTTATGGGAAAAGAAGACAGGAATTGCATCCATAATCACTTATTATCCTTGGTTGATGATTTTGAGGCATGGAATGTATTTCCTTGGGGTGAATATATGTAGCATAAATTTTATCAAAGGACTGTCAATATTGTTCATATTCACAGAAAACATCATCTGTTAAAATTGAAAAAAAACCCAAAGTTTAGTGCCACATACAATCTATACGGGTTCGCTTGGGCTTTCAAGGTTTGAATTCTCTGTAGTTTGTACTAATGTATGCATGTATTTGTTTGATAACACGTTTGTTTTAGAAAACAGGTTATTAAAAGCTTTTGATTCAATTTTGTTCAATCGAAAATTACCTACAAATAATGATGTTTTTAATTGTTATGCAATGCTTGTCTTTGCTGTGTATACACGTAATATAACTGTTACCCGTAATTTAGAAAACAGCAATGTTATAACACTTTTTAGTTTGCGATTTATTTGTAATTGTCATCATAAACGTATTGTTTCATCGTAAACAGATTACATTTAGCTTGTTAAAACTTTAAACAAATTTAAAAATGATAACTGCATAGCTAGACATTTTTAACGATGACGGGTGTGCCTATTACAGATTTGGATTTTGGAGAGTTTTCCTAGAAGCTCACTTTGGTGGGTCAAAGACAACAAGGTGATTCCACGTGGTCTTGCTTGGTCAGAACTTGCAAAGTTTCGGAAGGCAGACTGTTGTAATCTCTTTGGACCGGTAGGCATCACACAGTCTTATGATGCAGACTATACTAAGTTGTACCTAAATTTGTTCACAATATCAGTAATTGTAACTCTTTTTTGTTCTTAGGACTCAACTCCCATTGTTGAAATTTCTGCAACACAAGCTGAAATGAAGCAACCGTGGTGTATTTACAGTGCCCAATATTTAGATGGTTTGTCTGTGCCAGACACAGACGGTTTTGAGAAGACTGCACAGCACTCTAATCAATTCGTGGACGCTTTCAATTTACACACTGTCATGGAAAGTCAACTACAGGGGTTACCTGAAAACGCATTGCAACTCAACATTGAGCAACAATATTCTTTAAATGGTGCACAAACGGGGACCACTCTTTCAACAGGGGCTGTAATTCGTGAGTTAGTGGATTTGGATCAAAAACTTTTGATGATAGAAAATGGCATTCATTCGGTCAGAAACACACCAGTCATACTTGATGTGTTTACCAATGTCAAAAGCTGAGTTTCAAAAGTACATCAACTTTTGGGTCTTAAAAATGATGCGGCCTTCGTTCCTGAAAAATCTAAAAGTTGTGCCAATGCAAATGACTCTGACGTTAATCCTGATGATCCGAAGGTTTGTATTTACTTTTAAGGTTGCCTCCAATGTTATACCAAACCCAAATAATCCTTCGTGTGTACACTTATATCAAACCTTGGGCTCTACAGGCCACGTCGTGTCATACTCTAGGCCCTAACGGGGATAAGGTCGTCGATGCGGAAGATGCAACGGACATTGACAACGATGATGGGCTTAAAGAAACGCAACCATGTAACCTTAGGATTCTTGTACAAGCTTGTGCCATGACCCAAAAATGTCCTGCTATGGAATATGGAGGTGACCGTACTACTCAACTTCAACCACTTGCACCAAACGATGAAAAAAAAACACACGGTGACCCCATTATTGTATGTTATCTTTCATTTAGACTTTACATATCAAGTATAACATATGTCCATACTTATGTATATATAATTAAAATTCATCAGGAACCCGATTGTGGTATCGATTGGTCATCTTACATAAACGACGATAAACTTTCGTGTGATAATTCTGTAGATGCAATGGATTGTGATAATCAACACCAAGATGTGGTTCAGAAACAATTGCGTGGGGAACCTGAACCCGTTAACAATACTGTTGGTGTGCAGACAGAAGAAGGAACACCAACCAACAAAGCTTTTGAGGTATCTACATTATCAGTAAAACAACGCCGATAAATAAAAGTTTTTAATGTGCTGTTTTGAACATACTATATTTTGAAATCGCAGTTCAAAGACAATAACCTGTCAAATGTAAATGTGGTTGGCGAAGATGACACACCTATGTTGGGACGTGTTTCCTCCGGAGATAATTTCAACAAAGGCCTCGATAAAACATTGTTTGTTCCGTCTTTAGATTTAATGGATTTTGATGAGCAAGAATTGAATGTGGTTGAGGAAAACTCGTTTGTTGGCCTCCGTGCCGTTAACAATGATGTCGCTGCTGTTACCCAAGAAGAAACACCAACAAAGAAAGACCCTGAAGCCCCTAAATCTCAGGTTAAATCCAACAAATTGTCATTTGCAAATGTGGTAGGTCCTAATGACAAACCTCCATTGGAAGAACATTTCTCCCATAATAATATAAACAAAAGAAAGAGAGTCAAATTGAACAACAACTTCAGTAAAAAAAACAGCATTGTAAAATATTATAAGAAGATGATGGCTGATTCTGTCAACTCGCCAACTGGCCTATGAAACACATCAGCTACTCCTTGCCGCCGTCTTACAAGATCGCAAGGTGTCATTAACGAGGCTTTTATCCCGGCTGCCGGTTCCGATGTAAAGCACCATATTAAATTCTAATGAAAATGAATATTTTATGTTTGTCTGCTTATTTTTCAAGTGTGTTTTCAGGAAAATTTAGGAAACCCCAAAACGCGTCGCGTTAGTCACTTGTATTCGCCCAGAATTGAACCGTTTGTAGAGGTATCTTCTGTTTGTTAATCCATTAACATCATTATCATATGGTTAATGTTATTCAAAATATAATTTTTTTTAGGAACTTTTACGACACCCGAAATGCAACTAGGAGAAGGTTACTGTGCCTGATTACATTCGCACCTATTTCAAGCTTAAAAAACCATCACTTTATACGTTCCCTTGGGGCTCCGGTGCCGTTGTTGTTTACAGGATTTTTTGGGTAGCCTTGGCATGTGTTGAGGATTGCACCCACGGGTGGCTTACTGACTTAGTGAGTAAACCTGATTTTTATCTTGTCTGCTACACATGCTTATTATTTCGTTTTGTTAAATTGGAACCGGATGTTAACAGTTTTGATGTGCTTTATATGTCCGCAGCACTTGGATGTATGGCTTGATTTGATGTGGTTGTTTAGACCAGCCGATGCAGATTGGGCTTTGGCAGGGTGTAATTTCTGCAGTCGAATCCTAGATGGCGAACTACCTACCACTTATTCAGATGGCACAACATACCCTGTCGCTTGGCGAGATGTTGAAAAGGTCAGTTTGGCAGCCTCTTACCGTACATCTAGCACTACTGTTATAAACAGCTTATAATATTCTTCAATTGGTTTATATATCAGGTGTATTTTCCTGTGAATGAAACTGAAAACCATTGGGTACTCGGTGTGCTCCATATCCGCACTGGAGTTGTTTACGTTTATGACTCTCTTGGGTCAGTCAAAAGGAGTTCACGGTGGTGGCGAGTTTTGAAGAGAGATTTATAAACACAGCTTCAACTTTACCTAACAAATGCTGGGGTACTGCATAGTAAGGGCATCTCACCCGAGGATTATAAAATCACATACAAGTTTCCAAAAGTCCCACAACAATCAGACTTGTATGGCGATTGCGGAGTATGGGTGTGCATTATATTATACAGATTGCTCCGTAACCAGCCTCTCGAAGTAGACGACCCTCTTCAAACATCGTTAGCTTACCGTGAACGGATGCTTGAATACTTCTGGAAGCACAAGGTTGAATACAAAAATTGTCAGCGGTCTCTCAAGGTACCATCCTTAATGTCCTTTTGACCCATAATTATTGTCAAATGTTGACTTGTGAATGATTTTTCTATCACTAGCAGTAGTTAGCATAGCTAGCAGTTCTTATTTTACTACTAGCAGTTGTAACAATACAACCAACTCGGTTTGACTACCTACCAGTTGTAAAAGTAACTACCAGTTGTAACTATACAAGCAATTCGTTTTATGTTTTGAGATTCCTAATCTAAGTAATCGAGCATAAAAGCAGTGCAGCTTTTTTTTACGTTTACAAATATCGCATATAACTCAAAATAATCATCTCAAATGAATTTAACTGTACACATCATTTCTTTGAGGTCTTCTATCAGTCGCACTAGTTAAATTAACAAGTACATGATACTATACTACTACCAGCTGTATTAGCAGATTTTCTATCCTTTTTGGTATTTGAATAACGCTTATCCACAATTATAAACACTTTGAATTTAACTACTCAACATTTTAATTCGCAAATACCATTTCTTTTGTACCTTAGGGACTCTTTGAATATCTTTTTATAAGCTCAACTGCATTTCCTATTTTTTTATTTTTTATACCAGTGCACATACACAAAAAGGCATGTGGTTTGTAAACCAATTCTATATTGGTTATGTATATGTTATTAATATTTGGTATACACCTGAATTAAATATTATTTGGTTGCCCTAAAGTACATCATGCTACATGTCCTTTAATGCCTCTATTACCAATCTCTTTCTTCAATAAAAATCTTTCTAATTTTCTTTAACAAAATTTTTCTTTCTTCTTTTGGTCACTTCACATCTTTATCTCAATCTTTCTGCTTTTCTTTAACAAAATGTCTGACAATATCTCACTGGATGTTCAACTAGATATCATCCGTAGGCTACCTATTAAGTCTATACTCCAGCTACATACTGTTTCCAAGTTATAGAAGGCTGGTATAGATTGTGGAAGCTGCATCTTTAATTACGGTGTTCGCCGTAATGATGCGTGTTTTTTTACGCTAACATTCGATCTGGGTCACCAAGGGTTTACGTTAGGTTTAGATGAAAAGCTAATCGCTACGCCACTTCGTACATATTTAAGGCTTTCATCTTTGATTGCAATTGGCAATTTTAATGGTCTTTTGTGTTTTGTTTATGGTTCTAATCTAATGTCTGTTATTTGGAACCCGGCAATCAAAAAATCACTTGCAATATTTGTCCCGTTTTACACGCATCAAATTGAATCTCAAAAGATTTATTTTGGTTTTGGCGTCCGTCCTGACACTCTTGACCCGACGATCGTGAAGGTCTCCTATCCTGTTTTCCAAAGTGGTTTCTGGTATGTGTCTGTCTTTTCTTTGAACTCTTCACGGTGGACATGCCTTGAAAATTTCCACCCCCCTCGTGAAACAATCAAATTGAAACGTAAAACTCATGCAGTTGTGGGTCGTTTTATCTATTGGACTGGGAGTGAAAAGTTAACTAATGAGGACGATGTTACCTACAAGATTTATATGTTGATTTCTTTTGATTTGGTAACCAGCGAATTCAAAGTTATCGACATACCGCATATTTTCAAAAATGAACTCCCAGTCCCATTCTATGTTACGGATCTTGGAACTTCTCTGGTCATTTCTGGTATGATCATTGGTGAAGGTATGCCATTGTTTTGTGGATGGTTGTTGGACGTGAATGGTTGTTCCATAAGATCATTTAGACGCCTATTCGCCATCCCTAGCCTAGTTTCGGTTCATTTGCTTGGCTTTACAAAGCATCATGCTCCAATAGTGGAAGCCTACAGCGGCAATCATTTGCATCACTCTGTATTTGTGTACAACCAAGAACTTGAATTATTCGTCACCATGGGAATGTTAGGAGATGCTGGAACTTTCTACATCGCCCCATACAAAGAATCTCTTCTTTTGTTAAATCACACAGATCGTGCTGTGTATAGTATGTTTTTTTTTTCTTTATTATTTTTTTTGTAACTTAACATTCTATTCATATTCCTTTAAAAGATTATCACTTTACTTGGTTAATGATATATGAAGGGCATTTTCAGCAGGTACGTCGGCCTGAAGTTATCGATCATTATTAATGGGAACGAGGCTTTGTGGTTTTAGTACGCTGTCTATGGGGAGGAAGCATGGAGTGCTTATCTTTTTCGTAGTCGCTGAAAGTTATAAATCACGTGGTTCTATAACTATGTAACCATTAAACTTATAATTATGTAGTACGCTTAATATGTTGTTGGTTGTGTGTATGAAACGTTGTAAGTCAACTTCTTTACTATTTCCTGCGTTTATGTAATCTTGGCAACCAGCAGCTGTACGTAGGGCAACTTGATTTCCCCAGCAACGGCTTTTATAAACGAAGTAGTCCTTTTAGTCGTACAATTCGTATTCTACAATCTACTAATACCTACAAGCTACTGACATAAACACTCCACACTAATACCTACACACTTGACAAAAACATATTGAACACTCAACACTAGTACAATTTATCTAGCAGTTGTCAGTTTAATACGACTGTGGTATCATTTCCTTGATTTCTTTTATCACTAGCAGTAGTTAACATATCTATCAGTTCTTACTTGACTACTAGCAGTTGTAACAATACAACCAACTCGGTTTGACTTAATACGACTGTGGCACCATTTCATTGATTTCTTCTATCACTAGCAGTAGTTAACATAGTTAGCAGTTCTTATTTTACTACTAGCAGTAGTTAACATAGCTAGCAGTTCTTATTTTACTACTAGCAGTAGTTAACATAGCTAGCAGTTCTTATTTTACTACTAGCAGTAGTTAACATAGCTGTACTAGCAGATTTTCTATCCTTTTTGGTATTTGGATAACGCTTGTCCACAATTATAAACACTTTGAATTTAACTACTTGACCTTTTAATTCGCAAATACCATTTTTTTTTGTACCTTAGGGACTCTTCGAATATCTTATTAAACCACACACACAAACCTGATTTTTGCGTCCAAAATATGCAACTTTCCATTAAAAACGGATACATTATTAAAGTTTACATACGCGCTATTCCTTCTATCTTTTCAACAAGCACATATGCCACTTCACTTATTCTATTTGTCGTCAGCTTCTTAAACAACATGTTACAAGCTAGAGTTGGTGTTAGAGGGTAATCCGCATCATCCAGCATGAACAGATAACTTGTCGGCGTAGTAACCACATGAACTCCACACTGTTCGTACAATCTCCAACTCGTGACCAGTGTTTCTTTCCATTCAACGTCCTTTATATCGGGCTCAAACATGCATTTCATCCCATACCACTTATCAACTCCTAGCCAACCGTGTCCCGGCCTGTTTGAAAGCCAATTTTAACGCACTGCCAAACACTTTCCAAATATTCTCTGTCTATAGTATGTAGCAACTGACCCAAGCTGTTAAATGTAGTTTCGAGCCCGTCAGACCTCTTGATGGTAATTACAGTGCCACCATTTGTCAAGTAAACGTTACGTGCACTATTTGTTATTGTCGGCTGAAGTGCACCCAGTCTTTGCCCCATCGTATCAAGCACAATCAAACGGTTTAACCTTTCAATCCTTTTTTTTGGATCAATCCTCTGCCTCTTTGACTGATCCTGCTCTAAATCATCAAAAGCTCTTTTGGAACTTCCTTCATCTCTCTCACTTGTACCTTTGTTCATAGGAGTTAACTTATCAGGCCTCATTCTACACTTTTCAAACATTTCTTTCACTTTATCATAAGTTAGCCTTCGCAAGACATTTACTTTATGCCCTCCCATCCTCTCCAAGTACTCACACATGAAGATTTTCTGTTCTTTCTTCGTTGGTGGCTTTCGGATCCTTTCTTGTGCTCTTTTTTTAATGTAGAATTTTTGCCTTTCTATCACTATTTTATCAAGATTTTCTTTTGCCTGTTCACATGTTAGGATTTCAATTTCTTTGTTCTGCATCCTAGATGCTAGTATCTCATCGGCTTCAGCTGTTGACCTAATGTAATGCCAATGTTCCAACGCAGCTTCCTGTCTAGCTACAACATCCGCCTTTCTTTTCCTTTTAACCCTTACTCTGTCTTTTGCATTGGGAGAATCTACCGGGGTTTTTTCAGCTGTTGCTTTTTTAGTTACATTGTCAGCAGCAATCTTATCAGCTAATTCTGCATCGATCTGAAAGACTTTGTCATCTTTATTTTTTACTGTAAAAAAGTAATCATGCAACTTACCAGCTATGTCGTTATCAGACTTCGTTTTGTTTTCTTTAGATAAAGCGTTTGTGTTGGTTCCTTTAAACAACGGACGCTTTCCTAGAACAGAAGCAGCGACATTTGAATCAGTAGAAATAATAGCTTGCATATCACTTGCGCTCTTCAAACATGCTAGCCCAAGTTCTGCAGACCCAAGGTTTTTCGTTTCATCACCTCCGTCTATCATTACTGCTACTTCAACACTTGTATGCACGTCAGTAGCGTTACCAAAATCTCCAGCTTCCATTGTTTCCACACTAAGTAATTCACTTTCAACTGTAGCACCAGCATAAACATATGCGCAATCATCCGTACCTTTCTTCAAAATTGTTGTTGGTGCATCATCTTGTTCATTGACAGCGTTTGTTTGAGTGATATTTGTTTGAGTTGTAATGGAAGTGGTTGCACCATTTGTTGCAGAGGTGGTTGCAGCGGTGGTTGCAGCGACACTAGCAGCGGTTTCAGGTTGACCATTTCCACCTGCATCCGTAGTATCTTTCACCGTTGTGTTTTCTGTTGTCACATCAGTCATATGCCCAACAAGATCTTTTGCAGCATCATTACTGAATGGTAATTCACTGCTTCTAGTCACATGAGTATCATTAGTAACAGATTGAGGTTCACTATTTTCACTTGGAGGAGACTCCTCATTTCCACTTGAGGTGAAATATTTATTAATCACAGCAGTAACATCTGCAGTAATATCGTCATGTTCAACTGTTGCTTTTTCTGTTCCTGCTGCAATGTCATAAACATATATACAAGCATCAGTTACTTGTGACAAAATCTTTGGTTTTGTTGAACAAGCAGCAGAATTATCTGTACTGGCAGCAGATACAGGATCCCAGTTTGTACGTCCGCTAGACTGTTTAGCATTGACAGCAAAAACATCCTCCCAACTGCGATGGCAATGGTGTAATTATGGACTAGTCAAGCCAAGTGATAACCATGCATCTACACATCAACATAATAAATAAGAGTAATGACAATAATACCTTATTTTGGAACTAAAATAGGCAACGGCATCTTCAGCAGTCTTTTTAGTTCGAACTCTGTTCTCCGCTGCATTACCATCATCCGCTGAAACATCCACATCCACCCTGATCTTTCTGTACGATTACGGACTAGTCAACGTAAGTGACAACCACACATTTACATATGAACATACTTAAGAATTGTAAGGACACGCATACCTTCGTTTTGAATCAAAAGAGATGCTTACATCTTCAACAGTTTTACTACTTTCAAATGTCTCCTCCAGTCCAGTCGTAGCCTCCCTTGAAGCATCCTCATTCATCACGCGCGTGCTATACAAGTACTGACTAGTCACAGCGACCGTCAACAAATCTTTTACATACGAACATACTTAGCAGAGTTGATGACACGCATACCTTTGTTCTGACTCAAATGAGGCACCGACGTCATGAACATTTGTATTAGTTTCGACTGTCTTCTCCACTACAACCGACGCCTCCGTTGAACCATCCACATCCTTCACGGCCGTTCTGTGCAATTACTGACTGGTCAAGGCAAGCGACAACCACGCATTTACATATGAACATACTTAAGAAGTGTGCGGACACGCATACCTTCGTTTTGAATCAAAAGAGACGCTTACATCTTCAACAGTTTTACTACTTTCAAATGTCTCCTCCAGTCCAGTCGCAGCCTCCCCTGAAGCATCCTCATTCATCACGCTCGTGCTGTACAAGTACTGACTAGTCACAGTGACCGACAACAAAGCTTTTACATACGACAAATACTTAGCAGAGTTGATGACACACATACCTTTGTTCGGTGTCAAATGAGGCTCCGACGGCGTGATCAGTCTTATTAGTTTCCACGGTCTTCTCCACTACATTCGGCGCCTCCCCTGAACCATCCACATCCTTCACGGCCGTTCTGTGCAATTACTGACTAGTCAAGGCAAGCGACAACTATGCATTTACATATGAACATGCTTAAGAAATGTAATGACACGCATACCTTTGTTGTGGCTCAAATGAGGCACCAACATCGTGATAACTTGTATTAATTTCGACAGACTTCTCCACTGCAACACCACCCTCCCCTGAACCATCTTCATTCTTTTCGGTATGCCTCCCCTGCTTGGTAGTATCCTCCGCATGATCACAACTTGCTTCTTCTAGAAATGACTCAACTACCTGATGTTTTCGAACCTTCACCAAACGTTTTATTTTTGTGGTACCTGCCTTTTTCTTCTCCAACCGCTTAAACTTCCTATTCAAATATTTTAAATCTGCATGTTGTGCTGAAGTTTTCTTTGTTAATTCACATAACTTTTTACATAGTTGATCACACTTTTCCACCAGTTTATTTAATATCAGACCGCTGTCCTGTCTTCCAATTATGTTAACTCCTGACTGAGGTGAATCTTCAAGGTGTGCAGACCTCATCTCTTGCCTACCATGAACAGAAAGATCCCCCATATTTACCAATTTAAAATATCATTTTAAATATTTAGATAGACTTATGTCAATCTATTTGGTTGTTTATGTTGGACGTTGATAGATAGATATATAAACGTGTAATGAAAGATAATGAGTAACAAGCACATCACCACGACACAAGTATTTATAGTGGTTCAGCTACAAGGACACCTTCCTTGCCTTACTTCACTCCCCGAGTCACCTACTCGAGAGTTCGTAAACACTACACCAACTCCTTATGGCGGAGAAGCCTTCACAACGTCGCTTAACCTTTTTCCGGTACAAAGCTAAATACCGAGTTCTTTCACACCAAGGTGAACCACACCTAACACAACGTCGCCTACCCTTTATACGGTGCTAGGCTAACCACCGAGTTCTTTCACACCAAGGAGAACTAATCCTATCACAACGTCGCCTAACCTTTATTAGGTACTAGGCTAAGTACCTAGTTCCATTACTATGGAGGAACTACTACCCTTCACAACACAACACCTAATATCAAGGAGATCCACTCCTTGTTACAACACCATCAAGGATATCACCATCCTTGGAAATAAACAAATACTTATATGTATAACGATGCACCTCATCGATTATACGACCTAGACATTCTTCCCAAATGTGACTTGATTTAATTCTTCGGCATCCTTTACTAATGCCTTTGACACAACGCTTGGCAGCCTTCACTAATGCCTTTGTCTTGACACCTTTAGCATTCTTCACTAATGCTTTGACACGGATGATGAGCACCTTTCACTAATGCTTTCCTCTTGACACTTTCGGCATTCTTCACTAATGCCTTCAACCCAACATCTATGGAGAAAGGAAGAACTATCAACAAGAGAACCTTAGTTTTCTTGATGATGACGAAGCATGGCAACTCATGGACTTGAGCTTGCACGTCTTCAAGAAGTGGTGATCTCTCCTTTAAGAGGAACCTAGAAGATCACACAAATACAAAAGACAAACTACATAGATCACTTGGATCTGAGGTTAGAGGGTTAGAATACTTGGGGGAAGTATGTGTGTAAAGTGATAATTAGAAAGGAAGAAATGGCTCTCTATTTATAGAGAAAATTCTCTACTGTTCCCCGGATCCCACGGATCCCTTCCACTTGGGATCCGGCTAGCACAAAGCCAGGGATCCGTGGAACACCCCTCTTTGCCCATGGGTATTTTTGGTTATGGGTCATGGGTCATGGGTTATGGGTTAATCCATAGTTTTCTTTAGCTAGATACAATGTATCTCTTGAGTGCTCACCAAGGGTTCAATGTATCTAGACATTCTCTTGAGTGCTCACCAAGGGTTCAATGTATCTAGACATTGGGTATGGGTCAATACCATGGGTTATGGATATTATCCATATATGATATAAGCATGATGTCATGCAATGGGTTATGGGCTTTGGGTTGTACCCAACTACATTCAATGTATTTTCCCAATGGGTTATGATACTTAAGTTTCTACCCATTTATATTACCCAATATACTACATACTAGTTATGTGTATATTTTACCCAAATATGTAAACACTAGTTGTTGTACATATGTAATATTAAATCATAAAATCACTTATACTTGTTTTAGTGTTTTATGTGAAAATGTGAATATGTTAGAAACTATTAGTTCAAACCATTTACGTATTTTATTTGTTTCGTTAAAATGATTTTACGTTTGTTATCGACAAAACATTAGAAGATCGTAAAATATAAATAAACGTTTTTACGGCTTATTTGTATTAACAATCTCCCCCTTTTTGTTGATGACAAAACATAAAATTATTTTAAGGAAAAGCTAAAATTCGTAAAAGTTTGAATTTGTAGTTTTTACTTTCTTCTCCCCCTTTTTGTCGAAACAAAAAGAGCCTTGAAAGAAAGCAACACATTATTTTTAAGAAAAACATGTGAAAGAAATAAAAAGAGGTAGAGAGCAAGTAACGGGAAAGGATCTCGTCTTTACTCCCCCTTGACGAGTCCATCCCTAGGTAAGGGCATCAAGAAAGTAATACTAATCTAGTTTGTTTGCAACTAAGTTTGCAAAAGATTCGTCTAAGTGACGAATGTGCTCCCCCTTGATGATTGCAATTTTGCAAAGGGATGTCGAGAAATGTAATCCTAATATTGCAAGTAATTTGCAATTTATTGTTTTGACACAAAGCTCCCCCTAGCTTTAGGGTGTCAAAGGCTTCAAGTGTAGATTAAATAACTACAAAACAAAGGTTAGAAAACAAGTATAATGCACAATTTCCTGCATATGTGATCCAAGTTAGTAGAAAAATAGTTTTCTGTCTCACGGATCCCACGGTTCCATCCTAGTAGGGATCCGTCTAGGCAATTTTGAGGGATCCGTATAGCTGATGATTAAATTCAGCAATGGTGATGTAACAAGTAATGTTAACATCAAAATGAGATATGTATTCAACCAAAAAACATATACTCAATGCAATATGGAAAGTAAACTATCATTCAATAAAACATAAGAGATGATCAGCAAATCTCTAAAAACTAAGAGAATGATTTAGCCATATTCTACTAATACTAATAAGTGACCAAAGCTTAAGAAGCAACAATGTGCTTGAGTCTAGGGATGAGTAGACTTGTTGATTTGGTCCAATCTTTCAAGAATATGATTAAACATGAAATGCAACTCATTTCGTACTTCTTGAACAAGTCCTTGGGCGATTAGACAATTAGAGCAATTATTGTCTTGATTAGGAACAGGATGTTTTGAGGAGGTTCTACAAATGATGGTGGAGGTACATTGAGTAATTTAGGATGAGGTTCTACTAGGAATGAGAGTGGTGGTAATGGAAATTCCTCCATATGATCAAGTCCTTGGTGGTTCCTTGTTTCCAACGATGGACTAGTTGGTGATGTAGGTGTTTCCTATTTTAACGAGAAGGTTGGTGAATGGGAAGTTCTCGGTGGTGAATGCTCTAATGAATAGAGAGAGGCTCAGTAAAGGAGTGTAGTCCATGCTCTAGGAATGAAGGTTTAGACGTTTTGCTAGAACTAGGTACGTTTGGTTTAGAGCTCGATGATCCCTTTTTCTAACCCAAGAGGTTTAATGCTAATTATTGCGGTTCTCTTGGCAATTGTTGATTGAGTTTGTTGAGGTGAGATTCTAGCACTATTATCTCTTACGGATGATTATTCGGTGGATGGGAAGTCCTACCATTTGTGGGTTTAACTGGAGATGATTCGGTTGAGGAAATTTCGTGTACAACACGAGCAAGTTTCTTAGGTGGTTCTTGGTTGGATGAGTTAGCACTAGGAGCTTTCCTCATGATGAAATGACTAAGGAAAATGTTTCTAAATGCTGAGAATTATGTTTTGTTTGATGACCAAGGGATTCTAGCAAGATGATGTATAAAGGGAAGGATTTAGCAAGTGCATTCAAGACTTAAGTCTCTAATATCCTTTGGAATGTGATGATTAGCATGCACAAGAGTCAACTTCAGAGATTTAATTAGGATGAGGTGGAGTGTTCAAGTTAGCAAGATGAGCTTGACGTGATTGTTCGAGCAAGAGTTGACATAAATCTGTCACCCGGATCCTACGGTTCCCACCAATGGGGGATCCGTCTAGGCTAATCCTAGGGATCCGGCTCTCAGCAGCTAGGAAAGGATAGAAGTGATGTTTGAAAGGTCTAAAGCCTATACCTTTTTGAATGTTTCAGTTCTCCTAAGTGTCTTTAAATGGAAGGGTACTTAAATGTTCAAGGGCAATGAGTGATGTAGCTAATGATTGCCTTATATGAAAGAAATTAGAACTTTCGTGAGTACTAATAAATGAACAAAGATGACACTAAAATCTTGAGCTTGTCAAATGGAGCTAGATGATCCTTAGTGATCAGATAGTGACTTAGGATAATGTCTTGGAGAAGATCCTAAAGGTTTTAAGGTGGAAGAACTAGAATTTGATCCATTTCGACCAATTTTTAGGTAAGGATGATTATGATCAATTTTGCCATAATCGAAAGATTTCTAGGTCTAGATGTGAGGGATCATGTGAGAAATAATGAGTGATCTAGAGAGCGGAAGAGTAATGAGTTTAGGTGAACGATAGATCGAAAAGCACTTTGAGTGTGATCCTTAATGAGCTATGAGTGAGTGTGAAGCTTACTAAGCTTGAGAAGGACTTAAGAGATCCTAAGGTATTAAGTTCAGCTAGTGTGAAGCAGTCTAGGAACATGGTTTGAGGTGTAAAGGATTGAAATTCCACTTCTATTCGCCCGGATCCCACGGATCCTTAACTTGAGGGATCCGGATAGTTACAAACTAGGGATCTGGCATCTGGGACAGTTTTACTTAACAGTGAGCGTTTGTTCTAAGTATCGAACTTAGAAGCTAATGATCTCTACAGTAAGTATACATGTATACAAGTAAAACATACTAAGAGCATGTAGAAATAGCACATAAGCAATTAAATGAGATCTAGCTCACAAGTAACACATAGGTTTATCAAACTTAACAACCGTTATTCAAGAAGCTCAAAATAGATTTACGATCTAGATTAGTAAATCGTTTGTATTAACAATGACGTGCAGAGTAGATGATGGTGTTCAAGACAATAGGGTTGTTTTGGCCAACGGAAGCAATGAACTATGTATAGTCATTACGGATGGTGATTAGCATACAATGAACTTTGTCCATGAAGTCATGTAGCTCTTCTCGATCAAAGCAAGATAATCGCTTGATGAGGCAAGTGGTTGTGATTAACTAAAAGAAAATTTTATTTTACAACTTGTTTGATTAGTAATCCTAAGACAATGCAAAGTATTTCCATTGTAAACTTACTTTAGGAAAACATAGGAGTATAAATTTCCCAAGTGAGAGAATGAATATGAGACTGTTACTAGCGGTGCTCAATTACAGCTAAACACGACCATTTTTACGGGTGATTCCACATACCCAACTTCTATCAAGGAAGCAATTCAACTGTTAGGTCAAATTGAGTTTCTAGTGCAATAAGTTCTCAAGTATTCATTCTCAAGTTAGGAAAATTTATATTCCTACAATGGCCTATCGAAGAGTAACAATGATGATACTTTGCTTCGTTTAATATTATACTTGAGACAACTAAGGTGACGAAGGCGTCATGTTAAAAATAAGTTTTAAAAGTTGTCCATATGGTAAACAACAGAAAATGGTTGGATGAGCTAGTTCAACATATGCTGTTGGAAAGCTTTGAGTTTGGACTTTCGGATATGAACAATTATATTTTCGTTGCAAAATAATTTACTTGAGTATATCGGATGAAATAATCAAGTTGTCAATCCTACTATGAAGCTTGGAGAGCGATCATGAAAAGGAAAATGGGAGAGTACATCATCAACACAAGTGTAGGTTATGATCCGATGTACATTCTTGTTGTTTTTAGAAAATGATACACCCGAACAAAGGAAATCATATAAGCACATATGACAAACTCAATCAAAAATCCATTTAGTGTGTTATATGTTTTAAACATTTTTCAACCTATATGACTTATCTAAATATATAAACTAACATTTTCGACACAACTAGATGTTATCCCAAACACTCCTTCAAATAGCACATTGATTAGTAGAATATTACTAAATTGACAAACAAGAGAATGAATAGCAAGGTAAGGAAACCACATATGCTATTCAATCAAACAAGCACAAAAGCTATTTGAGATAAGCAAATAATCAAGTAATGCAAAGAAGACAATTTATCATTTAGCATAACATACGAAAGTTCTTTTCATCGCTTTGTGTTAAATATAAACATGTATACCAAGCTTGATTAGCTTCTTTTATATTTATAAATATGATCAAAACCTTAATTTCAATAGAGGATACATTGTTATTCAAAAGCGAAAACATCCGTCTCCAATTAGATCAAAAGTTTGTACAAAAGTTATGACCGAAAAATGACTTTCTATTATAAATCAATGATTCTGTAAATTATTGTTTTGAATCAGTTTATGAAATCATTTTTAAATGAAAGTAGACTCAAATACCTTTAAAACGATAGGTGGCACGACTTCTAACGACTTACGGTTAAAAAGTTATGAATTTTTGAAATTCAGATAAAAACTGTCTTCTGTACCACGGATCCCTTGCTTGAGGGATCCGTCCAGTGTAACCTGAGGGATCCGCGGATCTGACACAGAATTACAAAAATGTACGTTTTGACCCGACGAAAAGGTTTAGTCTTTGTAAACTTTTTAGTGAAGTTATATTACCCATTTTTACCTTTATTCAAGCTTGATTAACAAGATATCTAACAACAAAACTTCAAAGAAAAAATAATCACTAAAACACTTTTCATATTATGCTTATTATAAGATAGAAGCATATATCACCATTTTGTCCACAAGAAATTTAGCACGTTTTTGAAAAAAAATGTAACTAAGAAAACATACCTTTGCTATATCCCCTTTTTATGGTTTTAGAAACCAAAGACGCGAAATACTTCATGATCTTCTAAGATACCCCAATCCTTTGCTATATTCCCTTTTTATGGTTTTAGAAACCATAGACGCGAAATACTTCATGATCTTCTAAGATATCCAAATCCTAGTATGAATACTTCTCAAAGGAAAATGTTAAAATGATCTATCACTATCCAACATATGATGATTTCTAAAAACATGACTCTTTGTTTTAAGAAATTCCCTTCTTTGTAGTTTTCAAACATACACGGATCGTATCAAGTTTTCAAAGTACAATATACAAAAAAAACTTGGTAACGAAGCTCTGATGCCAATTGTGGAAAACTAGAAGGGGGGGTTGAATAGTTTTACCAATTTAAAACTTCCTTTTAAATATTTAGATAGACTTATGTCAATCTATTTGGTTGTTTATGTTGGACGTTGATAGATAGATATATAAACGTGTAATGAAAGATAAAGAGTAAGAAGCACATCACCACGACACAAGTATTTATAGTGGTTCGGCTACAAGGACACCTTCCTAGCCCTACTCCACTCCTCGAGTCACCTACTCGAGAGTTCGTAAACACTACACCAACTCCTTATGGCGGAGAAGCCTTCACAATGTCGCTTAACCTTTTTCCGGTACAAAGCTAAATACCGAGTTCCTTCACACCAAGGCGAACCACACCTAACACAACGTCGCCTACCCTTTATACGGTGCTAGGCTAACCACCGAGTTCTTTCACACCAAGGAGAACTAATCCTATCACAACGTCGCCTACCCTTTATTAGGTACTAGGCTAAGTACCTAGTTCCATTACTATGGAGGAACTACTACCCTTCACAACACAACACCTAATATCAAGGAGATCCACTCTTTGTTACAACACCATGATATCACCATCCTTGGAAATAAACAAATACTTATATGTATAACGATGCACCTCATCGATTATACGACCTAGACATTCTTCCCAAATGTGACTTGATTTAATTCTTCGGCATCCTTCACTAATGCCTTTGACACAACGCTTGGCACCCTTTACTAATGCCTTTGTCTTGACACCTTTAGCATTCTTCACTAATGCTTTGACACGGATGATGAGCACCTTTCACTAATGCTTTCATCTTGACACTTTTGGCATTCTTCACTAATGCCTTCAACCCAACATCTATGGAGAAAGGAAGAACTATCAACAAGAGAACCTTAGTTGTCTTGATGATGACGAAGCATGGCAACTCATGGACTTGAGCTTGCACGTCTTCAAGAAGTGGTGATCTCTCCTTTAAGAGGAACCTAAAAGATCACACAAAAACAAAAGATAAACTACATAGATCACTTGGATCTGAGGTTAGAGGGTTAGAATACTTGGGGGAAGTATGTGTGTAAAGTGATAATTAGAAAGGAAGAAATGGCTCTCTATTTATAGGGAAAATTCTCTACTGTTCCCCGAATCCCACGGATCCCTTCCACTTGGGATCCGGCTAGCACAAAGCCAGGGATCCGTGGAACGCTCCTCTTTGCCCATGGGTATTTTTGGTTATGGGTCATGGGTCATGGGTTATGGGTTAATCCATGGTTTTCTTTAGCTAGATACAATGTATCTCTTGAGTGCTCACCAAGGGTTCAATGTATCTAGACATTCTCTTGAGTGCTCACCAAGGGTTCAATGTATCTAGACATTGGGTATGGGTCAATACCATAGGTTATGGATATTATCCATATATGATATAAGCATGATGTCATGCAATGGGTTATGGGCTTTGGGTTGTACCCAACTACATTCAATGTATTTGCCCAATGGGTTATGATACTTAAGTTTCTCCATTTATATTACCCAATATATTACATACTAGTTATGTGTATATTTTACCCAAATATGTAAACACTAGTTGTTGTACATATGTAATATTAAATCATAAAATCACTTATACTTGTTTTAGTGTTTTATGTGAAAATGTGAATATGTTAGAAACTATTAGTTCAAACCATTTACGTATTTTATTTGTTTCGTTAAAATGATTTTACGTTTGTTATCGACAAAACATTAGAAGATCGTAAAATATAAATAAACGTTTTTACGGCTTATTTGTATTAACAGTCTGGGTGTGTTTTGGGATTCAGATGGACTTCCTGATCCTTCCCCCAAATTCTGAGGCAGCAGCACCATGTGTGGGAACAATGGTGTTAGTGTCCCATCAAAATTATTTCCCTGTCTTCTCATGTGACTCATAAGTTTTTGAGTGTGACAACGGACAGGCCAAGTTTTTGAATGTTTGGGTGGTGTCTCAAAACGGTTGTCAAATAGCAGTTGTAAAAACCTTGGATAAATATAATATTTTGCATGCGTATCCAACAAGTTCTTGACTAAACCATCAAATAT
This sequence comes from Chrysanthemum seticuspe, assembly GCA_019973895.1. Lineage (NCBI taxonomy): Eukaryota > Viridiplantae > Streptophyta > Magnoliopsida > Asterales > Asteraceae > Chrysanthemum > Chrysanthemum seticuspe. The sequence goes on along the minus strand of BPTQ01000009.1, from coordinate 118,608,909 downwards.
CATTTTGGATAAATTGAATTTCTTATTAAGAGCTACACAAATCACAAAAGATGCTATGTTTGTACTAAACTCATTCCAGGAAGTTGTCTTTGGACTTAGACACTGCATTATGGTATGGATCAAGAATTTCCATTGTGGGGAGAACAGTGGTTTAAAAAAATTTAATTTTGGTCCTAATTCACCTCCATACCCCAAAAGCGGTAGTGTTTCAAAAATGGCATCATTATCCAAACACACAACACCGTCAGCATCATCTAGGAGAAGATCTCTCCTAATTGATGCCTCAGTAATAATTATCTGCATGCCATGTACGCTACCATGGTTTTGTACTTCCTCACCAATAGTTTTAGTCTTTGCAATAGACCAAAACTGCTTCATACAACAAACGTAGATAACAGGTTTGGCAGTGAGTGCATACCTAAGCGGGTGTGCATTCAGGAAATCAATAATTTGTTCAAACCCTGTAGCCTCCTTTGGTTTTTTCAAAAACACAATCATGTTGTGACTTCTAGCAAAATATTCCGGCGCCATTCTTGTTTATCTCAAACTTGATTGCGCAACTGAATGTTAGGGGTTTCCGAATGACGCTCTTTGTGGGTCTAAACTATGTCATGACCAAGCAGTTGTAACACTTGTAGCATTTGTTACAATTTCTTTGCGTAGTTATCGCTCTCTCTTTTTTTTTAATGATATAATAAGGATTATTATTTTAATACATAATACATAAATAAGCATGTAACTCAACACGTCATCTTCTTTCTATTATCGAGACACAAAATGTCAGACTACACACATTATTAGAAGAGTTATCTCTCTTTCCAAGCATCGACAACTTGGTAAGAAGCCCAAACAAGTACACACCCACATTATGACTTTTTTTTTTTTTTAACTAAATACGTTTTTTTTTGTACATGTAAATCGGTCTTTACTTTAGCAGTAAGTTTATTTTTTTAATTTTATATTTTGCTTATTATTTTGTTTATTTTAATTTTTTTTTGTAACATGACTAACTATATCGCACACAATTGAACAACTACGTAACAGAATACATACCAGTAACAGTCCACAAATATATACAAATAACATAAAAGGGATCAAATCCATAGGTTAACATAACATAGACAGAGTATAGAAGATGAGATAAGTGACTCAAAAATATAACAACGATCCCCTAACAAACAAAAGCCACCAGTTCCAAAGTAAGCAATACATAGCACATCAAATCTCTATTGACTCCAACTTTTGGATGAAACCATTCAGGTCTTTAACACGGTCATGTTTCTTAAACAAAAAAAGAAGTAGTTTGGAACTCTCAGCCAGATCCTCATTTTGCATCCTTAGGAGGTGATTAATAGTTGGCAACGAATAATCCAAACCGCATAGAAGCTCGACTTCCGCTATCATTAGCTGTCTACGGTTGACACGGGCCCTAATTTCAACAGCTTTCCTCATTTGATCTGCTTCTTCACGTAAAGCAACATCCAATTCATCCCTATAGTACGCGATCGTAATCTCTTTTAGTAATTCATCACATATAACCATGGCAGTAGACATTGTTAGACACTTAGACTAAACAATTTTGGGACACTTGTTATGTTTGTTTTTCTAAGACTCTCACTAATAGAGATAAAAAATAAATAATAATAAGTCTTTTAGTTACATATATAATCAGCAAAAGCAACCGTTAGCGTCATACATTATCGAGACACCAAAAATTCTGACAGACAAGTTATGACATTTGTCTGTTTCCCATGGACAAGTGGATCACAACCCCAAATAGGTACCCACCCACAATCTATTTTTATGACGAGTTTGCTAACTCTTTGCTAGAAAATGGTACTTTGGGCAACTAAAATAGTGTACACATGGCAACTGCTACAGTACATATAGTACATCGGTGATGTATGCAAAATGGCTAGTGGTTAAATGTTTTTTATTTGCATATCAGTCAAATAAAAATTAGTAATAGGTGTACTCAAGTGGTGACTAGTTGAATTTATTAAATATTGAGTTACTGAGGTTTGTCTCATACGCAAACAGTTTTATTGGGCAACAAGTTACAACGCAAACAGTTTTTTTGGGCAACTAGTTACAGTTTTATTGGGCAACTAGTTACAAACGTTGGGCAATTTTTTTAGTTAGCTGGCCAACTATTTGTGGCACACAGTCCAACTAATATTTTACATTGGACATGTACAATTCTTTCTACAATGGCCAACTGTAATATTGTACTGCACTTAATGTCTGTACCCTGTGCATATGTGAGTGTTTACTTTAATAATTTTAACGGCGTAAATATTCAAAGTAAATGCTGCCTTGGTTAATAAAACGATAAATTAAAAGTGGTTATAACTGAGTCAATATAATTGCGTAGTTGTTATTACCTTCGACTATATTTATTCTATGATGGAACAAAACTATTTTATAGACCATCACTTATTCTAAAATCATCAACATGTTCAGTTTGACGTAAACACATAACGGCTTCAGGTTATCAGATGTGTAGAGTTACATTGATTTGAGTTTATTATTTCGAACTTTATGTGACATTCCTAAACGTTAAAAAATACGACACTACTTTTATGCTCGATTACTTAAATAAATTATCTGAAATTATAAAATGAAATGGTTGTATACATACAACTGCTAGTTATTTTTACTACCGCTAGTTATTTTAAATAATTAAACTGAGTTGGTTGTATACTTACAACTGCTGGTTATATTAACTACTGCTAGTGATAGAAGACAAGAACGAAATGATGACACGTTTTTAAGAGTAAATTTTCCACTTTACACCAACTTTTGTACTTTACTACAACTGCAGAACTGCTAGTAGGTCATGCTTTTTGTAAAAGTAGAGCCACTTGTTTAGTGGGCCACAATTTTAGTTAATTGGCCATTCGGTTTCGTTCCTCAGGCAACTTTTTTATGTTGTAATAACGATGTAATTGGGCAGTTTCTTTTGGACTTTAAGGCCACCCTATAATTTGCAATATGCAATATGGGCATCTAAATGCCATATTTGGGCAATATGTCATGTACTATCGGGCAACCATAATTCTTAACCATTCCACTATAATAAATTATAGACGTAACAGCATAAATCTAACATCTTGGTTACGGTTAGAAGCACTATCTCATGGTTGGCAGCAGAAAGTCAATTGCAACTGCTAGTTTTTCATTCATATTTTTTAAACCCAACAAACATTCATAACAGTGCAACGATACATCTAATTATCCGACCTAAAAACAAATGATGAAAAATCGAAAACAAGTAAAACAACGAAAAACCCCAAAAATAATAATAATAATAATAATAATAATAATAATAATAATAATAATAATAATAATAATAATAATAATAATAATAATAAAACACACACGAAAAACAAACCACCATCATCGTGAACTGCTCCACCCACCCCATTTCAAACCAAGTTGTTGAAACAAAATTTCAAGCCGGCCAATCCTGTTTTCCTTCATTTCCTTCCTGGCTTTGACTTGTTGAAACAAAATTTCAAGCCGGCCAATCCTGTTTTCCCTATCATAAGGGGCTTCAAACCCATGTTGTTGCTCCTCCTGGTTTTGCCGCACTACCACATTTGTCTGCTCCACCCGAATTTCCTGCTGATCCACCACCTGACTTTGAACCACCTCTGCATCCTGTTGATCATCCTCCTCATCTCCAGCCTCCTCATCATCTTCATCTTCGTCGTCCTCCTCCAGATCATTCATTCCATAAACTTCATCCCAGTAAAAGTATTTTGTATGGAGCCAATTCAAAATAATATCCTCATCCTCGTATCTACCTCCTTATAGGACCCAAATTCTGAAATGGGTTCCTCTCTGAAAGCATCAATAACCGCGTCAAACAACAAATAGTTGTTTAACACAAACGCGTACTCTTCTGCATCATTTTCAAAGTAACCATTTGCAGCCATTGATGTGTTAATTTTTGTAAGGGAATACGTGTTATGTCTGTCCTGTTTTTTGGTATAGAATCGATGCTGTAAAGAGGTTGTAGATGTAAATGGACGTTTTTTTTTTAAATTTTTTGTAGTTTATTTTTTGGGTTAAGGGTTACCCAAAGTATTGTATGTAGATGGATGGTTTCCAAGACTTTGGGCGGGAAAACGGACTAAAGCCGCCAAAAAAAATTAAGACAGGAATAAAGCTTCATCCAAAAGCTTGCAAATACTTGATCAAAGAACTAGTTGTACGCATGATTTGTGGCCAAAATAAACTGAAAAAGTAAACATTATTATTGGATTGGTGATTATGGTTTGAATTGATAATAAACTGAACACGAGGGTAAACAATCGGGTTCATTAATTTTGAGTCGAGGGAATAATTGTTTGCCCGTTGCTCGATAATAAATAGCACCTCTTTTGTTGCGACTTGATATTCACTCGAGTTGGAGCAACGTAAAGTTTAAAAAAAGTATAACAATTGTCGAATTACTACTTTTAAAAAGCAATTATTGTTATATTTTGTTAATGACGGAATAAGTAGTTTATAAGTGTTCATGCCACAATTTTTGGATACAAAAAGGAACAAGCGAGGCCTATTGGAGTATTCGACACATGGCACCGATGAATTCGTTTTGGTATATCGCCAGTCAATACTTTTATATGTAATCTGGGCAACTAAATTTGTATTTGGGCTACCAAGTTAGTACTTTAGGCAACCTTTACATATTTAAAGAATATATTGTACAATGGGTCCTTAGCATTTATTGGTACTTTGGCCCACACCTTTAGATGTACTCTGGGCAACAACTTTTAGTGTCCTGTGGGAACTTTAATTTGTACCTCAGGCAAACCTTCTAGACGCAATCTGGGCAACTATAGGACATACTTGGTCAATATGTCTTGTACGTTGGGCAACCTTAAATCATATGCATATCATCTTAGGAGCATTTCCAATACCATAACGCTCCTTCAACTCTTCCCAAAGTTCTTTGACAGTGTTACGTAGAGGTACAACTAATCTAAGGGGCTACCTTGGGACACACTATTAGTGTGTTTATAGCTTTTCACCAAATATAACCACACCCTAGTTTCCATGTGCTTATTTACTTGACTCAACACATAACAGCAGAAAAGTTTTATCAAAACAAAATAACATCACAAAAAAAAATGAACTCTGTTGCGAAATGCAAGGTGTTTATGCGGTATGAAGATCTTGTGTGTGGTGTTTTACTCCCAGTTGACATTAATTTTTTGAGTCTTGTGCGGTACATCAAGAAAAAGTTCAAAGTTAATGATGTAAACGGGATAACTCTAACATACAACATCGCCTCAACCACAACGAACATACTTGACGACAATGACTTGGATTTTTTCAAAAGTATGGTTGATGGGTCGCAGTTAGAGGTGCAAACCATATGCATCAACCAAGTTAAAGAACTCATTGTGGTAACCCAGTCATCTTGTTCCCCACACTTACATTTGGATCTTAATGATACGTTGTTACCTGAGCAAGATGCGAATACATGGCAACGAAACAACTTAACTCATATACCGCCCACACCCCAACCACCACCTATTGATAGCAGACTTGAAAGTAAAGATAGAGGTGTTATGAAAGTGAATGATAGATTTTATGATAAGGCAGAGTGCATATATGAGGTATCTTTGAAGTGCCTAAAAGAAGGGTATGAATTTTATGTTCATAAATCGTGCACTATTAGGTACGCAGTAAAATGCGTGCAGCCAAAATGTGATTGGCACATAAACTGTCGTAGGATTCCAAACTGTATCCAGTTTAGAATCACTACAATTAATGACCGTCATGCATGTTCCAAAATCCAGTTCAATCCAAATCATCGAAATGCTACAGCAAAAACCCTGTCTAAATTAATACGTCCAAAAATCACAGATGTTACACGCGTTTATAAGCCAAGGGACATTATCCATGATCTGAATATGGAGTTGAATATAGATGTTTCATACACAAAAGCTTGGAGGGGGAAACAATTGGCAGTGGAATCAACCCATGGCTGTCCAAAGGCATCGTTTGTGCAGTTACCATACTACCGTCACAACCTAAAGCTCGCAAATGAGGGGACTGTTACACACATTGAGACAGACGATCAAAGACGTTTTAAGAACCTTTTTATATCTTTCGGTGCTGCGGTAAGCTAATTGCCTTGAATGTTTTTAAATAAATCTTGTCTAATATATGATATGGTTTTCATACAAGTGTGTTGGTGAATAGGCATTGTTTTTAGTTTAGCATGCGGGTGTTTAGTAGTATATCTGCAACATCAACAAAAAATGGAATATAAAAAACTATACATACATAAAACCAGAAAATAGTTACACACAACTAGTTTTTACTTGTCTTATAAAAGTTGAACATCCTAGCAAAGTATCTAACAATTTATGTCAGATAAGCACAAAAACATTCAGAATTGGATATACTCATGCTGATACTATTGTTTGTTTCGCAGCACACCTGTCAGTAGAAACATAAAACAAATTATTTGACATTAATTTACTTACCAATGCATTACAATAGTATAGAAAGTTCACTTAAATACATGGTTTATGATGATTTTACCTTGATATACAATGTGTTTGTTATCCAGTATGTAATCCCATTTATATTTTACAGATTAAGAGTTTCCAATGTTATATGTGACCCCTGATCATAATCGACGCGACACATCTTAAAGGGCCCTACGTAGGGACAAACCTGGTAGCCGTGGGAATGGACGGAAACAATCAAATTATACTGATTGCCACCGGTGTTTCTGAAGGTGAGAGTGGTGAATCATGGACATGGTTTTTGACAAAATTGAAAGAATCCATAGGGGAAGTTGCTAATTTGGCAATTATATCTGACAGACATCATGCAATAGCCCTAGCATGTAAAAATGTTTTTCCAAATGCCTTTCACGGGTATTGTTGTCGCCATTTGATGTTGAATACACGTATGTAAAGCGATAGCCTAAAGTGTTTATACTGGAAGACGTGCAAAGCTTACACAACGGAGGAATTTGCACACCTAATGTGTGAGATTCTTGCAGCACGACCGATAGCTCACAGAAAACTAGTTGCAGCAGGCATTGAAAAATGGTCAAGGGCACATTGCCCTGCAAACAGGTATAACTACCTGACCTCAAACAGTGTGGAATCTATCAATGCTTTAACAAAGGATGTGCGCAAGATCCCAATAACGTTGTTGATGGAATGGTTTAGAGGTCTTCTTCAAAAATGGTATTACGAACGGCGAGAAAAACATGCATGTAGAGCATATTTTGTTATTATTAGATAGTTTATTGAGCAATAATTAAGCAGTCTTATTCAGTAATGTGTTAATATGTGTAAATGCTAGATGCACCGGATGACGAACATACAGACTGGGCGACCGACAAAGTGAAAGACAGAATGGAAAAAACTGCAAACTGGAAGGTTTTGGGAATACTAAAGGACAAAGTGTATGAAGTACACGACACAAAAAAACAACATGTTGTTGATTTGGTAAACGGTGAATGTAGTTGTCGCAAATGGAAGCTTTCAGGCTTGCCGTGCGGACATGTTTGTGCTGTAGGTAGATTTGCAGGCCTGACCAGTGTTAAGAAGTTGGCAAAAGCTTGGTTTTATAAGACAACTATTAAAACGACGTACCAAGACATCATCTACCCATTAAAAGATATGACGATGTGGGACACTGAAGTGAACTTAGAGGTTGTGTTGCCCCCTGTTATCGGTAAGCATAATTCAGGCAGGCCTAAAAATAAAGACCGAATACCATCTCAAGGTGAGGCGCCTAAGAGCAACTATTGTGGAAGGTGTGGCACAAAAGGGCACAACCGCGTAACATGTAGAGTACCTTTGGTGAAAAGAAAAGTAAGTATTTGTTCAGCTTTACAAAAAACTTTAAGGTTATGTTGTTAACTGGAAACTAACCTGTATTGGCACACTTGTACAGAGACTGGTTGGCTACAAACGAAATGCTAAGCCAGGTACAACAGGTGCAAAAAAAAAGGCTCGTAAGATGGGTGAATCATCTCAGTTAACTAGCAACAGCCAAAGCGAGGCAAACGGAGACCCTAATCATGGGGTGATTAATGCGGCGAATCACATCAACTTAAGTCAAACCACTAAACAACCAAGCTCGTCCGCTCCACACATCAGTCTTCAATCCGATTTCCCTACTCCAAACAGCTTTTTAAAGTAAGCGGGAACATGGTGTTTAATAATGCATTCACTGCCTAAGTCCTACTATAGTGTGTTTTGTGTAAGGTAAACGTTTGTGTGTATTTGGCTTTGTAATAACGGATGGATTGTAAAGTATTACTTATTTGTGTCATGCGGTTGCTAGCTAAAAGGGGTCGTGCATCTGTGTGGTATGAACATGTTCATTGAATATAAAAACACAGTCTATAAACGTACCAAAACCATCATTCAGGCATCCAGGACCTCCATCATAATCGCTTTCCCGTTCTGTATGGCCCGCCTGTAAGTGGTTATAGAAACCGTTTTCCCACTTCTTGACACACCCTCTTGCTCAACAACTGGTTCTTTTCCCTTGGCAGTCCCATGACCTGGCTTACTTTCATGTACATCCTCATAAAAGGGTATCTCTTTTCCCTTCGCGGCAGCAATTCCAGCTCGGAGTTCCACACCTTCCTCTTGCAACCATTTTTCAGTTTGTTGTGCACTACCCCCTTTTTCTCTGATCTCGAACCCTGTATCAGTTTTTCTTATAGACACACGGGTTGTTAGCTTCCTTCCTTTGAACGGTGTTGCACTAGCGCATCGCATGCCAGCGTCCTCTTCTTGCCAAACCATGTTTTTTAAATAAAATTGTGACAAAGGCTGTTGCTTGTGCAGAACGTAGAGGTCCAATGATCGAGTCTCCTCCGCAATGTCATACATTCGCCGAACGTCATTGTCTGTGTACAACAAAGTTAAACCATCTTCGAGTGACTTGTTTGGTGCACCATAAAATAAAGCCCATTTCCCCCCCCCCCCAATATCAGCGAAAACATGATCAAGCACCCTTGTAAATGCACCCCTGCTGGAGCTAAAACACCAGACATCAGCAAGGCGACCACCTACATAGCGGAGTGGCTGAAATTGAAACTTCCCGTTGTGGTGAACTTTAAATATGACTTCTTTGGTTTCCGCCATGTCCTATAAAACATAAATACTAATAAAAATTAGAAGCAACTACTAGACTTAATGGGGTATACTGACCATACCTATAAAACATAAACCCTAATAACAAATTTAATAACTTTGAATTAAATAATAATTTAATAATAGAATATAAAATATAAAGCTGCACAGTTATTTATATTCATATATAAATATATCAACCAATATGAACGAATAAGGTAACAAATATATAAATATATCAACCAATATGAACGAATAAGGTAACAAAGTACATACTGGATAGTACAACAAACCTGGAGTTTTTCCTAAAATAAGATGAAAAGGACACCGATTATTTTTTGTAATGTTCAATGAAAGTGACCTAGGGTATAAAGAAAGAATGTTGGGATGTTGATGGTCGGGACCATAAGGATAAGTGATGTGTGGGGTAAAAAAGTTTAAGTGTTTGTCATGGTAGGTCCCTATACTTTTTACAACAAATATAAGCTGAATATATGTCTTTATAATTTTGTTTGGGCAAAAAACGATATAGTTATAAAAGCCTAAAAGGTACTTTTTGCAACTTTTATAAACTCCCCACCACCTAATTTGTCGGTCAACATTTTCCTACATTTCCACAAACTTGTTAATTAAAAACCTGTTTATCATGAGTTCCAGAACTTCAGCTACAACCCGACTAATTGGTGGCAAAGTTGAATACTTTTGCAAATGCAGTCTTCGTCTACCAGTCAAGACGTCAACAACAAGGGCAAACCCTGGGAAGCGTTTCGTAAAATGCTCTATTTGTGATGTGTATTAGTTTTTGGATGATGATCTGCCTAGTGAATACTATAAAGATCTGGTGTATGGGTTCTTTGAAAAGGAGAAAAGATCGAAGAAGTCGGTGGATATTGAACAATTGGTTGATACTCTTGCTTTGGACAAGTCAATCTTGGACAAAGAGTTGACTGATGCAAAGTCAAAGTTGAAGCTGTATGATAGGTTGTTTTTCATTATGTTAGGATCTTTGTCGGTTACCTGTGTCGGTTACCTGTGTCGGACTTGGTATGTTAATAGGCAAGTAATGTAATAGAATAGATATAAACGTTTAATTATATATGTAATTTACTTTTGGAGAAGTTGCAAGTTTTTATGTTCAGTGTTAAATTGTAAAGCCCACCGGAACAGCAAAATATATACGGTACAAATTACCTTTACATATGTAAGCAACAACATAGATCACATAAAATGGATACCCCTAGAGTAACAGATTCATGTGTAGATCTTTTGAATACATAATCAAGACTATACAATGTTGCATTTCATAAAGTAGAAACAATCTTAAACTAGTTTCCCGAATTTTGTGATTTGTTATAGTTGTTTCTGTAAGTATACAAAGGGTTTAATTGAATATGATCACGAGTGTTGCGAATAGCACAAATTCATGATAATGTTGTAACTGCTGCTCTCGTTGGTTGCTGCTGCTGTGTATAAAGGTAGTCATGGTGATGCAATATAATGCAAAACATATGACACGTATATTAGGCCGTGAGAATGAATACTTAAAACTGCTATTGCACGTTAGTACTGCTAGTGCTGAAGACCAAGTAACATAAACATGTTGTTAGTAAATAGTGGGTAAATGCACACAGTTGATAAACAATATGAAAAAAATGCATAATCAAGCTGTAAAACTGTCAAATACATTTTTTGGGTGCCTTTCTTTAAAGTCAAAGTGGGTAAACACAAACAAGTCTGGATAGAGCACTATACCAGGAAGAGATAGTTACAATGCAGGTGGCCAATGCATAGACGTTGCCTTACAAAAAAGCCTAGACTAGACTATCTTTTTTAACCTTAAAGTAATGTTAACACAAGTGCCTGTAATCGTTAACAACAAAATTAGCATGCTGCATAACAATACCTACATTCCAACATTCCGTTCCTTAAATACCAAGTTGGTTTTAATCCCGAACATCCTCGACGCCGATCTCTTGTTAAAGCCTTCAAATGCCTAAACATCTTGATCTTCCGTAAACCCGTTCTTGGTGTTTCAAAGCATAGCCTCCTTGCATACGGTTTCCTCGAAACCTTATGTCCATACCTGGGCTTGACACAACTCCCTACTTGACGTGGAATGGAAGAAGATCCTGCATCCAACAAAACCTGATTTGGAAGAGAATTTCTCGGTACATTCTTTAAAGTGGCATCATCGTATTCGATAACCCGTTGCACCCGTTTATATGGTGGGGAAGTAGAAAACCCAACATCCATTGCTACACAACCTACAAATCCCCCATAGTACCATTCATCGTCACTGAACTCAATGGCGTCATCAACACTTTCTCTATGCAAAAAATCCATGAAAATATTCTTTCCTTGGAATTCAATTCCTTTACGTCTAGGTTGGGAAAGAGGGGTTCTTAGGGGAGGTGAACGCCCTTCTTCCTCCTCCCATGTAAGAATATCAGAGTAAGACTTAGATGTAGCAAGTTGCACAAGTTTATCATGTATCGCAAGCTTTGCATGCGTTTCCTTATCAAGAAGATTAAAAGTTAGGTTAGGATAATAGAAACATGCTAAGTTAACAGGTTTATGTGAAACGTACAAGCCGATTAATCCATATTCTTTGGCAAGTTTATACATCCTTTTAACATCATTATCACATTCAACAATTGTCAAACCAGTTGAAACAACAAATCTTGGCGTGCAAAAATATAAAGCCCGTATCTCACACTCAAGCTTGTAGGCCAACAAGTCAAGCATTTGCTTAAAGTTCATCCTTGTGGAGTTACTAAACCTTTGCGAAAGGGTTCGGCCAAACGCATAACTTAAATTGGGCAACCAAATGAAGGTACCATCGTAGTGAATCTCAAAAACAGGATACGCAGCTACAGACCCTGGCGTCCTGTCATAAAGGTATATAAATGTACATAAAAAAGAATAGCAAGTATGGTAAAAAATATAGTCAAGGCAAGTCAGAACCACGAGGTAACATATAAACATTTTTAGGAAGAGTGATGGTATTCATACCTTAGCTTGAGATCAAATAAGGCAACTGAAGGCTTAGAAGCATTTTTTGATAAAAGAGATTGTTTTGAGAAAGGCATCCTGACTAGTGTACAAATGTGATCTTGATGAACATTTGCTATATATTAGCAAAGGTAGTATTATTTTACTATTAACAATGTACTTATATATTATATGAGACTTATGATCCATTTATTTTGATACGGAAATAGTAATGGGGTAAATGTTATTTTATTTTGTTAAACGTTTTTATGTCTAGCGTGTTTGTGTAATAATGTTGGTGTTAATGTGTGAATGAATATGCCAATGGATGAGGCATGATATATGTTTGATTGTAAAATGTATTTGATAGAATATCGTATATTGAAAACCGATAGTGCATGATAAAACAACGAAAGTGCTGTTGGAGATAAGCTAAAAACTGTTGACACAAAGGATAAAATCTAACTCTATAAAAAAACCGAATCATGTTCTCGCGATAAGCTAGCGCAACGTCAGCAGGATCATCAACTTGCAACCATTGACAATGTGCCAATCGACATAAAAATATACAAACCCACACACCACAATCACCAAAAATACACCCTTCACTACATGTAATCTTATAGTCGTTCGAACGTATTCCAGTCTTATAAAAAAACGTTTGCTTACTCTAGAACAACTGGTAGTTGGCCTGTACAATAATCGAGACAGTTAAAATACATACAGGGTTGATCTTGTTGGAGGGTTGTCAAAAATGTTAATATTGTATACTCGAAAGAAGTAAGTTATACATAAACTACAGTTGTTTGTTCAAGAAGAATTAAAAATAATACGTAGTATATATAGTGTTGTTAACCGAATATTTGTCCAAAAGTATTATCATGAGTGTTATGTGTGATACGTATAAATTCGACCATTTGACAATTGCTTCGCAATTAATTTTTATAATACATTTCATTTCATTACATTAAGCGATAAAAAAAGAGAGTAACGAAGCAACAACGACAATGACAGAACTTGAGAGAAAGCACATAACAAGCTAGGAGTATAGGTTTAATATTTTTTGCGCATCATGGCCAAAAAGGAGCTTTTCTTGAGAACTTACAGCTGCGTCTCAGTGATGAGCCTCATCAGCATCCTGTTTTTCTCTAGCTCCTCATCCTGGATTTCACACAGCATTTCCATACAAGCACTGGCAACAGTGGACCCAACAAAACACTCCAACTGCTTGATCTGCTCACCCCGCACACTGCATCGACAAGTTAGCTCCATCACCGTTGCATGCATGTCACTAATGAACTTTAGATCACGTCCATTGTCACGCACAAAGACAGTGTTAGCCATGTCGTAAATATAGTTATCCATTTCTGTTGTAGTAAATGTTGTTGTGGGTAGTGTGTGTCACTTCACAAAAGTAGTTTAAAAATATAACAGATGGTGTCCGTTTATATAAGCAAAATGGGGTGTGTGGGGTGACATGGATTTTATTTTCAATTAAAGTCAATATAAGTAAATGTGGATAGTCAACTGGTCAATAGTTGCATCTTGTCAAGTAATTAGAAATGCACATTAAGCCAAATGCAATTAATGAAGCTTCTGTAGTACTCATACGCTTCCTGGCCCAAAGATAACAATTTTTGGGCAACTAAACCATTTGGGGGCAACTAAACTAGTTAGCCTGTTGTTTACTTGCAATTCAAACAAATGTTTTAGTAAGGTATGCCACGTGGTCCATAACATTATGATGTGTATACCTTAGGAAAAATATTATTTACCCTTGTTGTTAGCATACAAATGGTATTATTAGGTGTACATTTACTTTATATTTTTCTGTAATAATATACAATTATAATATAACTAACAATTTATGTCATGAACTCCAAGTATGTGTGCAGTTGCCTGTGGTTTCTTCAGTATTGCATGGTTATTTTGAAATAAACCGAATCGGGGATGCACAAAAGTAGGACAAAATTTAATAATGAGGAAAAGACGTACTGAAATGATGGTGTTGCCTAGTGTCATGTACTTGAACTGTTTATGTCCATTAATTATAAAGTTTACGTATTCCCATAAAAGGTGGAATTAAACATGTGTCTAACAAGTTACTAGAACCAGGGACGGAGCTAGGAGGGTTCCCGCGGGTGCCCGGGAACCCCATGGAAATTTTCAATGTAGTGTTAATTTTTTTTTAAAACACCGATTTTTCCTAATGCATCTTAAATGCACCCGGTCCTTCGAAATGTGTTCCCAGTATTACGGTTCAAAAGATTTTGTGCACCCGGTCATATTTGGTCATGGCTCCGTCCCTAACTAGAACGAAGATGAGTTTGAAAAGATGACCTTCGATAATCTCTACAACAACTTGAATGTCTATGACTCTGAAAAACAACATTTCATGTTCATCAACATCTACAAAGAACATTGCTTTAGTGTAAGTTTGTAATCCTTCAAATGTATGCATCATCACATTCAGTTAACAACGACTTTGCAGCCGTAGCCTTGGTCAAAGGATGGGAGTGTCAGTGATGTTGCCACTGCTGGTTTGCGCTATCCACTGCCAGTAATGGTAAATACACTGCTAGTGCAGTTGTGGTGAATATGGAAACAACAGGGGCTTTTGTGAAACATTTTGCTTGTACCGTACTTATTTCCCAATTCACTGCCGATCAATTAATTGATCTTTTAAACACTCCCAATTGGCGCTGAACAGAAACTCTAACCGCTCCTAACTATAATTTTCACAAATCCCATATCACATTCACTTTCAACGTACAATGGCAACTAAATATTCCAAAACCCACAACTTAGTCGCATACCTAGTCAAGAACGACCATTCTGAAGGTTTTCATGAGATGATTGATTTCATCAAACATAGTCCCATACACTATGCATTAACTGTAGAACCCGTCATTGTTAAAGCTTATATACGGCAGTTTTGGAGGAATGCTGAAATTCAAGAAAGAGGTGGAAAAGAGGTTATTAGGGTGGTTGTTGATGAAACGGAGATTCTGATCACAGAGGAGGTGATTAGAGGTGTTTTGAAGCTTCAGGATGCTGAAGGAGTTGTTAATCTGTCTGATGCTGAAATATTTGAAGGTTTAGAAAGAATGGGTTATGAGAGAAAAGGGGATCGTATAAAGTTTCACAAAGGTATGTTTTCTCCGCAATGAAAGTTTTTAATCCATACCTTGCTGAAGCGTGTAAGCAATAAAACAACTGGATTTGATGAGTTTCCCTCAAAGATTGCAACTGCTGTCATCTGTTTATCTCAAGAAAGGGTTTTTAACAGGTCTTGAATGATTTTTGAGGGTTTTCAAAAGAACATTAAAGAACAGGGCAAATACTACCTCTATCCTAGGTTAGTTCAATTGATATCAGAAAGTCAAATAATAGAACTCATTCCCCATAAGAAAAAATATGACGTATTACATATGGTTCCTAGGGTGTTTGCCCATATGAGGAAAAAGAGTCGAAATTTTACAGGAACCATAACACCTTTGTTTCCTCACATGCTAAATCTGCCACAACTTATAGAGGAGCAAAATCCACAACCCAATCTATCCACTGATGAACCCCCTTCTACCACTTCCAAAACCAATTCCAAACCCTTACCTTCAACATCTGAACCCCAACGTACTTTAGTTACTAGAAGGATGAAGAAGGGCACTCAGCTACTTGAGGCTGGTGGTAGTGGTGAAGGACATGAGGGTGTAACAGGTGTGGGAGGTGACATGAGTGGAAGAGGTGAAGGACATGAGGGTGTAACTACTGTTTCAGGCGTAGACGCTGACCAGGTAAGTGAAAACCTAAGTAAGACCCAACCACTGGCAACTCCTAATGTGGAGAGTTCGCTCGAGCTCAACACAGGTGGAGGAATCCCCAGGAAACTGGGTAACTTGGGGTCCATGGATACGGAGGCTCGGTTGGATGCCATGGTACTCACATCCTACGATTCACCTCTCGGAGTAGGTCACACAGATCGGAGTGATGAGGATAGACGTGAAACTGAACATGAATTGACGGGTAATGATACTTTTGTGCATAATGACAATTCCCAATGTACACCTCTCGGACCAGTTAACACATGTCGAAGTTGTGAGGATAGAATGGAACTTTTAAAGGAATTGACGGATAAATGTAGCAACATGGAGTCTAAAATGTCTGGTCTTGATGAATTGACAACCTCTCTAGCTGGAACTATTAAAAGGTACAAGCACAGGCTGAATGTTTTGGAGAGAATGAGAAGACCAGGGATTGTTGCATATACAAGAGTCAAAAGGATGGGAAAGAAGGCTAGCTCCTCAAAGGATCAGAGTTTGGAGGATGCATCCAAACAGGGGAGGAGTAAAAGCATAGATTCAGGGGAGGATGTGAATTTCGATGTGGTTTTGGACTTGGATAGTCGTGCTAATCGGGATGGTTATCTGTGGACTTACATGGATGGAAAAGCTGCAGCGATAAATGATGATTTGAAAGCTACTTGTGCAGAAAAAGAGAAGGAAGTGGTGCAGGCAACAACCACTACCTATGTTGCTGCATCCACTGCTTCTAAAGAAGAAGGCACTGCTGGAACCACCTCTAAGGTAATTATAACAACTGTTACTTCAGATATTCTCATTGCTATCACAACCACTGCTACTACAATCATAACTACTGTTACATCACCACCAAAGTCAAAAGAAGCTGAAAAGGAGGTTGGCATTCAACTGCTAAACCTAAAGCAATCTTTACCAATCCCTGAACCTATCGTTGCACCCATTCCTGCTACAATTAAACCTTATGCACCTAAACCCTTGGGAAGTTTGAAGATTGGTGAGCCTGTGAAGTCAGTTATTGGTCAACCAGATATTGGAAAGGGTAAAGGAATTGCAGAAACAGTTTTGACGTTTAATAGTATAGATGAGCAGGAGGCTTATGATAGAGAAGAAGCTCAAAGAGTACATCTGGAACTAAATGCTGATGTAATTAATAGGGAAAAGAAAAAGCAAGAAGAGGACGAAGCTTCTCAGAAACTGATTGAAAAATTGAAAAATGAACAACAAGTGTTCCAAGGATCAGAGGGAGCTGATACTCAAGATGAACTTGCTGAAAAGAAAACGCAAGAAGAACTGGAGATTGTAAGCTTTATGGAGGGTAAAAGGCTGGATAGGATGGGAGATCAAATTTCCACTGTTCAACCTACAAGACTTAGAGAAAAGACTCTAGAGTTCAGCTATGTACCAACAGATGAAGAGGTTTTGTTCTTGATAAAACTTGATCCAGTGATCAAGAAGAAAGCAATTGACCTAGTGGCGGATAAGACTTTAACTGAAGATCAAAGAACTGCACAGTTAAAGGACTTTATCTAGATGAAGAACAATCAAGCACTTCAAGATGTTGTTGCTTCAGTCAAGAAAGGCCAGAAGAAATTAAGACAACCAACAAAGGCACAAGTAATTTCAATGATGAAAGATTATTGTTGCAAGGTTGGTGGTTGGAAAAGACATCAATTCAAAGGAATGTCTGATCCTAAAGTTGAAAGTATCTACTACAGAGTTCGAAGAAAAGATAAAGATTTTATTCCAATGGACTCTGAAGAAGAATCAAGAAGGTATCCCAATTTGAAGAGAAAGGCCAAAGATAGTGAATCTTAGACATCTAAGAAGACAAAGTTTGCTGAAGAACAAGAAGTTCCAACTGAGAAGTTAACTGAAGAACAACTGAGTGAGATGATTGTGATAGAAGAAGAAGATTTCTACCCTGAACCACTGCAAGTCAGACATCCTATCATTGATTGGGAAGTATTTATTGCCAGCAATTTTGCTCCAACATGGAAGATTACAAGGCTGGGTGGTGAAACTTCGTCATTCATTCAGTTTTAAGATCTCATAAAAGCTTTTGACAGAGATGATCTTGACACACTATGGAGGTTAGTTCAAGAAAGGTTTAATGTTGAAGATCCCAAAGATATGAAGGAGATGCAGTTGTGGGTTAATCTTAAAAGGCTCTATGATACAAGTGATGATTTCTGGAAATTCTCATGTTCAGGTCCCGGTACTAAATGGTATTATTATGATTCATGTGAAGTTCATCATGTTTCTACAACAAATGGAGTAGATGCATTCATGCTTGCTGAGAAAGAATATCCACTCAGATCTGGAACTCTCACTGTGATGCTATGTACAAGCATACGAGTTCATGAAGATAGTGAGAAAGTCAGAGCATTGTTACTCAGACTTCAAGATCAATGTTCAAGAGCTATTCAAGCATTGAGAAGAAGATGAAGTGTTTGAAAGAATTCCCCAAATCCTTTCAGAAGATGAAGATTGAAGATTGTTACTGGATGTTTTTCGAACGAAGATATCAATTTTGCGGGAGGATTGTTGAGTTTTTGGTTATGGTTATGAGGATAGAGTGACTGCTCAAGGTATACCACTGCTAGTATCAATTTTGCGGGAGGATTGTTGAGTTTTTGGTTATGGTTAAGTTGTAATATTGTAGAAGTGGTGATGGTTGTTAGGATCATCTAGAATACTGCTGGAGTTTGACAAATACTAGAGTTATTGATAACTGATGCTTATGTTTAAGTAGATTGTATTGAAAAAAAAATAAAAAATAAATAAAAAAATAAAATAAAAAAAACAACCAGAAACATATAAGGATGCAACATTGGCTGATAATGTGTTGAAACACAACAGTTTAAATACGATCGTGTGAAATATTTAAAATACTGCGTATCATAAAAAAACAACACATAGTGAGATAAGACACCATTTTTTAAGGGATATGTAATTAAAGTGATAAACTGAAAGTGGAAGTTGATACTGCCAGTCATGAAGACCAAGCAATAAAAGGTTACAGATGCATGTACAGTGCTGATTTTAAGTAAACAGTGCTGAGCAGGGTTACAAATGCTTGTATAACGGTCACAAAAGTTTT
Organism: Chrysanthemum seticuspe; assembly: GCA_019973895.1. Taxonomy (NCBI): domain Eukaryota; kingdom Viridiplantae; phylum Streptophyta; class Magnoliopsida; order Asterales; family Asteraceae; genus Chrysanthemum; species Chrysanthemum seticuspe. The sequence continues at coordinate 118,589,869 of BPTQ01000009.1, read as the reverse complement.
ATTGTAAATATGTTAGGATGTATAGGATGGTGCAAAACTAAGCTTTAGCATAATCTGTAGTTATAAGTTCAAAGTTAAGGGATAATGTCAACAACCTAGCATTTATTAGGCAGTTAATGCTTTTAAATGCGGTTAGGTAGAGGCTTTCTTTTATAGTGACAGACAGTCATAAACAGACGCACATTAAAACTGCTTTTACACACACATATCAGCAAAACCCTAATAAAAATGACTAAAAAGGTTGTGGGTTTTTTGTTTCTGTAAATCTTATTTTTCTAATGCTAAGCTTGGTTTCACGCATCTTTAAAGACTTTGTTTATTTTGCAGATATCATAACAATCTCTTCTGATTCAAGCATAACAGTGTCCTCAAGCAGTTCAGATACAATGCAGCCATGTAATCCATGGGCTTCATATTTCCCAAACGCTAAAACCTCTGAAAGTGATTCAAGCTCTATATCCAGCTATTTGTCTACCTACAGCTCAAGTGACTATTCTGACAGACCCGATGTGGTAGCTTACCGCAACAGTCTGTTGAAAAGGGCAACGTTTATGAGTTTCGAGGAAAAACAGGCTTTAGTTAGTGATGCCGAAAGTCGGAACCTCTCGGGTAAAAGGATTCAGGTAATAGGACTTGCAAATAAACAAACATGGGTTGATATTAAAGAGAAGAAATTTGGCATAAATAATCCCTCCACAGTCGCAGGAGCGGCTGACAAAGGCAAAGGCAAAGGGAAAAGAAAAATGGCTTACAAGTAACATCTGGTTACCTTATCTACTGGTTTGTTGATGTACTAAAACAACTGGAATGGTTGTTATCTGTTTAATCTAGAATATGTGCACCTGAAATCTGCTGTGACTATTTGTGCAGATCTTTTTGGTATTTATGCATATGCCTTGAGTTAAATAGGTGGAAATGGAAAATTCACTTTTCTGTGTATGTTTAATTTTTTACCTATAAACAAGTAATAAATAACCACAAAGTTTAACAGGATTACCTTTGAAAAAAGGTTCAGGTTTGGATGTTTAACCCACCAAACATGACATTTTTAACAGGACATTTTTTTATAACAATAAAAAAAATTAAGGCTACCATACAAGGAATCTATACCAACGTATTATAGACTACATAATTACGAATCAGACAGACATAAAAAAGAACAATGGATTGTAGAATATAATTAAAACGTGTGTAACATAGGCATTAATCGAATAACAACAACGATTCATTATAACATGGATCGAATAACAATAATCGAATTAAAACGTACCATACTTTGCCACATTATTGGAACAAAAAGATTGAGCAATTGAAGGTGGTTTTCTTGTTCTACAAAAATGTAACGAACGGAAATAATCGGTTGCTATGAACATTGTACGTTAGGAGCAAGAGAGGTGCCGACGCAGCAGACTGTTTCATTTGTGAAAAGATTAACTAGGAATGCTTTTATGCGAGAAGTAAAAAACATCGAGAGTGAAGAAGACGAATGATGAAGACGAGTGAGTATTGGATTTTGAATTTAAATTCACTGTACTTTCACTATTCAAATGTGTGCTTTTTATGTAACGTAAAATGACCAAAAAACCCTTTTTAAAAAATACGGTTGCCCACCGACTTTTGGTTGCCCAAAAAACAATACCTTACACATACGGGACACTTGTAGCACTGTGGTTGAGTTGCCCAATAATAGCGGTTGCCCTCGGTCTATTTTCAAATTTAAAATAAAAGTGGTCCATAAAGTGATATGCATCAGGGCGATCGGTCTATTTATGTCATTTTCCCTTATATTCTTGCTTCATCAATGTTTTCATTACCTTATGATCAAAATTATCCCTTGGTCCATACACTGTCTCCATATGCCATTTATAGCAATGTTCAAAAATCCGTTGAATACATTCCAAAGCTTGGTCAGGGTTCATGCTAGGAATAGGTCTAGGAGAATCGAGTAATTCACGTGTTAGTGCATTAATTCCCCTGTAGAAGACATAGACGATTTGATGTTTATTCAAGTCATGAGTGGGACATTAATAAAGTAACTCATTGAATCTTTCCCATGCTTGGTAAAGCGTCTCTTCACCTTCTTGAACGAATTGATGGATCTTACTGAGAAGTTTAGCCATTTTCGAAGGAGGGCAAAATTATTGAACGAATTCTTTTCTTAATTTACCCCATGCTTCATTGCATTCGTTAGGGAGTTTATTGTACCATATTTTCGCAGTTCCTGTAAGAGTCATAGGAAAAATTCTTGCTGTAACCGAATAGCTAGGGATACTCCGGACGCTGAAAAGAGATGATAGGTAGAGTACTTCTTCCACATGATTCTGAACATCCTAATTTTCATCTCCTGAAAACTTAACCTCGTGTAACTCTCGAATAAATTGGACAAGAATATAGAATTTTTCCACACTAGAGTCTTGCGTGAAGGCTCGTTTACAGTTCATATTTGGTCCTTCCAAATACTGCTCCATGGTTATCTCTTCAATATTGTTTTCATCAATGACTTCCGGTTCTGCATCAGATTGGTCAGATTAGTAAAACGAAAAAATGTTCTGAATAGGAACCGGAGAGTAAACTTTTTTCGTCCGAAATTGTTTTCCCAGATCATCGAACGAGGTGGCCAAAAATGGCCGTGAGCTTCTAGTCTTGAATCCTGACATTCAGGTAGGGTCAAAGTAGCTAGGACAACATTTGATCAGTTCGTCCTAACCTATCAGCAAAGGGTACCACTGGATAAGTCAGGTGTCCCCTCATAAGTCCAGTTGTTCCTGGTCCCCTAAGCCAAGTCATTAAGTACCGCTACATGCTAGATTCATAATAGTGAGTGCCCGGGTTCTAGCAACTTAAACACTCACCCCTTACTTCTTAAGTTCATCCAAACGGTAGGTGATCAGTTGGTCAAATCGCACAAGTAGAAAGGGTCGTTAGTTGGTCATATATTACCCTTCCCGTCTCAGTCTACTCACTTAGGGTCAGTTGGTCATATCTCCTAAGCAACTAGCTCTACCGCCATTCAAAACTACCGAAACAAGGGTAGCTACCAATAAACTATGCATGCATACACTTAGAAATAATTATACAAAAGCAATGTAAACGTAAACAAAAAAAATTAAGGAATCATAACTAGGCCAGCACCAAGAGGTGCTTAGCCGCTCATATTAACTATATCAATCAATTCAATGTTCAATGTTACGAAATACATGAATTGAAAGTAAAGAAAAGATAAAAAGCTAATGCTTATCGTAGGGGAGTGATTTCTCCCTTGGAGATAGCTCCATATGCTCCTCTAGATCTGCCTTCGACTTCTTCTCACGTTCACTGATTATTGTGTGTGAAATGGGATGATTTGAAATGCTGGAAATCATGGGGTATTTATAGGCCAAATCTGGTTACGGCGTAACTGATTATAAGAGTTACGCCATAACATACAATTCTTCGTATTTTGCACTAATAATGCTATTTACGGCGTAACCTCTAGAAGGAGTTACGCTGTATCTTCAATAAATTTTGGTTACGCCGTAATTGTTGCATGAGTTACGGCGTAATTAGTAGCGGCGCAGAACCTCATTTGACCTAATATGGTTACGTCGTAACCTTGGATAGAGTTACGCCGTAATCTTCTGTAAAGTTGGTTTTCTGAGCCACGCATTAGTTACGGCGTAATGTGAGAGAGGAGTGATACGCTTACAACGCGCGTTTGGGGTCAAAGGAACTTCCTTTTCGTCGAGCAAGTTTTTCAACACCCTAGGCAGTGAACCTAATCATTGTAGTGTAGTATTAGGGTAAGCCACAGGTATTGATATCGTTCTCTAGGGGAATAGGAATGCTAGTAAAAAGTTACTACGCTAAGGTTGGGGTTGAGGAAGATTATTTTTTATCTTTTTGATATTTTTTAGAAAATGGAAAGGTGCGAATCTCGGGTTTGGATTTGAGGGTTTGGTATTTCTACCAATTACTCTACTTATCTATTCTAATTAACTAAGCTAAGGGTAGTCTATGTCTATTGTTGTGTGCTCGTATGATGATTAAAAATGTGTTTACTTAGATTTTATTACTCCCTAGTTATCTCCTATTGATGGTTGAATTGTCACGTCCTTATTCTTAACGCGTTGTGTTTCTAAGGTCGTAGGGTATGCGTTTATCCCTAACTCTTTGAAGCTACCAAAGGTTAATGACTACAAAATCTCTAGGATTCATAAACTTAACACTAAGGTATTCTTTAGATGTTTAGCCTACAATTCCACTAGTAACTATATGCTAAGTTTCAGCAAAGATTGATCAAGCATTAATAACACAACGGATGACCTATCGCAATACTAGGTCAATCACAATTAAGATAAGAGACAACCAATCAATATTCAATAACTAGGTTTCATATTACCTAAGCAAACACACAAGTAAATTAGCCGGACGTGGAGAACATGCAAGCATACACACAATCAATTGAAGACATAATTGAATCAATGAAGTAAAACACTTATCTTGATGTAAAATAGGGTATGGAACTTTAAAATACTGTACAAGACAGCCTTGGTTCGGTTTAGGTTTTTACTCCACAAAACTACCTCCCTAAAACTGAAAAATTCGGATTCTATATATAATGTTACAAACTGCGACGGCGTCACTCTTTAATTGTGACGTCGTCGGGTCGCCGTCATTAGGTTTTCGTCTTGGCCACGTTATCATTGTAACGGCGTCACCTTATGCCTGTGACGGCGTCGCCTTCAGTCTCTGACGCCGTCTGGATCAAATCTAGGCCGTCTGAGCTGCGGCGCCCTACTCTTTTTAAACCTGATGCCGTCACTTGTAAATAAGCAATTTGGCTACTGAGTCGTCACAATGCATGTTGTGACGGCGTCGCAGTTAAACGCTGACGCCGCCCCCTTTAGTTCCAGCAGCTTAAGTGTCTCGATTCTTGACTTTGGCCATTTTCTTCGTATTTTCGCGCCTTTTCGTCCGAATAAGTGTCATTCGAGCAATTTGCCTTCAAGAGACCTAAAAAGTGAAAAGGAACGAAATTAAGTAGTAACGGATACAAAAGTGATCAATTAAGGGCTTAAATGACCCCTCAAAAAGGTACCTTTTAAATCCTTATCAAATATCCCTACACTTGGTATTTGCTTGTCCTCAAGCAAATGTGCTTTTAGCCAATTGATTTATAAGTTAGGGGTCATGAAGCATTAGTTTATAACGATTCACAACACATATAAGCCCTGCAAAAGTCATAATAAGCACGGAAATTACATACTAGCACCTCACATGGGGTGTTTGGATACTCGCATCTCTCGGGTGTATATGAAATATAACAAGTTGGAAATGGAAGATAAACACTCATTAACCGGTCCTAGTACATAGATTACCATAGGCTTGAGACTAGATCAAACCTCCATCGCTTTGGCTTAAGCACCTAGGAAAGACTATCCAAGAGGTCTTTTAAAGGGTTGCAACGTTAGGCTTACGGTAGGGAAACAAAGGGTTTGGTGGGATAGGCGATTTAGTGGTGGCAAGTCAAAAATCTTTATGTTACAAGCATGCGAAGAATGGCGTTGCTAAGCCAAGACTCGACACTCTAAACTCTAGATAAATTGAAATAAACAAACATAAATTTAAAGATAGATATAGGATGGTAGCCCGTACTTTTTTTTATATACACTTTTACTCTACCATCCTCTACGATAACATCAAGATAATAGGGATTTATAGGCACATCCCTACACTTGAGTTTTTATTACTCTAACACTAATTTGACCCGAATTGAAAAGATCAAAACACTTGGAGTACATTATTACGCAAATAAAGGGAATTTCAATTTAACGTTCCCTTCCCGTCATTTCATAAAATTTAACTTTTCCCATGAGTCCCAATCGTCCCAAAACTGTGTACAAAGGATATGACTCGACTTAGCAACTTATGCAAGCAACTAGATAATTGAACTAAGGGTTTAGTGTGATAACAATAATGCACTAAAAGTGAGTGCCTATAAGGTAGGCTAAGGCGATTTGGGTGTACATTTGGGGGTGGATTGTAAACAATGCTCTTCATTGATATTCTGGAAAACCGAAACATAACGAGAACCGCGAAAAGGATAGGCTCTGAGGGGTTAACTAGGGGTATCATGTACTAAAGATGAGTACAACGCAACGGTGTGGGGGAATTACTCAACCGATGTGGAAGAAGTAATTATATTACGGGTATCAAACAAGGGTTATCCTAATGCCTCTTATCATTTAGTTATTCCTAACCACACAAGTGTAGTCTTACTAGCGATCTTGGAATGCATCACAAAACTAGTTCTAGAATCTATTATACTACCAGTTCACACTCTAAGCATTAAAGATGAATGCTTTAATTCCTACAAATCTAAAGGCGATCCTCACATTTTGGGTGGAATTTAAGTGGTAAAGGGTTTTTGTGCTAGTCATATAATTTTCTATCCATGAGACGCTTTATTAGGACTAATGGCCCACTCCTACATGTCATGAAAAATTTTAAATTTGGTGCCAAAGTTACCCTAACCGATATTTCTCATGGTTTATTACAAAAATGAAATTGGACAAGGCGAATAGTCAAGGATAAACATAGTTTCAAAGTTCCCGTTTTATTTTCCCTCCCTACACTTAAACTGAACATTGTCCCCAATGTTCCCCGAAAGTATCAAAGTTATGATAATGGAAGGTAATTAAAAATGAAAGAAACTAGTACTCCCCTGATTAGGTCGGTAGGATCCGTGTGAAGTGGTGGTTACATCTTTCTTCAAGAAGAATGTTTGCTTGAAAAGCTCCTTCTCATCTTATGTATTTTCTTCTTGATAAATTAAACCTGCACACTTGAAGAAAACAAACGAAACCTTCGCGTAAAATCGGCGGTAACAATATATACATATATATATATATATATATATATATATATATATATATATATATATATATATATATATATATATATATATATATATATATATATATATATATATATATATATATATATGACTCTACTAAACTAGGATATAATGCTTGTGGAATGGATGTTTACAGATTTTCTGGAAAATTAAGACCTGGAAAATTCCAAAAATTTATAAGTAGCTCAGAAAACGAGAAAAAGTAGTAAGATGTTTCTGCTCCTCCTGACACGGTCAGGTTGCGATCCTGACGCCGCAGGTTATCCAGACAGAAACTAGTCTGCGATTTTCTGGAAAAAATTCTGGAAAATTTAAATCTTTAGAATCTGGAAAAATTCATGCAAAACATCCATTATGACTCGATACAAGCATTTGACTCACACATATATATATCTTTTCAGTAATCGTAATTCTCATGTTCACGTTTTTTTAAAAACCTGTGTAATCTTCCCTACACTTATCCCTTTTGTAAAATACCTTTATATGTAATTAAGACGAGGTTAAAGACAAAATAAAGCATTTTCACAAATTCAAACATGAGAACTTACAATAATGAAAAGATATATGACACACAAGTAAAAATGAAAAACAAATACACATGGGTTGCCTCCCAAGAAGCGCTTGTTTTTGTTCGAGTCACGAGCTTGACTCTACCCTTATTTAATGGATAAAGGGGATGTTTTTCCTACACTTAAGCTTAAGTGCGGGTGATAGTAGCGATATACACCCTTAGGGTGGAAATTTGCTACGTGAGGAGAGGGTGATGGGTGATTTATATGCTCAAAGGAGTGTGCTCCATTCATTATAACCTTACCTAATTCTATTGGTGTAGCGGGTGAATCAAATCTCTGTCCTAAAAATGGATCATCTTCTATCAACTTCAAAAGATTCTTAGTTAAGGATCCATCTTGACCTAATAAACCCGGTTTAAACCCATAATATTTCTTGTTATCAACCATGAATGGGTGATATAAGTGTGTAAGGTCATGGGTTACTCCTATATTAGCTTCCACTCTATATGGCCTAGATTCTACCACCTTTATCAAGCAACTACCCGGATTATTTATTTTGATTGGTGGATTGGGGCCTAATTCAATTCCAAGATTCACATCTAAAGACGGAAAATTGGGTAAGGTTTTTGGTTGAGGCTTCGGTTCATCAAAATTAGGAACTTCCCTAGGACTAAGAGAGAGGTCATGACAACAAGCATCTAAACCTACATTCTCTAGTGTCGTTTGGTCCAAAGGTTCTACAATCAGGGTTCCTATAGTCTCTTCTACTTATTCCGGGTAAGTTATAGGCGATGTGTGTTCCTCAAGTGATGGTAGGGCTTGTGGGCTTGGAGTTTCCACCTCATTCTCCATTATATCAAGATCTCCTAAATGTTCATCATGTGTTTTAGTATGATCCAACCCAAATACACTCCTAAGCATCTCAAATCATTCTTTAGCCATTTCAAATTCTTGGTCCGATTCATAAGAATCATTCTCAAAAATTTGATCACTATGTTCTATTTGCCTAAAGGATTCCTCATGCGTGTCATATGTTTTGAAATCTATCCCACACATGCAACTAGGTAGTTCAACTCTAACCATCTCACAATCTTGTTCGGGTTTAGGTTCCATGTTCTTAAAAACTAGGTCTTTTTTATCATGGTGCCTAAGATCATTCAACTGATGGTTTATGCTTAGGAGGCTTTTCTCAAACAATTTCCAGAGGGTCTCACTAAAAGGAGTTGTTTCTAAAAATGATCGTTGAATAAAAGCCACACAAGCACAAAATTTATCAAATCCATCCAACCTTACACCCGTCTCCTTTTGGATATCTCTAAATATACTCACAAATTCATTAGAACAATAAAAAGCAATCCAATCTGCAATGATTCAAATGCAACTTCACTTGCCATAGCGACAAATGAAAAGGTTTTTACGAACACAAACACAAAGAAGGGGGATAGACTACAAGGAAGCTAAAAATGAGAAAAAAATATTACCTGATAGGAATCAAGTAAGGAAACCTAAACGAGATAGAAATCTAACTAGCTATTCTATTCCCCGGCAACGGCGCCAAAAACTTGATACGCTTACAACGCGCGTTCAGGGTCAAAATAACTTCCTTTTCGTCGAGCAAGTTTTTCAACACCCTAGGCAGTGAATCTAATCATTGTAGTGTAGTATTAGGGTAAGCCGCAGGTATTGATATCGTTCTCTAGGGGAATAGGAATGCTAGTAAGAAGTTACTACGCTAAGGTTGGGGTTGAGGAAGATTAATTTTTATCTTTTTTATATTTTTTAGAAAATGGAAAGGTACGAATCTCGGGGTTTGGATTTGAGAGTTTGGTATTTCTACCGATTACTCTACTTATCTATTCTAATTAACTAAGCTAAGGGTAGTCTATGTCTATTGTTGTGTGCTCGTATGATGATTAAAAATGTGTTTACTTAGATTTTATTACTCCCTAGTTATCTCCTGTTGATGGTTGAATTGTCACGTCCTTATTCTTAACGCGTTGTATTTCTAAGGTCGTAGGGTATGTGTTTATCCCTAACTCTTTGAAGCTACCAAATGTTAATGACTACGAAATCTCTAGGATTCATATACTTAATACTAAGGTATTCTTTGGATGTTTAGCCTACAATTCCACTAGTAACTATATGCTAAGGTTCAACAAAGATTAATCAAGCATTAATAACACAACGGATGACCTATCGCAATACTAGGTCAATCACAATTAAGATAAGAGACAACCAATCAATATTCAATAACTAGGTTTCATATTACCTAAGCAAACACACAAGTAAATTAGCCAGACATGGAGAACATGCAAGCATACACACAATCAATTGAAGACATAATTGAATCAATGAAGTAAAACACTTATCTTGATGTAAAATAGGGTATGGAACCCTAAAATACTGTACAAGACAGCCTTGGTTCGGTTTAGGTTTTTACTCCACAAAACTACCTCCCTAAAACTGAAAAATTCGGATTCTATATATAATGTTACAAACTGCGACGGCATCACTCTTTAATTGTGATGCCGTCGGTCGTCGTCATTAGGTTTTCGTCTTGGCCACGTTATCATTGTGACGGCGTCACCTTATGCCTGTGACGCTGTCGCCTTCAGTCTCTGACGCCGTCTGGATCAAATCCAGGCCGTCTGAGCTGCGACGCCCTACTCTTTTAAACCCTGATGCCGTCACTTGTAAATAAGCAATTTGGCTACTGAGTCGTCACAAAACATGTTGTGACGGCCTCACAGTTAAACGCTGACGCCGTCCCCTTCAGTTCCAGCAGCTTGAGTGTCTCGATTCTTGACCTTGGCCATTTTCTTCGTATTTTTACGCCTTTTCTTCTGAATAAGTGTCATTCCAACAATTTACCTTCAAGAGACCTAAAAAGTGAAAAGGAACGAAATTAATTAGTAACGAATACAAAAGTGATCAATTAAGGGCTTAAATGACCTCTCAAAAAGGTACCTTATAAATCCTTATCAAGGAGTTCTGCCGTAACTTCTTCAAAGTGAGCATACTATGATAAATCTTCAATGAACTCTCCAAATCCGCATCTCTTTAGCTCCAATGCTCGTAATTTACCTGAAAGTGAAATATAATGGAAAACAAGCGTAAATCCATATAATTGATATAAATTACAAGCATTATCGGGGGAAATTGACACTTAATAATCAGATTAATTTGATGTTATCATACACACCATCGCATACATTATGCTACCAACGACACTAGCATATGGAACACGTGACATGTACTCAACCTCCTCCTCTGGATCGGGTGACAATGCTGATGAAAGTTTGAAATGTGCTGCAAGTTGAACACTAACCAGTTTGGAGTTGTTCATCCCAAAGCGCTGAAGTACCTTTTCTGTGTATTTCTTTTGTGACAAATACAATCTTCATTCGTGTCTATCTCTTATAATCTCCATTCCTAGTATCTTCTTAGCTGCACCAAATCTTTCATCTCAAACTCACTTTTGAGTTGAGCTTTTAGTTGATCGATCTCTGGCATGTTTTTAGAAGCAATCAACATATCATCTACATATAACAACAAGTAAACATACGATCCATCTGGAAACTTCTTATGATAAACACAACTATCATAATTACTCCTTGAGTAACCTTTGCTAGTCATGAATATATCAAACCTCTTATACCATTGTCGAGGTAATTGCTTTAAGCCATATAATGAATTCTTCAATAGACATGCATGGTCTTCCTTTCCTTAAATCACGAACCCCTCTGGTTGGCGCATATAGATTTGCCCTTCTAACTCACTATGCAAGAATGTTGTCTTGACGTCTAGTTGCTGCAACTCCATATCGAGTGAAGCAACCATGGCAAGTAACACACGAATAGAGCCATGCTTTACTACCGGTGAAAAAACTTCATTAAAGTCAACTCGCTCTCTTTGAGTAAAGTCTTTAGCAACAAGGCGTGCTTTGAACCTTTCATCTTCAACGCCTGGGATACCTTCCTTCTTCTTGAATACCAATTTGTATCCAACAATCTTCTGACCTTTTGGCTGTTTTACAAGTTCCCACGTATTATTCTTATAAAGAGACTCCATCTCTTCATTCATGGCTAAGGACCATTGCTTCTATTCCCAGCTGCTAATAGCTGTGCGATACGTAACAGGTTCTTGAACCTCAATATCTTCAGCCATGTTGAAAGCATAAGCTACTAGATCTTCATGCCCAAATCGTTGAGGTGCTCGTATATTTCTTCTTCGCCTATCTCGGGCTAGACTATAATTATGGAGATCATGTTGTTCCTCTGGCTGAAATTCTTCTGGTGTTGTATTATCATCACCATACTCATGTGCATCTTGTATAACGGGCTCATCAGGAGTACCTCGTACTACTCCTTGTGGAACTTGTATTTCTAGCTCCACATGCTCTTCAAATTCCCAGTCTTCTTCAGCATCGACTTGTTCGTCTTCTTTCTTCTTCAACATAGCAGACTCATCAAATGTCACACCCCTACTGATAAGAAACCGAGATGATTTACCATCAGGGCCCCACAACCTGTAACCCTTCGTCCCATCTGCATATCCTAGAAATATGCATTTCTTTGCCCTCGAGTCAAGTTTACCATCATTAACATGAGCATAAGAAGGACAACCAAAAATCTTCAAATTAGTATAGTTTGTAGGGGTACATGACCATTTTTCCAGAGGAGTTTTACAATCGATCGCAGTAGATGGCGATTGGTTTACCAAATAACAAGTTGTTTTGACAGCCTCAGCCCAAAATGTATTTGGTAACCCAGCATTTGAAAGCATACACCGCGCTCTCTCTAAGAGAGTCCTGTTCATCCGTTCTGCAAATCCATTATGTTTTGATGTATATCGCAATGTGTGGTGTCTCACAATGCCTTCATTCTTGCAAAACTTGTTGAATTCTCCTTGGCAGAATTCAAAACCATTGTCAGTTCTCAAGCGTTTGACGGACTTTCTAGTCTGCTTCTCTATCATCGTCTTCCACTGCTTGAAATTGACAAACACTTCTGTGGAAAACTAGAAGGGGGTTGAATAGTTTACCGATTAAAAACTTTGTTTTGAAACTTATTGAAAGATCAATTGATATTGATCTTAGATATGTTAGTGAATAATAATCAATATGCAAGAAATATATATAAAGAGTAAATAAGGAAAGAAACAATCAAACCACGACAAGTTGTTTATAGTGGTTCGGTCTACAAGGACTCTTTTTCCTTGCCCTACTCCACTCCCCGAGTCTCACACGCGAGAGTTTAACTTCACTAGTCAACAAGATCCTTTCACCGGCGGAGAAACCTTTACACTTCGCTTACACACTATTTCCGACACTAAGCTAGATGTCGAGCTCTTTTCCAAGGGTACAACCACTCCCACACACAATGTACTTTAAGGACTAAAATACTAACCACTCATAGTCACAAGTTTATGATGGTTTGGTACAACAATGATGTATGAATCAAGAGTAGATCATACAACAATAAACAAACAAGACTTTCAACTATTTGTTGAAGCTTGAATATGCCTTGATCTTCTTTGCTACAAAAAAGGATCACTATAATGATATGAATCTAAGTTAGAAATGTTAGAGAGAAGGAATGTATGTGATTATACTAGAAAGGGGTGAGAAAACAACTTGGTTTGGCTTTGCTATTTATAGCCAAAATGATCAGCAGGCACCACGGACCACGGAACACATAAAAGGGTTCCGCCCGTGTATAGTTTTGGTGCCGTCGGGGTCTGACAGCAAGATCACCGAAATCTTACCAAAGTCAACCAAATCTATCCAAGATTGTGTAAGATATGTAGAGTCTAAATCTACACAAAATTTCTAGTGAAATCTTCTAGAGATTTCAATGATGCACCACATGATGTCATATTTTGTTTTCTATTTTTAGAAATATGTCAAATGTAAATACATATTTAATGTTTTATTTTAAGAAACCAAAACATGCTTGATCTAAAAATGTTAACATACATTATGGTTTAGAGGCATATCAAAAATATGATTAATCAAATTGTAAATGGTTGAGTGATGAAGATATTATTTGATGAAAAGCTTGTTTTAATATCTATTAAACTTGACAAGCTTTAAGCTTTATAAAAATTAAATTTAATTTTGTCGTTAACAAAACTAAGGTAAAGATCATAAAATATAAATAACGTTTAATGACGATATTTGTATTAACAATCTCCCCCTTTTTGTTGAGGACAAAACATAAATTTTATTTTTATAAAAGATGTAAAGTTCGTACAAGAGTTATAAAAATATGAAATTAATTTTAGAACTTGAAAGATTTAGATAAAGATAATAATACTAGTTTGTCCAATGTAGACATGATGTTGACTTTTCAGAAAGTCAAAGTATGTAGTTGACTTTTATAGAAAGTGAAAGTCTTCATTAGTCAAAGTGTGATGTTGACTTTTCAGAAAGTCAATGTATGCAGTTGACTATTATAGAAAGTCAAAGTCCAAGTTCTATAATATCTCTCCCCTTTTTATCGAAACAAAAAGAAGAGGCAAGGTGGAATATGGAATGAGCCCGAGCCATTATCTCCCCCTTGGCCAATGCTCCCCCTAAATTGGGTGCCAAGAGAAAGATACATGGATTGTGAAAAAGCTACAAAAAAGAGGTTAGTAATAAGCATCATCACAAGCATTTCCAATCACCATGTAACAATTAACAACAATATAAGAAAAACCATTCACTTGTTAAAATTTTCATGATATAAAAATCATGAAATGGAACACAATGATGTGTTAGTAGATAAAGAAAATCCCAGAGAAAACAAAAAACTCCTAGAAAATAAAAATACTTAAAAGATAGACTATGAACCTCCTATTGAGGTGGTGGATGAGCAAGAGCATTAATGCACTCTAGGATGTGGTTGAGGATGAACCTCATTTCATCTTGAAGCTCATGAACCATCACCCGGGTCCATTCGGTAATGTGGGCGGTCCACTCACAATTTGAGTAACCGTGTCTAGGAGGGTAATATGGTTCATGATTTGGTGGTGGTGGAATGGTGGAGTTGTTGGTGTTGGTAGTTGGAGTGGTGATTATGGAGGCTAGCAAAGCACTTTGCATTTTCATGGTTTCACTAAGGTGAGAGTCCACCATATTTGAGAATTTGTAGAGGTGGTGTAGCTCGGCTTTTATCTCCTCTTTAGTTGGGTGATCATCCCATATGGATTCCTCAATGTCCTCTATATGAGGAGGCATGGATGTTGGAGGTAGTGGATGATCCCCATACAAAGGGCCATGAATTTCCTTGTGAATAGGATCGAAAAGAAGAGGTTGAGGCCCTAAAGGGGCGTTTGGGTCAAAGGATGGACGTGGAGACTCATGAGCTATTCGCTCAATAGAACCAAAAGATGGTAGTGGTGGTGGATGATTGGGCCTAGGAGGCAAGTCCTCTAAGTCCTCCAAGAATGGGTTTGAAGATATAGGTGGTGTAGAGAATAGCTCTAATGGGATGAGTGTTGGAGATTTAGGAGGTGATGGTGACTTGGATAATTGGATAGGAGCCGATGGTGGTGAGCTAGTAATGGGAGTCTTTGTTGATGGTGGAGTAGTGACTATGATAGGTCATTTTGGAGGTGGTGTAGGAGTAGTTAAAGTGAGGAAGTTCTCATCTCTTATGGGAGATGAGATGGTTAAGGGATAGGAATCGGAAGAGGAGCTTATGTTGACACCAATTTTGGTTAAGGGAGATAGCACCAATTTTTTACACAGGCGGAACCAAAATTTTGGTACCGCCTGGTCCACCTGTTCAGGTTTGGCGGTACCAAAGTTTACAACAGACGGAACCAAAACATTGGTGCCGTCTGACCCGTGGTGACTAGAATTCATCACAAACCCATTTTTCTTAAAACATATGACATTAATTATTTCTAGTTAGGAAAAGTCGATAACACATGCACAAACATAGTGGAGCATAGACTTTGACCAAGGGCTAACGATTTTCACATAAAAGTGAAAATGGGTAAAATTTGATAACACACTTGTGTTATCCTCTTGCATAAACCGGTTAGCATACAACATTGTTTCAAGTCAGTTTATCATCATACAAAGTAAAAACGACCAAAGAATATCATACATCATTGTTTTAAGCTTGTTCCAAATACTCCTTTAAAAACCTCACATATCTAACTTTTTGTAGATCTTTGTCATCATCCTTCCAAGGCACTTGAACATTCCCTTGGTTTGCTTGAACTCCGCCGATTTATTCTCAATTTCGGGAAGAGATGCATAGTACTCTTGAGGTGGAAGTCGAGAATTTGGGAGACCGTCTTTGGAGCTATTTGATGACGATGATGATGGAGTTGGAGGTTTTGCCCGTTTACCTTTTGCCTTAGTCTTAGCCACTCGATCGTCACTCAAGGGCACAAATATGTGAGGGATGAGAGTATAATCTAGCCTCAACCCTTTTGGATTTGGTGGAATGGGTGCATGTGCTCTATAGAGACGGGTGAGTAGCATCCCGTATGGAAGAGCAACAGAGCCTTGAGTAGGAATGTCTACCATTCTCCTAGCAATGTAGTAAGCTCAGTTGAATGGTTGACGAGTGGTCAAGTTGTAGAGCATGTGACAAAGGCAAGCATTGACGTGGTCTCTATTTCCTATGGTGCTCATGAAATTTGCTCTAAGAAGTTCCTCCCATTTTTTGAATTCGGGCTTGAGCTCGTTGAGTTCCATACCATATGGATCTCGGTTTAATTGATTTCCTGCTCGAGTGACACGGGTTGGAGCTACCCTTTCGTTGAAAAGGTGCTCGCGAATGGTGTCCTTGTCCATCAAAAGAGTTTGGTAGGGACCGGAGCGGTCATTGATAGCATCAAGGATAGTGAGTGACCACTTATCCGAGTAAACACATGTACCACGATTAGGAATTCCTAGCACTTGAGCAAATTGGTTTAGGGATATGGTGTAGTCATTTTGATTGATCCTAAACCTAAGAGCCATTTGATTATCCTCGTTAGTGAAAGAGACAACACAAGCATAGAATTCTAGGACAAACCTAGGACAAATTGGTTCATCTATGTCAAGGAGACAATAGAAGTTGATAGTGGCAAACTCGTGACGGAGATTAGTTCCGTTGACAAAAGAAGGATGAATGGTCCTACCCTCATGGAAGTACCTTCGCTCTAGACTCTTAAAGATTTCAACTTGGTCTTTGGTGAGGCCCTTGGTTTTGTGATGTGAAGGGATATAGTTAAGAGTGTCCTTGTGATCATAGAATTTTGCGGCTACCATGATTGTTCCTATGAGCAAGAATTCATGTGTTTTAGTAAAAATGAAAACAAGTTTAGCGATTTTGTTCTAGTGTGTGCCTATATGAAAAAAATTTGGAGTTGCGGTTATCTCGACTCATTTCATGCATAAAATGGTTTTCAATAGGGGTGTTTGGCAAAAATCGGGAGATAACCTAAACGCTCCTAATTCAATGTTGCTTCATTTGAATATACCCGGGAATGCATATTAGTTATGCATTACCTTTAGTATTCAAGAGACATTATGCAAGTGATGAAAAATTTATGTTTCTATTTGTATTAACAATGAAAAATTATTTTTCAGCAAGTGAGAAGCTTTTCAAAATTTTGACATGGGGTTTTTGTTTAATTAGAATAAGGCCTTATAGTAATTATCTTTTAAGTGGTGGGAAACATGATTAGTTTATGCAATGTGACAATGTAGTACCTAATTTCAATAACTAGTTATGCAATTTGCCAATTGAATTCATGTTTTGTTCAAGAATATACATAATCCCCATGTAATGATTTTGTGCACAAATTAGAATCCTAGACTCAGAATTAAGAGAAGTAATGTAGTTAGAATATTTACAATGATGTTTTCTTCAGTGATTAATGGGAAAGAAAGTCCTAACAATGAGGTAGGTGTGTTGTTGATACATTTTGGTAAAGTAGATTGTGAGGAAGAAGATGTTTTGTAAGTATTATTTTTGCTACTATTGTCACCACGGACCAGACGGCACCAAATTTTTGGTTCCGTCCATTTGGTCGTTTGGTGCTGTGGGAACAGTAGCAGGTTTAAGCTAATTTGTTTTGTTTTGCTTGTTCTAAGATTTAGACTATGTTTTAACTACATGTTTTGTTCCATTAGTCCTAAGCCAAGTCTAAGAAGATTAAATAGTTCTCGTTTGAGAGGTTTAGTTAGGATGTCGGCAATGTTGTCTTCGGAGGATACTTTCTAAATTGAGATGTTTTCTTTTTGAACATTGTCGCAAAGAAAGTGATGGCGGATTTCAATATGCTTTGTTCGAGCATGTTGGACGGGATTTTTGCTGAGATCAATAGCTCCTTTGTTGTCGCAAAGTATAGAGATATCGTTGAGATGAATTCCGTAATCCACGAGAGCTTGCTTCATCCAAAGAGCTTGTTGACATACTTTTCCGGCTGAGACGTATTCTGCTTCAATAGTTGAGATAGCTAGAGCTGTTTGTTTCTTTGAAAACCATGAGGTGAGGCAATGTCCAACAAAAGTACAAATACCACTTGTACTTTTTCTATCGACATAGTCACCGGCATGGTCCGAGTCGGCATACACTATAGTTTCTACACCCGTTCCTTTGGGATACCATAATCCTAAACATGTCATTCCCTTAATGTATCTAAATATCCTTTTCAAGGCTTCTAAGTGTGATGCTTTGGGATCTTCTTGAAAGCGATCACATAGACAAACACTAAACATAATGTCGGGTCTACTAGCCGTGAGATAGAGTAAGCTAACGATCATTCCTCTATATTTAGTGTTATCTACCGATTCACCTTCCTCATCCTTGGTGAGTTTTGTGTCCGAGGACATGGGTGTCTTAGTTGGTTTTGAATCTTCAAGACCAAATTTCTTAAGCATATCTTTTATGTATTTTGATTGGTTAAAAAATATGCCATCTTCTAGTTGTTTAATTTGAAGTCCTAAAAATAAGTTTAACTCACCCATCATACTCATCTCAAACTCGTCGTGCATGATTTTAGAGAAATCATCACATAGCTCTTGACAAGTTGATACAAATATGATGTCATTAACGTATATTTGAACAATGATAATGTGTGATTCCTTTTTCTTGGTAAAGAGAGTATTATCTACTAATCCCATGGTATATTTGTTTTCTACCAGAAAAGTATTAAGCCGATCGTACCAAGCTTTTGGTGCTTGCTTAAGTCCGTATAATGCCTTCTTGAGTTTGAAGACATGATGTGGTTTTTCAAAGTCGGTAAAACCGGGAGGTTGAGCAACATATACTTCTTCGTTAATAAACCCATTAAGGAATGCACTCTTAACATCCATTTGAAATAATTTAAAGTCATAAGCACATGCATATGCAAGTAAGATTCTAATAGACTCGAGCCTAGCTATGAGTGCATAAGTTTCGTCATAATCAATCCCTTCTTGTTGATTATAACCTTGTGCGACAAGCCTAGCTTTGTTTCTAGACACTCTACCATTTTCGTCCATTTTATTTCAAAAAACCCATTTCGTTCCAATTATAGTTTGATCTTTAGGTTTTGGAACCAATTTCCAAACATCATTTCTAACAAATTGGTTTAACTCTTCTTGCATAACAATTACCCAAGATTCATCTTTTATTGCTTCATTTATGTTTTTCGGTTCAATGGTTGATACAAAGCAAAAGTAATTACTTTGATTTTGGGCTTGTGATCTTAACGTTCT
Organism: Chrysanthemum seticuspe; assembly: GCA_019973895.1. Classification (NCBI taxonomy): domain Eukaryota; kingdom Viridiplantae; phylum Streptophyta; class Magnoliopsida; order Asterales; family Asteraceae; genus Chrysanthemum; species Chrysanthemum seticuspe. Next base: position 118,570,770 of record BPTQ01000009.1, on the reverse strand, counting down.
TTGATTTAGTTGTCCTATGACCTTTTCTAGAGGATGACTTTTGGATTCTTTGATGTTTATAATTTCATTATTTAATGGTTCATCTTCCTTGTCATTTTCAATTATTTCTTGACTTTCTACAAATTGAGTTTCAACTAAGTCATCATCTACCAAAGGTGATGTCTTATAAGGAGGTGGATTTTCGTCAAATGTTATGTTCAACGATTCCTCGACTCTCATTGTTTCTTTATTTAAGACTATGTAAGCTTTACTAGTTTGTGAGTAACCAAGAAATACACCTTCATAAGACTTTGGGTCAACCTTGGTGAGATGGTCTTTGGTATTAAGAATGAAACATTTACATCCAAACACTCTAAAATATCCTAAAGTTGGCTTTTTGCCTTTATATAATTCATATAGTGTTTTGTTTAAGAAAGAACGTATTAAAACTCTATTTAAAATGTATGTAGAAGTGTCAACGGCGTTACACCAAAATTTTTGAGGTATGTTTTGTTCATTAAGAATTGTTCTACTAATTTCTTGAATGGTTCTATTTTTACGTTCTACAACTCCATTTGATTGAGGTGTTCGAGGAGCCGAGAAGTTATGTGTTATACCATTTGGATCACAAAAGTTTCCAAATTGTGTTTCATTGGCAAACTCGCGACCATGATCCGTTCGGATCGACACAATGTTAATACCTAGTTTATTTTGAATTTTCTTGCTAAGTATTTCAAATTTATCAAAATCTTCATTTTTAGTTTTCAAAAATAATGTCCAAGTGAACCTTGAGTAATCATCTACGATAACCAAAGTGTATAAGTTGCCTCCATAACTTCTTATAGCGGATGGACCAAACTAGTTCATTTGCAAAAGCTCTAGACACTTAGATGTGGACACCATGTTTTTAGCCTTATGGCTACTATGAGTTTGCTTACCAATTTTGCAAGCGTCGCAAAAATGTTGGTCATATTTTAGTTTTGGTAAACTTCTAACTAGCTCTTTTGAAGATAGGTTTTGGATAAGTCTCATATTAGCGTGACCTAATCGTCTATGCCAAAGGGTAGAGTTATCATTTAAGGTTGTTAGACAAAGTTTGTCATTAGATGTTTTATCTATTTTCATGACATATATGTTATTTTTCCTAACTCCTTTAGCTATGGTGATACCATCTTTTAGTATTTTACTACCATTTTCTTCAAATAGTACTTTATACTTTTTATCACATAATTGGCTAATACTAAGTAGATTAAATCCTAACCTATCGACATGAGCAACATTTTCAATTGTTAGGGAGTTATGAGCGATCGTACCTTTGCCAACGATTTTGCTTTTGAGATTGCTACCAAAAGTGACATTACCTCCGTCATACTCTTGGTAACTTGAGAAGAGGCTTTTGTTGCCCGTCATGTGTCGTGAGCATCCAATATCTCTTATCCATTCATCAAGTTCTAATCCAACTTTCAAGCATACCTATGACACAAATAACTCAAGCGTTTGGTCCCCAATATCTCATGGGTCCGTTTGGGTTAAACATACCATTTACTTGGTTCATATATGGAAATGATGGTTAAGGGTTCCATGGCATGTAATTTGGAGTTTGATATGGTCTAGGGAAGTTTTGATTCCAACCGGTATGTTGATAGTTGGGTTGTATGTTGTGGTTGCTCTTGGGAAAGGGGCGTTTGGCAATAGATGTAAAACCCCAACCCGACAAGGGTCTGAATGTCACATTATGGAGTCATATCATAACATACTAATAAAAATTTGCAAGCGGAAGTCTTATTAAATAAAATACCAAGTCATATAAACGAATGACTTACAAAGAAAAAAATATACATAATCCAACATGTCTAAAAGATACGAAATATCAAAACAAATGTTCTTCCAAATGAGTCCAAAGTAATAGGGGGACTAGGGTCGGTTCACTCAAAAGCTCCTATTCTCAGCCCATCAAAGCCCAGCATCCCACTTGGTACCTACCGCATGGAAAAGAAATGCGGCTGAGCTTAAAAAGCCCAGTGAACAAATATAACAAAATAAAAGCTAAACATAATCAAAATACAATAATGAATCAGAGGAGACTGATAACAAAATCGTAACGAATGAGCACAATGACTCTATGAGTCAATGAGGAACCTGCAGAATACAATACTAACAGCTATCCAAAAGGAACAGAAATCAAAGCAAAGCAAGCAGTGAATCATTGAATAAATATAAGCACATATAAATAACCAAAACATACAAGTGTCGAAACATAATCATATAGGAGTTGATGAAAACTATCATAATCAAACAATCAACCAAACAGTTTATAAGCATATCAATCAGCGGATCAACTAGACATGAATATGGCAACAAAAAAATCAGATAATCAGATATACCTATGCTAAGCAGAATTCTATAATCCGGCAAAATCAACTGAATAAAATGTTAGCATGGGAATCACATAAGTCAGAAAAATATCCATTACTATGCTGAACCGATAACATAAGCATCAGACACATCAAATAGAAGTACAAACATGGAAATCACAATTTTCAGGTAGATTACTAAATGATAGTCATAGCCCTCGACATAACTGAACGAAGTATAACATGATCAACGGATAAATCAAATGATTACATACTAGCATGGAAACCAGATGAATCAAATAGTCACATACATCATGGTAAGCGGATAATCAGATATTAGCATGATAACAGGTGAATCAGGTAACCACATACTAACATAGTAGACAGAGAAATCATGTAATCATAGTCAGCATGGTAAACAGATGGACCAAATAATCATATAATAGCATAACACTTGAATCCAATAATCATATAATAGCTTGGTAAACGGGTGAAGTGGTAATCTGAAGTATAAGCTTGGCAACCAACCGAAATAGAGTGAAAGCATAGTAAATCAAATGAGCTGAAGACGGAGTATAATAACCAAATGAATTGAAGCATGAGTCCGATAGTCAAACGAATCACATAAGAATACTAAGTGAATAAGTAGTCAACTGAATGCCTGAATAGGCATAGCAAACGAATGAATCAGAATATCAGATAGTCACATAATAACCAAAATCAGAATGTTGCCACGAGCACCTAATACTAAAGGAGATACTCCAATAGCCAAATCTAACAAATCACATATCATAACCCATATCTGCCAAATCATATCAAATCCTTTAAATCATAAGTGCACAAGGAGGGGAGACCTCTCAAGTACCAAATGGAGTAGCTAGCTCCCAAATGTGAGGGGTGTATTGCACACACGCACCACATCACCAAAACTGAACTAAGTACATAGGATGCATCCATACGCTCCTTGCAAAACAAATCAAATATACATATGCCAGTACGAGACTGTACATACGTATTCATACTGGCCAAGTGCACATATATCATAATCATATCAAAAGGGAATGTCGGGGACTAATCACACCGCACCAGATAGTGTCATGCCATTGGTGCCTCAATAACATGGCCATGGTACCTCCGTGGCTAGCTTGGCAACCAAATAAACAAATCATATCATATCAAACTGATCATATAATGGAATCATATCAATAAGGGGATCTCAAACGGTTAACATATCAAACGAATAACTAAGCGAATATCAAATCAGAGGGTCATACCAAATCGAATCATATCAAATGGATTATAACAAATCAAAGAAAGGGGAATACAAATCGAATATCAAAATGGACAAGAGTCATGAGAGAAAAGAAGTGTCATTACTAAAATGACGGAATATATGTACCTCAAACGTGGGTGCGTAAGAGTAAGGCACACAAGCAAGCTCAACATCCCCGCTTTACTAAATCTACATTAGGACATATCATAAATCACATATGTGTTCCATTTATAAATCATGCTTAACTTATCTCCCATTTATACTTAGTTTCAAGTTCATAAATTTATGTCTTTTAGTATTTCGAATCTGGACCAGATTTAGCAATTTTTATAAAATACTTAATTAGCTCAAATAAAATCAAGGAAATTCCCAGGGCTTCCCATATGAGTTAAGAGACTCTTCAAAAATTGGGGAATTTTATTTCTAGGTCAATTGGCCTATGAAAAATCATAAGTCCAGACCTGTCCAGAACATACCCAGAATTACACACACCAAAAGTATAGCCCCGACAAACACACTCACCCTACTCCATACATCAAACAAAAAATTACAGGTGTCACACAATATATAAACATCATAACTACCAAAGGAAAAGTTCCAGAACCTCATGGATTTAATACTAAAAATCAAATACTACATCAAAAATTTAAACTCAGAAATTCAGATTCAGAAACCTAAACTCCAAAAATTTAAAATCATACTTCCATGTGTGCAAATGCTACAAGGCTTACATTTCCAGAAAGCTATTTCAAAGTACTACAATTTAGGCTCAAGCATGCCAAACATCACAATACTCATCATACATCATGTTTAGGGTCTAATAGCATGAATTTTATAGAGGTGTCATCAATTTAACCAATGAAGCATAATAGCATGCATTTAACATATTATAAATCCATAATTTCATGTAGAAAGCTAATAACAAGTCCTAAACATGTTGTAAACCTATCCATCATCCACCAAATCATATCCACAAGGCAATCATCATAAAATATAAATAAATCACATCAATAAAAGTCTAACCATCCATCACATACAATTCCCCATCCTATCTCACAAAATTACAATTTTTAGTCAAGTAAACATCACCATAACCTTCACATAAAATCATGAACTTCTAAGCTATCAATTTCATCAATAAGCATGTTATCACCTATCATTGAAAGTTCATGTACTTATTCTATATGACATATAAACATGTTATGAAAGCCGTTTCCAAATTCTCATATCCTAAGTACCATTTTTAAAGCTAGCCTGTCCACATAAAATCATGAATTCATAATTATAGTTTAACATGAAAATGATTTATAAAAATTCACAATGATTACATAAGCAAGTATACATCACCTATATAAATCTAATAACATATGAAGATCATTACATATTTATACCCATAATCATTTACAACATAATTTCATTCACATAAAATCATAAATCAATAAACTAACACTATTCGTAGAATATGACACACACTACATAAAACCCTTACTCCAAACACACCATACACGGCCTAAACCCATACACAACCGGACCAAACACACCCAAGTCGATCCAAACAGCCCCCATACGATTTGTTTTTTGAAACCAAACAGCCCCAATATCAAATTTTCTAAATTCTTTTCTTTCAATTTCTTTCTCGGTAGAACAAAAATTTTAAGGTCAAGGTTATAAGATTTTCGGTAACAAATATATGTGAATAACTAATTTCAAAACAAAAGAGATAATCAAGAGAGTTCAAGGATTATCCTAGTAGTCAAATGGAAGGAAAAACAAAAGAGAGAGCCGAGTAAACTTAGCCGAATCACTACCAAAACTCCTCACCGAAATTCTTGAATAAACATGTCGAATATGGATCTCCATGAGCTTGCCGTCACTTTTCCATTAGGGTTTTCTTTTTCTTTTCTTTTCTTTTTTTTAACGTGAAGGAGGGAGGGGAGAGGGGAATGCCGAATTTAGGGGGAGGTGATAATGTGATATTCGGTTTTAGGAGTAACCGAATGGGGGAGGGGATCAAAAAGGAAACACCAAAATTTTAGGGAATAGATGGAGGACTTGCGCTCTTTAAACCAATCACGAACCTAGTCACGAATCACGATTCGATACGTTGTGCATCTTAAAATTATTTCGGCTAGGAATAAGGGACAAAACGTGTGACAAAATAAATGTGTAGAAATTATTCTAGTGTAAGTATTATTTTCGTATTACTTTTATTTGTTTAGGATGATAACGGTTTAGATAATTAAGTTATAGTCGTGAAGAAATATTTTAATAATTAACGTCTTTCATAAGTTCAAGATTAAAGGGTGTTTTAGGTATTTTAACATCTTTAAAATGTGGGTTTTACAACTCTTCCCCTCTAAAAAGAAAATTTTGTCCTCGAAATTGGAGTCGCAGAAGTAAACAGAGGCGTACTAGTTTAAGGCAGGCGTAGCAATCCATAGGTTCGCATAATCGCAACAATTTATGGTCTTACCCGAAACAAATGTCAGTGAGAAACTCGCAAGGAGGCACAAAATTCCAAACAAATGTGAAAATTGACAAATAAAGGATATGAGTCCTAGTCCATCCAAGTACCAACCTCAGGCATTTCCCAGGATGTCGTATGATTCCAATAAGTTCAAATTATATGATATCGGTATTATCACGTTGATCAGGCGTCATAATACTTGCATCACATAACAAGTCCTTATTGTCATCATATTCTGTCTCGGGTCATGACAAACCACATAACCAACATCACGTCAAAACAGATACACATATAGGTAGCAAGTAAGATACCAAATCAAACCAGATTCGCATACAGGTAGCACATAATACATCAAACCAACTTACCATTCCACAAAAGAAAGAAGGCCACCAACTTGCTCGAGACGGTTCCTCATGACTCATTACTGACGATCCAAAAATAGCCTTAGGTTCACAAAAATGACAAAGTGCCGCAAGGTCTAACCTTACTAATACAAATCATATAAACATAATGGGTGAAAATAGGGATTTATCAAAGAGATATAAAACACAACGCGAAGTTGTAGTAACACCGAGAATCAAGTTGTAGGACTCCATCATCTAAGCTAAGCCCGAAACAATTCGAAGAAAGAAACCATTGGTCAGAATCATATAACGAAATATCAAACTAGCTCAAAATGCGTGACGAAACAAATCAGAATAACACAAATCGAGCCCAATCATATGAAGTAGATTAATCTCCTCAGCATCTCAACGGTTGGACTGTTGACCACAATATGCCCGAATCTTGGTAGTATTCTCTCCACACGTCTAAAGTACGCCGGTCATAGTTCTTCTGCTCATACGTCTTCCAAGTGTCCACCAGTTGAATCTTGTCTCCGTCTTTGTGCCTCTGGTTGATCCGTCCAGCTCCCTCCAGCAGCATCCTGATGTCTCCAGCAGCATTACAGTCGGGTGCGGCTTCTGCTTCACGAACCTCTCCAGTTCAGAAACTGTTGCAGCAACGCAGGGTCGGCACCATCATCTACGACTTTACGAGTAGTCTCCATCTAACCATCAACAAACGGATGTGCGAAAACAAAACAAACAAAATCAAATGCGAAAGGAAGAAGGTCAAATCAGCGAAGACAAAAGAATACCGAAGTCAAATCTGAACGAAAATCAAAAGAATCATAATAGATCAAAACAGACGGAAGCCTAATGTCTACCCAAGTCCTCACAGGTCAATCCTAAGGTCAACAAGACGAAACCTTAGCTCTGATACCATAATTGTAACACCCCAACCCAACAAGGGTCCGAATGTCACATTATGGAGTCATATCAGAACATACTAATAATAATTTGCAAGCGGAAGTCTTATTAAATAAAATACCAATTCATATAAACGAATGACTTGCAAAGAAAAAAATATATATAATCCCACTTGGTACCTGCCGCATCGAAAAGAAATGCGGCTGAGCTTAAAAAGCCCAGTGAACAAATATAACAAAATAAAAGCTAAACATAATCAAAATACAAAAATGAATCAGAGGATACTAATAACAAAATCGTAACGAATGAGCACAATGAGTCTATGAGTCAATGAGGAACCTACAGAACACAATATTAGCAGATATCCAGAAGGAACATAAATCAAAGCAAAGCAAGCAGTGAATCATTGAACAAATATAAGCACATATAAATAACCCAAACATACAAGTGTCGAAACATAATGTAATATATTGGTTTTCATAAACACATAATCAAACTCATATAAGGGGCGTATGAATTAGAGTCTAGAGAGAGAAAGTGAGATGTTCTAGAGAGATAAGATCCAAATGAAAGGTTAGATTAGCAAGTGAACATCCAACCCTCTCCTTTGTGGGGAGAGGGCTATTTATACAAATGACTACGCCCTCCTTCAGGATGTGGATCAGGCATACAGTGGGTAAAGACCCGTCCTTCTTCCACAGTGTTACTTATACTACTAGTAATCTAACTAATATACCGTTATGTCTACGAGATGTAATATGCTAAACAGTTGTTGGGGTGACCGACACTTCTGCATGGATTTTCTAAATCCTAACAATCTCCCCCTAAGGGAGGTCACCCCAAGAATTACATTGAAAGTCCTAGCACTTAATCTATAATCTTTAATGCTCGAGCTCGTAGACTTTGTAGCTTCTCAAGCTTTAACTTTGTATTGTAGTAGTGATTGTTTGGCATTGAGTGATTCTTCGATAAGTGATCAGGAGCTTTCATTGAGATCATCTGCAATACATAATCTCCAGATCATCCGATGTAGAATTGCCAACATGTGAAGTTGTGACTTTTGGACCGACATGCTCACATTCTGGATCATGATATCTTCTTATCAGAGTTGCGGAAGCTTTTGTTGATTCATGATATTTGCAACGGCGTAGCAGAAGCATGGAGTGAAAATATCAGAGTCACTTGATGAAGATATACACTTATCATGATTTCTTTGACTTGAGTGTGATGTGTGAGCATGCGGCTTATGGATTGACGCCTCAATTCTGATCAGCTGCAACCGTCGGGTATCCCTGCAAACAATAATTAGCAATAAAGAGCACGAAAGTGTCTTTGATCACCTTCGTTGAATACGTTGAAAGAACCATGGTTCCCCGTTGATCAGTACAAGTACTGCCTGTGATCAGGTATAATTCCGAAGAATCTCCTTGACAGGGTTTCGCAGCTGCTCTAGCCGTTCTCAAACCGGAACGTCTCAAAGAAGACAACACGGAGTGAGTGAACCAGCAAATTGAGATTTGCTGATTGATGAAAATGATTTGAGAAACAATCACGTATCGCTTAATAGAAAGAATGTTTGCAATACAACGAAGGTTTTATAAAGAAAATCAATTTCAATCATAAATACCTTTTGATTTTGAAAATGTAATACACAGTCGATGTGCTATAGAAAAGAGTTTTTGAGCGCAACGACTGGTTTTTCAAAGGTATCCGTCAATCCATTTCCTGAACCAGGATTGACACAAGATGTGAATCTCCCCATCGTTTCTGTCCAGTTGTCACATGATTGATCTATTGGATAGATCTCGCATGCCACCTACCAAGAGCTTGTTTGATGTTGGCTCTATAAGGCTTTCCATCTTCATTGTGAATATTTTTACATATCACTCGGATGTTCTGGCAATACCACAAGGATAATGCATAGGACTCTTAAAGTATATTCTCACATTCCACACTGTGTGAAACTGTGAGTTTTCATTAATTGTGTCCTAATGAGATTTATTGATGATCTCTTAGCTCTAGACTCAATAGTGTACATTTGGTTCCTATGCCGAAGACTAGGGAGAGGGTCTCCTTCTTCAATATCAACAATCTCTAAGAGAAAGTTGATAGATTATGTAGGTTCCCCGTGAGAATGAAACAAGTCCTTTTAAGAGGAACTTGAGTAGCTTGGGAAGTTTAGTGCAGTGCGTCACTGGGTCCATGACGTCTTGTCTTCAATACCGGTGTTACCTTAGTAGACACCAGTAGCATATGTATTGAACCCGGTTTCTGCCCTAAGGTTAGATGATTGGAGGCTATTTCTTTTCACCCTTTTCTCATTTTATTTCTTTTTCATTCTTCAACCCCTTCAGTGCTTACCGAGATTTCATTACTAGAACCTTGTTGGGTTTATTCTAGTTCTAGCTCTATCTCAGTCCGCACTCTTCCCTTTTCTCACTATTCTCCTTTTTTCATCATACCTAAGGACTTCTACACTATCTAGTGGATTATCCCTGGGTAGATCCCTCCGGCTCTGGCGGGATCGTGGGAACGAATACCTAACCTAACCATCCTTATATCTCCGTGCATAAATTAAATTTGGTCAGTATGTTGGTATTGTTCATTCTGCCTCGAAACCAATTGAAAACCATTTGAAAATCAATCAAGGTACTTGTGATATGAAATCAAAGCATTTTGTACCTTAATTGTTTTTTATATTTAAAAATGCTCCCCCTCAACATGTGCTTCATGTATTTGAAATTGTTTTAGCACATGGAGGCAAGAGGATATTAAAATCTTAGATTAAGAGTAACAAATCCAATCTTAGATTAATCATTTTTTAAAAATATCATCATCACTTCCCCGATCAAATATAGTATTTAAAACACTTTGAGTGAAATATTTTGGGAAAGGATGAGGTTTTCACTTGATTGCTCCCCCTTGATGTGTGCATCGATAATCGAAAGATTTTTAAGACAGTTTAGAGCTTACAAGGGGGATATGAAGCAAATTTCACGATCATAGTAGCCAAGGAAACCATTTAAAATTTCAATCAAGGTACTTTATGAAAAGAATATTATGCTTTAGTGCCTTGATAGTTTTGAATAATTTTTGAAATGCTCCCCCTTAATATGTTCTTTGATATACGAAAAAGTTTAGAACATATGGGGAGAGATGCCAATTTATTGAGACTTGAAGATCAGATTTTATCAGATTGCATAGTTATATCACATTTTTCCCCTGATCAAAATTTCAAATCCTTTGAGATTTTGGATCTCAAGTGATTTAAATATGTCTAAACCTTGTTGGAGAAAAATGTGTTCGGTTTTATTTGATCTGAAAAGAAACACTACAATGCTCCCTCTTAAAAAAGTGAGGGAAGCTACAAGCCATAACCTATCACTACTATATACATTATAGTTATTATTTTTCATATTACAACCACCACATTACACATGAGAGTTAAACAAAATAACTACTATGAGAGGATATCATCATTCTGTTCTCTGTAGTAGCTTGTAATGTCCTACCCAAACTCTCCCTCCCACAAAACTTTCAAGGCTATGGAATATCTTTCTAGTTTTGAGTCTTCGTCCGATAGCAGCAATGAAATCTTCACACCTTTTTACATCTTGCTCCGTCCAAAACCTCGTGTTGTTCCCCGGTCTCATCTCGAGCTTAAACTCCTTGACCCTTGAATCCAATTCTTCTTCAACAACCTTTAGCGTACCATCACTGAATTTTTATAGCTCACACAGTCTCAGTAGCATCCTTGATCCATATTTGTCTGTAAAGACAACTACTCTTGGAGTGTCAATCACTGAGTAGTCGTGTTTGAATTCATACCCTGTGGCTTCCTATTGAGGTTTTGTGAGATTGACTTGAGTCTGAGAGCTTTCCATGCCAAGCTGAAAGTCACCCACTCTTTGTCGTATCACTAACCCTCTTATCCATAGATTGACTACTGCAGCGAGAGACTTCTTTTCACGAATGGGCAGATGATCAAGGTGGCCTTGGAGGTTCAATAGGTACAGATCTTCAAAGTCACTTGGAAACAAATGCTTGAATTCGTTTTCTTCAATTACATGGTCTTTCATATCAGCTCTTCTGAGAATGATCTTCTTCAGATAATCATAACCATAAATTGGAAAGATTTTCACGCTGACCACACTTAGAATTCGCAGTTTGGAGCGAACGGCTCTGCGCTTCTTTTCTGCACCATGTTTTTCAATGTAAAATTTCTTCTTTTTGAACCACCAATGAGAGATGCCGTATGTGACAATCCGTCAATTTCCCGGCTATTACTTATATCAGAATATGCGAGTTATTTATTTTCTGATCATTATAACTCAAAAACGAGAAGTTATCTCGTGTTTTGCGACGTCCCGACACAACACGCGTACCAACACCATAATAAAATTGGTATGAAATTTCTTTTCTAATGTCAAGATAATAATAATACAATAATATTTCGCTCGTCGAAACGTTTCCAGAAATATAAAAATTATAAAATACGGATACCCGAAAAATCTTCTACATAAATAAACGTTATTCTGTACGGAACAAATTATAGAGTACGGGGTACATATAATACACTTAATAATAATAATAATAATAATAATAATAATAATAATACACCTAAAAATCCTACCCTTTTACCCACGCCCCTCCCCTACCCTCTTCTTTTCAGAATTTGTTTTCTTTCTTCTCCTGGATACAAAAACTCACGCCTCCTCATCACAAATTCACAAAATCCCATTTTGGTGATAAACACCTTTCTACACCTATCCAAACTACTCCTAAGTCTACTTTATAGATGCCATGCGTGGAGGAGAGGGGTGGGAAGAATGCTTAAAGTGGGTAGAGACATGTTCTGAAGGTTCAAGAGGGTCACAAACATACTCCTAGCCTCTCATCTACAAACGGATTCAAGCTCAGAAGAGTAATTATCAACTTTCATATCAATTCGAAAAATTAGGGTTTGGTTAATCAAAGGGCTTTTTGAAATTACCAAGGGGGTTTGTTATTCAAGGTCTAAGGAGTCCAAATCAAGCTTTAATTGGTTCTAATTCATTCTAGTTCGTGTACAATTGGAGATTTTGTATTCGGTGTTCATAGCCACTCGTCCCCTTTTTCTTGATTTAATTGTAAGAATCATCTTCTTGTCAATATTTTTTTTCTACTTGTTGTAATTGGTGTTAATTCGAATTGATTGTGTTACTTTCTTGTTTTTCTTTATTACCGAAAATCTATACTACTTATAATAGAGGAATGAATCTCTTTTCTCATGGTTTTAAAATTAAGACTTACAAAATACAAAGACTATTGTACAATACACAATGCATGATTAATGATCTTTCTCATCAATCTTAATTTTAAGACTTACAAGTCTTAAAGCTTAATGTACAAAATAAAAAGCACTATTAGTGTGGTCAAGATATTTAATTTAATCAATTAATTAACATGTTAATAAATACAATTAATGCAGTTATTAAAACACCCCTTACACAAGATATACAAATTATCAAGCATATTGTACAACCAACTTAAACACAATCCGTGCATTAAATGTCACTAATACAAATAATAAAGCACAGTATACAAATATTCAAACCCGAACGGGCAACGGGCCAATTGAGCCCGAGCCCGAACGGGTACAGTCCAAACGGGGTCGAGCCCGAAAGAGCAAGGGCCAAACGGGGTCGAGCTCGAACGAGAACGGGCCAAACGGGCTCGAGCCCGAACGGGCACGGTCTAAACAAAATTCTTGATCCCCGTAATAAATTTGTTGTAAAAAGGAACATAATAAACTAAAATACATGATTCACTAGAAAATTTTATTTCAAGGTACTCACCGCCGCTACGCGCGGGTACCTTGGTAGTATATATATGAAAAGAGAGATTAAGAATTTAAGTTTTATGATAAACTTGATTTTATTAATGGTTGACATGTTATTGCCTTTCTGTCGTGACACAAGAGAAAAAGAAAAAGATTTTTTTTTTTAGTTAAACTTGACATGATTATTTCTTGATTTTGGTTATTAATAAATTCGTTATTTTGATATTATCTAAGTTACGGATTTTTGCAAGATTCATTTTTTTAATCGACCCATACATTGTGTGTATGATTTTGTTACTGTTAAATTTTGTGTTGTAATTAAAGTTTACAACTTACTAATTGACATAAATAAATATTTAGGTGTTGGCTCATGAAAGTGCTCATTATTGTTTTTGCTTATCAATATTTTCTTATTATTTTGAATCTTGGGATAATGTGGTTTTGAAACAAATTGATTTGTGTTTGCCTTTGTCGTGGGTCGACCACTGCTCCAACAGTGGGCACACTCCTATTCTCATTCTTTCCCTTCAAGTTGCAAGCATAATGTGTTTAAGTGTACCTATTTTGTTCCACCAATGATTTATTATTTAGATTGGACTAAAATAGAGTTTGTTTTAATTTGGTTGTGTTGGTATTTGTTTGTCGAAGGCCTGCTGGGTCAAACCCAATCTCGAGCCAGCTGTGAAGCCCAAATGTTCCACAGTGGGAGTGTTGGTTAAAAATAGCTTTCGTTATGGTTATCGTTTTTCGGGTCATCGCAAGTCAAACTATTTAGTTATTCCGGTTTATTTACTTCACGACTCATTTCCTACACTATCGGCCACGACATCATTGCACGACACATTTTAATTTACCCAACCCCTGTCATATATAATCGCATCCGAAAATAAAACTTATAATCAAGACTTAATATTTTCGCAACATTAAACATTGAGTTTAGTCAAACTAATTGGAATATAAATTGTAATTGAGATCACAAATTTATATGGTTTATTTAAACATAACTCACTTAAACTTATAAAAATTTAGTGAATTTTAATAAACATTATATTGCGGTTTATTTATTTTAACATTTGATTATCTCGGTAAAACAAGGTCATATACACGGGCTATGCCCAAATTTTCCGAAAACTTACATTTATAACTAATAAAAGTATTTTAATATAAACTCCTTTAATAAAACCATCACTTAGAGTATGATTTTAACTAGTATTGATCATATATAAATATATATACTTTTAATGACTTTTAATTATAATTAGTTAACGTCTAATATTATTAGTAATTATTTTTCGTACGTCGTCCTTCGGTTGTCATTGAACCAAAGATTCATCCGTCGTTGATATTTTCTTATTATGTACTTATGCACTTCCAAGAGCCAAAACCTACAAAAATTATATTAAACATTAATCATTACCACTCAAGCAACAACAAGACTTTTATTAAACCTTGTCGAGTTATAATCATGAATAAAGACTAAATTTGCCATACTAATCTAGGTCGCGTGTCGGTGCCATCCAATAATTCTAATTGACTGCTGCTTTAGACTGCATTGCCAAGGTGAGTATTCACATCCCCCTTTTTACTGTTTTACTTATTTGGGGTGAAATGCATGATTATAAACTTAAATTGTTTTATTAGAACTTGTTGGAATCACTCCTAAATCATAATCAAGTGTTAGTAATTATTATGTAATAGTTAGCTTTATTATGGCCTTTATGTTTGTTATTAGCCTTAAGCTTATGTAGAAGGCCCATGAGTTTAGGCCCAAGCCCATTAAGGAAAGGATGGAAACTAGGAGTGTTGCCCTAGCTTTCCTCCTATAAATACTCTTGTAAACCTTCATTTGAAGGTTGGTTGTTCAAGTTATTTCCTTTCATTCACCTCTACGCATAACCGTGTTATATTATTGTGTGTGTGTGTTTGGTTCTTGTTCAATCGCCTTATCTCTTTCTATATTACTTATGTTTGTAAAACTAGTGACCTAACAGTGGTATCAATCGCCTACTAGTTGGGTGAATCGTGTTTGTTTTTGAAGTGGGTTTCGGTCCTACGCTTAAAACACACGTTTGATACTTTGGTTCGCTTAAAAACTTGTTTTTTACACTTTTTAATCCAAGATTCTTGTACTTTCACCGTTTTAAGGTGTTAAAATACTTGTTTTTGGCAAAAAGTTTCAAACTTTACGCGTGGATCTAAGTTTTTTAAGCTTGTTTTTGTTCGTGGGTATCGTTCTACGCATAACTGTTTTGAGTGCTTTGGATCATCAAGTTTCACACTTTTGTGTCTTTTGGTGTTATTGAAGCTATTTCATCACACAAAAACTGGTTTAGAAACTTTTTTGGGCAAAATCAAAATTACGAGTAATCCTACGCGTAGCAAAACCCTAATCCTACGCGTAAGACTATCCTTGGTTTGATCTTCATTTTCGTTGTTTACTCCGTGTTTTCTTACTTGGATAAGTCTGAAAATACGTCGACTTTGGATATCTTTTGCACTATGAAGTGTAAAAGATCACTTGGGATAAAACCCTAAAATTACGCATAAGCATAAGCTTACGCGTAGAAATCCTACGCATAAGATTTTTCTTACGCCTAAGCCTAGTCTTACGCATAAGATAATCCTACGCCTAACTTTCTACGCATAAATTTTGTCTACGCATAACTTTAGAATATTTTCCATACTTAAAAGTAAGCTAAATCTACGCGTAACTCCTTATTGTTACGCGTAACTTTGGTGTTTTTATGCATAAGTGCTACTTGGCTATTGTGATTTCTACGCCTAAGGATACTTCTTCATCAAAGGTTCATTCGACTACAAAGATCCATTTTTACCAACACAAGTTTTCAACATGTCTCAACCACCATACTCTAACTATTTCCCTTACACTTATCCTCAACGACAACAACAACTAAGTCCACAACATCAACAATGGAATCAACAACAAGCAATTTATCAACAACAATTTAATCAACAACATACTCCACAACTTTGTGCAATTCCCCCACCACAAATGGTTCAAACACCGCCAAGTCTTCAAGTTCAACCCCACACAAATGAATTCAATCAACATCCATCAAGGAACACTATGAAGGAACCCACTTGGTTTGCAAAGATGTGTGAAGCTTTAAGCAGCCAACAATCAATTCATGAAGCTGGATCACTTGATAGACCTCCAATGCTCACTCCAGGAAACTACGATCAATGGGTGATAAGGTTCTTTCGGTTTTGTGATCTAAAGAAGCCACATGGAAATTTCTTAAAGAAGGTTATCTTGGAAGGTCCATTTGAGATGCCTACTGTCATTGTACCCGGAGATCCTACTGCTATTCCACCAAGAGATGAACAAACAAACATTGCTACTGTTACAGATCTAAATCCAACAGAACTTCTACACTATGAAGCTGATGAGCTTGCAATGCAATATATCCTTTTAGGATTACCTAACCCAATTCTTCGAAGTGTTGATGCTCAAAAGACTGCAAAGGAAATGTGGGACCATATTCATCTTCTTATGGAAGGATCTGTACTCAATCAGGAGGATTTGGAATCCAAAATTTACTTGGCTTATGAACACTTCATGATTGAACCTGGAGAGACACTAGAGTCTTATCATCATCGATTTTCAGACATCATCAATGATTTGGATAAACACAACATCATCATGCCAAGAATTGCAGTGAATACTAAGTTCCTGAGTAGTCTTGGTCCTGAATGGGAGAAGTATGTCATTTTTCTCCGTCAAGCGAAGAATATGCATCATTCTACATATGGATTGTTGTACGATTACTTGAAGCCTCATGAAAAGGAAGTTGATCGGGAAAGGATTCTCCGTGCTCAAATTGCTCCACCTACACATCCGGAAAATCAACAACTTGCCTTATATGCTCAACAAAGTTATCCTCCTCAACAAGTAACTCAACCAACTGCCTCAGTCACACCAAACGATCCGTCACAGCAACCTCAACAAAATCAATTGGTTCCTTACAACAACAACAATGATCAAGCACTTCATAGTCAAACTAATGAGGAATCCGATCCGTTCGAAGCATTGCAACAGGGATTTGTTATGATTGCTAATGCTTTTAGCCGTTATACAAACAAATCCAACAATCGTATTCGTTCCTCATCAAATACACGAAATCAGGCTGTTGTGAACAATGGACGAGTTGAAGTTCAGAATCGTGGTTATGGTCGTCAAATGGGAGGTGGTCAAGGGTTTAATGCTATGGGTAGGAATAACAACAGAGCTCAAGTGGTGGAACAGGGAAATGCTCAAAATGGGTTGAATGGTCTTCGATGCTACAACTGCAATGAGAAGGGACACCTGGCTAATGCCTGCCCAAAGCCAGGGACTAGGGGCAGTGCTTATTTCAAAGAGGCTCTTCTTTTGGCTCTTAAGGATGAAGCTGGTGGATCTCTCACAAACAAAGAACAGAGCTTTATGGCAGATGCAGACTCAGATGATGATATGGAGGACTTGCAGGCCAATGCAGCCGTTATGTTGATGGCTAATATGCATGAGTTACACATGAGTGAAACAGGCCCATTGTATGACACTGATGGCTTGTCTCAAGTACCCGAACAAACCATCATCATATCTGAACTAATATCTCCGCCAATATCTGAATCCGGCACGGATCAGACTGTTCAAAATGAGTAATCTACATCTCATTCTGACGATTTTCAAGTTAACCCTGTAGTTACATTTGACGATCAAGATGACCTTATGGTTTCCTTTGATAATCAAATTGACTCCGTGGTTGTACTTGAGGATCTAAATAATGATCATGTTGTAACTCACGTTGAACAAGCTGAACTGTTGCCTCATCCAGATTTTGCTCGTTTAATTCAAGACCATCAAATCAAAATGGAGGAATGTTATGCATTAAATAAGGACTTAAAAAGCAAAAATGCACTGTTAACCAAGGATTTTGAATGCTTACAAATGCAACTCAACTTTTTCAAAACTCAAGAAAACTGTGAAAAAGGTTTTGAAGCCGCTTTTGCTAAATCTCATCAAAACGAAAAATATTTAGAGAGACAGATGCGTGATCTAGCCGCTTCGAAGAATGCTTTGTTGTCTGAAATAGAACAACTGAAACATGAACATAAAAAGAAAATTAACGCTCTCACCTTGGAAAATCAAAAAGCTAAGGCTGAGTTGTTAAATTGTCTAAAACAGTTCTCAGCATACAAAAAGCATTCAACGAATCGGGTAGATGACCTTCTTGCAGAAATTATTGGCTTGCAAAACAAAATTAAAGAGTTTAAAACTGTTGTTTACAAACATGGTGAATCAGTAACAGCTATTGAAAAGTTTACTTTAAAACCCAATCCAAAAGGATATGGACCAAATCTAGCTGATTACAAACCAAAGCTTTCACTCAAAACATTCAAACCAAATCCTGAAGTTTCCAGTGCAGAATATAAAATTAATGATACTGTTATGAGTGTTGTTGAATATCATCGTCAAGAGGAATTAGATGCAGAAGACGAGAGTCGATCAAAATAAAAAACGGTTGTTGACAACAAACCTTTTAATTATTCAAAACCGGTCACTTTCGTCACACCAACGGATTCTTCTAACACACCAAGGGTTATCATCAAAACACCTGAGTCTTCTAATGTTAATCCCCAACCAGATTATGCACAAATTTATGGTCCTTTACCTTCAATCAGTGAAGTAAACTCAAAACCTGAAAATCGCAAAATTCTTAGATATTTTGATATTTTCATGGCTGACCTCAAAACTTTAGAACATGAGATAGAACATCATTCTGAAATCAAAGTTCAACACTTTCAATCGCCTTTAGCGCGAGAACAAAGAGACATTTTTCAGAAAAATCTTTTACCAAATGTTAAAAATTTGAAAAGTTGTGCATTAGCTTGGGAAAAGGATTTTCATAAGGAACTTGGAGTGATGAAGGTCGTTTTCGAGAAAACTGAAACATCTATTTCTAATACTAAACGCAAAAAGAAAATGTTGAGAAAAGATGTTGATCGACTCTTGGAAGATGTTATATGTGCTGATATCCATAATGTTGTGTTATTCTATTCTTTGCCACATGCATCTGATTATATCTCTGCTGATAATGTTGACTCTGTGGTAACTATTGAGAATACTGATAATGTGCTTCAGATCGAGTCTTTAAAAGCTAAAAATAAACAATTACTTAGCGAACTTTACAATGCAAAACGTCGTCTTCATTGGTGTGAAAAAGATATTCACACTCATCAACTTAGTTTTCAAAAGAAAATCGCTCAGTTGAGTTCAAAATCTTCTGATCCTAAAATTGAGCAACTGGATGATCAAAACGTGTCTTTGAAAAGTCAAATCTCTAAATATGAACAAGAACTTGTAACAGTTAAACAGGAATATGGTGTCATATTTGATTTACTCAATAAGACTCGACATGAAGCATCAAACGAACTTGATCACTATCTTGCTCACACTAGAGAAGTCATGAATTTTGCTGGTAATATTCGGTCTGAAAATCAAGATTTGATTCACACTATCTCTAAATTAAGAGAAATGTTAGGAAAGTATGAACAACTTCCGCCAACCATCATTAAGAGATTAGCACCAGTAACACTTAGTAATCGTGCACCTAGAATCCCTACTGCCTAATCACAAGTTGCTAACGTGCTTCCTTCCACTGAAACAGGAATAGTTGCGTCTTTTCCAAACGTCCGCACTTCACAGCCTAGGAGCACTCAGTCGAAGAATAGGAAGTTGCGACCTAAGAAAAGATCAATAAGGAATGCTAAAGTAGAAGAACACCCTAGGACTATGAATAAGACTCACGTTACTTCCACTATAGATGTTGCGTCTGGCAAATGTAATAGAAATAGTGATGTAACGAATGCTAAACCTTTAAGCACTTTTGATATTCAGTCTAATGCACCTTGTGTTATTTGTCGTAAAAGTGTGAATTCTGATTGTCATGACAAATGTGTTGCTAAAGCTATAATCTCTCGTTTACAGAATCCTACAAATCGGAATACCTCTAGGCCCACTAATCATTCTACGTCTGTGCTTGGTAGACCGCCTTCTTTAGATTCTAAGGCAAACATTGCTGTCACTGTAGCTCCAGTTTCACCTCCTAAGAATGTAGTACCACCTAGTGCATTCACTAAGACTAAAGCAAAGAGTAGTTATAGATGGCAGAAATGGATATATAACACACTAGGATTTAAATGGATGCCTAAAATCATTAATGTGTGCATGTCTCATATACCTGCTTCGGAACCCTCTAACATTTCGGGTTCCACATCTACTTCTATTCCATCTGTGTCGTCTGTGTGTAATGCAGGTGATACAGATCATTCTCTGGATTGTTGATAGCGGATGTTCCCGACACATGACAGGAAACCTTAAACTGTTATCAAACTTTATTGCAAAGTTCATTGGCATTGTCAGGTTCGGGAATGATCACTTCGCAGCTATCATGGGCTACGGAGATTATGTCAATGGGAACATCGAAATCAACAGGGTTTACTATATGGAAGGCCTCGGTCATAATCTGTTCTCAGTAGGTCAGTTTTGTGATGGAGATTTGGAGGTTGCTTTCAGGGAGAAAACTTGTTTCATTCGTGATCTACAAGGAAATGACCTTATGTCTAGCTCACGTAACTCTAGTCTCTACACTATCTCTATGCAAGACATGGTTGCTTCATCTCCTATCTGCTTACTTTCAAAGGCAACATCAACAAAATCCTGGCTATGGCACCGTCGTCTCTCACATCTAAACTTTCAAACCATCACCAACCTTGCTCGACACAAACTAGTTGAAGGTCTCCCACGATTCCGGTATTCAAAAGATCACCTTTGCTCAGCCTGTGAACAAGGGAAAAGCACTCGTGCTCATTTTCCTTCAAAGGTGGAACACAGCTCTCAGCATGTGCTTCATCTTCTTCACATGGATTTGTGTGGCCCGATGCGCATGCAAACGATCAATGGCAAACGCTACATCTTAGTAATTGTTGATGACTATTCACGATGGACTTGGGTCTACTTTCTTCGAAGCAAAGACCAAGCTCCACAAATGATCATCACCTTTCTCACGAAAATACAGGTTCAGCTCCGCAACACCGTCAGGCTAATTCGAACAGACAAAGGAACTAAATTTGTTAACCAAACCCTTCGTGAATTCTATGAGAAAGTGGGAATTCAGCATCAAACATCTACTGCACGTACACCCGAACAAAACGGAGTTGTTGAAAGACGAAACCGAACGTTAGTGGAAGCTGCAAGAACAATGTTAATCAATGCTAAACTTCCAGATTACTTGTGGGCAGAAGCCATATCTACTGCATGCTATACTCAAAACCGCTCTATGAGCACAAAACGCCACAACAAAACACCTTTTGAGCTTGTCCACAACCATAAACCGAATCTCAAACACCTTCATGTATTTGGATCCCTTTGCTATCCGAATAATGATCGTGATGATTTTGGAAAGCTCAAAGCCAAAGCTGACATTGGAGTCTTTATTGGATATTGTGAGAATTCTAAAGTTTACCGGATCTGGAATCGTCGTACAAAACAGGTGATGGAAACAATTCATGCTCATTTTGATGAACTCATGGAAATGGCTTCTGAGTATAACAGCTTAGAACCCGGTCACAACCGTTTAAACTTCCCTCAACCCCCATCATCAGCTGAACAAAGCCCCCAGCTCACTCGTCAACAAATGGAAAGGTTATTTGCTCCTCTGTTCAGTGATGATATTGATGAACGTGCTCCAGGTGTATCCGTTGTTTCCGCTGCACAACCTGATAATACTCTTATACCTGATACACCTGCTACAACAACTACTGTTGAAGATGCACCTACACCAGTTGACTCCAACACAACAGTTGAACACACCGCTTCCAACAATGATGAACCAGCTGATGATATTCTGAATGAAGTACCTCCACCTGCAGATTTTGATCCAAATGCATTCTTTAACCCGTTTGCTAATGACACTGCTGCACCTGATGTCGCGGAATCATCAACAAACCATTTGAATCCTCAGAATCTGCACAATGTATACCAACATCAACCCTCTACACATCGATGGACAAAAGACCATCCTCTGGCAAATATTATTGGCAACCCGAATCAACCAGTCGTTACAAGACAACGTCTTCACACAGATGGTGAACATTGCATTTATGCACTCACTGTCTGTCAATCTGAGCCTAAAAACATTAAAGACGCAATGACAAAAGACAACTGGATTGAATCCATGCAAGAAGAACTCAACCAATTCAAACGTCTTGAAGTATGGGAACTGGTTGAAAGACCAACAGGGCTACGTCATTGGTCTCAAATGGATTTGGAAAAACAAATTGGATGATGAAGGAAACGTCATCCGAAACAAGTCACGTCTAGTTGCTAAGGGTTATCGTCAGGAAGAGGGAATAGACTTTGAAGAATCTTTTGCTCCGGTTGCTCGTCTTGAGGCTGTTCGGATATTTCTCGCGTTCGCGGCTCATATAAACATGACGGTCTTTCAAATGGATGTCAAAACTGCGTTTCTCAACGGACAACTGAAAGAAACGGTTTATGTCAGCCAACCCGAAGGATTCGTTGATCCAGAGTGCCCGAACCATGTCTACAAACTGAACAAAGCTCTTTATGGTCTCAAACAAGCCCCTCGGGCATGGTACGATAAGCTATCATCTTTCCTCATTGCTAATAATTTCACCAAAGGTTCGGTTGACCCAACTCTTTTTATACAATATCACGGGGCACATATCTTAATTGTTCAAATTTACGTGGATGACATCATTTTTGGGTCTACACATAAAAAGTTTTCAACCGCTTTTGCAAAACCAATGAAGAAAATTTTTGAAATGTCCATGATGGGTGAACTCACGTTCTTTCTAGGACTGCAAGTTCATCAATCACCCCGTGGTATTTTCTTGAGTCAGTCCAAATATGCCCTTGAACTGTTAAACAAATTTGGAATGACAACATGTGACACTTATGCCACACCAATGGCTCATACCAAGAAGCTAGATGCTGATTTACATGGGAAATTAGTTGACCCTACCAAATACCGAAGTATTATTGGGTCTCTCATGTATCTAACAGCTAGCAGACCTGATATTGTCTTTGCCGTTTATCTATGCTCCCGTTATCAGTCGCGACCAACTGAAACCCACCTCTCTGAGGCTAAAAGAATCCTCTGATACATCAAGGGAACCATTAACTTGGGGATCTGGTATCCGAAGGATTCTGGTTTTGAACTAATCGCTTTTTCAGACGCTGACCACGCAGGATGCTTAGACTCAAGGAAAAGTACTTCAGGAGCTCTACAATTTCTTGGTGATAAACTGGTGTCTTGGCAATCAAAGAAGCAGGATTGTACATCGCTGTCATCAACCGAAGCAGAATATGTAGCCATGTCCGCATGTTGTGCTCAAGTCATATGGATGAGAACACAACTCAAAGACTATGGTTACGTATTTGACAGAATCCCGATGTACTGCGACAATCGGAGTGCCATTGCAATCTCGTGCAACTCAGTTCAGCACTCGAAATCAAAGCACATCGATCTTCGCTATCATTTCATCAAGGACCACGTGGAACAGGGTACCGTTGAATTATACTTTGTGGGTACAGAATACCAATTGGCAGATCTTCTCACCAAAGCCTTACCTCCCGCTAGGTTTAATGAGCTGATCCACCGGATTGGTATGAGGTGTTTGACTCAAGAGGAATTGGATGACCTCTTAAAATAGTCTTAAAAACCTGTCAAACACCAAAACATCTTTTGTAAATAATTTTTCAAAAACAAAATATAAAAATATAAAATCTTATAAAACAACAAAAATATTCTTCTAATCTATAATCTTTCAACATGGCAAGTACATTTCTTCCTTCAACACTATAATCTTTCAAAATTTAGTATTTTTACGATCAAGTGTTGAGGGGGAGACAATTTTCACTTAACTGTTTCAAAACATTTGTGTACTTGCATGTTATCCTATCCCGGTTGTTTCTTTTATCAATGGTGGTAAACTTTTATGGTTAAATGACACTCCTCGGACTAAAATTTATAACCTTTCATCATTTACCTAAGTCGAGGGGGAGTGTCGTCAAGTTTCTTTCTTAAAATCTTTGTTGGATAACCAAAAATGGAAGTTAAATGGCTTTGTATGTAAAAAGAAAAGGTGGAGGGACCAAAACTGTCAAAAGATGAAAGTCATTTTCAATAAAAGTCCTCCACCTAACTTCTTACTTCACATTTATTACTTTCAACCTTAAACATCCTATGCCTAAGATTCATTCAAGAAATCCGTGCTTTAGATCATCGTTTTGTAAGTGTTTTCACGATCTTAACAATAATACAAGCTAAGGTTTTGAATTTCTAGTAAATCCTACGGCTAAAACTTTTGTTACGCGTGATTATGTGTTCTACGCATAAGCGTATGAACACACAATCATTGTGTGTGAGTTTATGGTTAAATGGATAGTGTCAAAATGTTTCTAATACATCAATGATATCATTTTAACCATCAAAACCCACCCAGAATAACGAATTGATGATTTTTGAAAACTAGGGTTCTTGAGTCGAATTGGGTATTTTCAAATGTGAAGTGTTTTGATCAAAAAGATTGTTGGGTTATGTTCATATGTTGATGAATTGATGATATCCAAGGTCGTTAACCACCCAGAAACTCTAAATGATTAAAAATTTGGAATTAGGGTTTAAAGTTCATAAGTTTGGGTATTTTTGATTCTCAACGAATTAGATGTTAAGACTTTGTCTATAAGCTCATACAACATCTTAGTCCTACCAAAATTTGTTTGGTGCAAATCCCATGGTTAGAAATCATACGCGTAATTCTCAACCCTTAAGGTTTTGACCTACGCGTATGACTTTTTACGCGTAACTGTTTAACGAATGATTCATGCCATGATTTGTTGATAAAACGTATTCTTGTGTTAATATTGATGATTTGATGAATTTATTTCAGGCTTGCTACGCTTAAAAATTCAGAATCAAGGTCATTTGATTCACTACGCATAAGGATTACCCTACGCGTAGTCAAGTTATGCGTAAGAATAATACTACGCATAACTATTACGCGTAAGGTTCTACAATGGGACTACGCGTATCCTGTGAAGGATATACGTAAACAGTAACCTCTACGCATAAGGTCTACTCTTACGAGTAAGCCTTACGCGTAAGGTTCTTATACGCCTACGCGTAAGCTCTACGCATAAGGTCCCCTATTTCCTACGCATAACATTTCTTACGCGTAAGTTAGGATCCTACGCGTAAGCTTTCGTCTACGTGTATGTCATTACTGTTTACGCTTAACTTTGCCAAAACTACGCTTAAGCCTGGATTGACCTTCATTATGAATTGTTACGTGTACAAACTTGTTAATAAACTAATCATATCATCACGAATCCAATAATGTCACTAATAAACTTAATCGTTTGATATGTTGTGAACAATAAGTGATAACATAAACTTTAAAACTTAAAGTTAGCTAACTCATGAAACATTTCACGACGTCATTAGACTATTGGACAAACAAGTGACTTAGGACTCGTAACAATCATTGACACTGTACATTCAATAACTAGACAATAAAACCTTCTGTTGACTAACATTATGTCTTTCGATATGTTGGTTCTTTTGGCTAATGTTATTTCAGATCA
Source organism: Chrysanthemum seticuspe (assembly GCA_019973895.1). Lineage (NCBI taxonomy): Eukaryota > Viridiplantae > Streptophyta > Magnoliopsida > Asterales > Asteraceae > Chrysanthemum > Chrysanthemum seticuspe. The sequence goes on along the minus strand of BPTQ01000009.1, from coordinate 118,544,956 downwards.
CGACATGGCTGCTCAAATGAATGTGGATGCACCTGAGATTCTCACTATTGCTGATATCTTCCCAAATGGCTATCCGAGAAAGATTGGAAAGAATAACCTTAGGGTTGACTTTGAAACCCTCACATGCTCTGAATCTTCTTGTCTCATTGCTGTGGATATTCTAAGGAATCATCCATACCAGAACATGCTCTCACACTCTGCAACTGTACCGGAAATCTACATTCAGCAATTCTGGAACTCTATGCAGAGGATCACTGGTCAAAGTGCTGTGACAGTGACACTTAATCACAAACAAGTCACCATCACTCATGCTGACTTGCAGGCTGTGCTTCTCATTCCTGAAATCGAGCCAACTGACTTATTTGCCACACCTACTGAGGAGACTGTTCTACGATTCTTGCTTGATATTGGCTATGATGAAGCTTCAGGAGTTATCACTAAGCATTCTCATGTGGAGCTTAAGAACATTCCACAACCGTGGAGAACCCTCTACCTCATCATCACCAAATCGGTCTCTGGTCGTGATAGTGGTTATGAGCATCCAAAGCTCATGGAACTGCAAATCTTCTGGTCTCTGATCAATAAGAAGGACATCGAAATCGAAGCACTGATATGGGAGGACATGATGCTATTTCACAAGAAGCTTGGCTCAAAGATTCCCTATGTCAGATACACAAAGCTTTTGATCCAAAGAGAACTTGGACTTAATCCCGATATTCCACAGAGGCTCAATGACCCAGACTATCAGTCAGAATCAAGGAATCGTCAACAAAGAAACAGGGTGCTGTATTACCTGATCACCTTCTGTCTAAAGAACTCAAGAAGCTTGAAACGTACAAAAGGTATCTAGTAGCAGTAAAAGAAGGCAAAGTTGGTCATCTTGATGAAAAACCTTCAGGAACTCCTACTCGGAGAACCAGAAGAGGAAGTGCTGGAAGTGCAGTAAGTTCTGAAAGTTATAGGAAACTTCCCAAAAGGAATCCTCCTCGTAAAAGGATTGTTCCTGTAAAGGAAGCTGAACCTATTCCCACACCTGAACCGCAAAGAAAGCTTTTGGACGAAAGCTCTGAAGGTACTGACACAGATGAAGAGATTACCTACTCTGAAACTGCAAAGGATGACAATCCTTCCGTACCAAAACCTCCAAGTCCTAAAGCTGATAAAGGAAAAGGGAAGACTCCCGCACTTGTGCCCTATGATGAGAGCTCTGAAGAAGAAGAAGAGCTACTGGATCAATCCTACAGGAAGATGGTTAAATTCGTTAGTCACCTTCAAAAAGCTGAAGAATTTGCAAAAGACCAAATGGGTGGACCCGGAGGATCAAGTGGTGTTGCCCACTCTTCACCAGGTCCTGATGCGGTTAATCGACCCGATAAGGGATCTGGTGCCACCACTCTTGTGCAACAACAAAAGCTTGTGGAGGATACTATCGAATATGACTTTGAGAAATCTGAAACTGAGAAGTCTGAGAAAGATAAAGATGTTGATTATGACAAGCTGCTACTGGAAAGTCCTACACGTTCTCAGAAGGAAACTTCTGAACTGCCTAAGGACCCCGAGTCTCCTCATGTCTCCTCCTCATTAGATTCTTCATCTCACTCCTCACCACCACCATCAAAGAGATCAACCAAATCATCATCCAAATCAGTGAAGAAACCACCTCGTTCTTGGATATCTCATGCTCATAAACGAATTGGGAATGCTGTCAAACAAATCAGAAAGAAAGACATTCTCCAAAAGAAGTTGAATTTCTTTGCTGATCACATACAACATCTGTATGACGAGCATGAAAAGATGAAAGGAGAAAGGAAGTTTATTCAGGAATTCATGAAAAGTCATCGTCAAGAGGAACTAAACGAAATGATCGAAGGTTACACTAACAAGTACCTTCAAGATTTCATTCCTAAAGTCACAAAGGAGATGTTTACCAGACAACTATATCCGAATCTTATGCAGATAGCCAAGCAAACTATAAGATCCACACCTTTAACCGTCACAATCAATCCATCTGATCCTGTAGTTTTCTCGGATAATGAATTGGTAGCCAAGCTTGTCACACAAATGTCTACACGATCTGGGACATTTACTTCTGAGGAAGGAAAGCTGTTTCAAGCATTGCTGGACTACCAACTCAAAGAAGCATGTAGATTCGAAGCAGAAAAGTCTAAACGTCCTAGAGACGATGAAGACAAGGATCAGGATAAGCATGATAAAGCTAAACGTCAGAAGAAGTCTGGTGAATCATCTTCTATGTTACCTCCTCTCCAACGGACTCCTACTCAACAAAAGTCCCCTCATCGTTCTTCTACAGATAAACCTCAGGACGATTCTGAGTTACCACCCCTGACTCAGAAACCGGTGATCAATTTGAGTATACGGGTGGTGACGATGAAGAGGTCCTTGAGCCCCTACAACAACCCACCTCTCCCAAACAAGTTCAGAAACCAGAATCATCATCTCGGCCTTCGAAAAAGAAGAAGAAGAAGGCACCCATGGTTGACGTCGTATCTTGGCTAGATGACGATAAAACTGATGGATTTGAATGGTTCTCTACTCTTGTTAACAACACTCCCTACCCTGAAGAAGGTCAGGATTTGGTAGACGGTAATACATTGGAGCATGCAAAACTTCTGCAAGAAAAGTTCCATGTGAATAAGATGACGAAATCCGAGTTGAAGCGAATCAAAAATGAAGCATTTCAACTGTTAAAAGACAGCTCCGAAAGTGCCATCGAGGTCGAATATCACCTTGAGAACATTGCTCGAGCCATGTCTAACAACATGGATTGGCTCAACCCAGAAGCAAACGTCGACTTCACTAAACGGGACAACCCTCCATATTACACCGACTGGTCAAGACCTCTACCAACAATTGGCCAAACAACTGAACATAGGATTCCATTCAGATATTTCTTCAACAAAGACCTGGAATTTCTTCTACATGGTGGCGATGGTTCAAGGAAATACGCTACATCGTTGACACTTCCATTTCCGGCAGCTATATACTCGAACTGCATAGCCATTGAGGAACGTACCAAACACTTGTTCTCTGACAAAGTGGAAGCATACGACCGAGATGCAATGTACGGGATTCATCATTGGCCGGAACACCAACGAATCTACTACCAAAGCTGTCAGGTTCAGAAGTCTCAACATGCGGTGTTCAGTACTAAGGATATCGTTGCCATCAAACATGTTGTTCTGTCATCTAAGTGGGACTACACCTTTCTTAAGAATATCGTCGTCAAACGACAAGATGAATGGGACTATGCTTTTTCTGAAGCTGACTTTGAGAATTTGTCTATCAACGACATTGAAGACATGTACCTTGCTAAAGTACAAGGTCGCATGAGACAATTTTCAACCAAATTACAACGTGAATTCATCAAGTCATTGCTCATCTTCATCAGACGCATAGTCATCAAGGAACGTGTAGAAGATCTCCAACTGGCTGTTGAATCTTATCAGACTCGTGTCAACTTCACACCACCTCAGCTAGATCTTCCCGACATCAACCAGCACTCACAATATACACTCATCAGCAAACCTTTCGGCGTTGTTTACCGTAGTGAACTACAAAGAAATTGCTTAATGGCGTGTAGTGAACTTCATAAGTTTGGAGATCACACTTTGAAGATGGTTAGGGACGGATTGGCATATAGGTTGAAGGACATACGTCAAAAGATTGGGTCTCCTAAGCGATGGAATTCTCAGGATCGCAGGGATGTGAGGAGGATCATCAGAATGATTGATGAAAGGTTGTTTCGAAGGGATCAGTTCAGAACATTGGAAAGCTTTGTTGGTGGTCGACCCAGGATTAACATCACCGGCTATCAACGCCCTGTTCGCACTCTTGGCGACATCACTGGACTTCCTGGTACCCCTTGATTTGGTTCTTTCATTATAAATTTGGATGAGTGATTATATATGTCTATGGCTTGTGCACACATAACAGTGTACAACCCGTAATTGTCAAGAAAGGACCCTGTGGTACGCTTCAGTGCCACAATCCTTATAAAAGGAGCGAAAGCTTCTTGTTTTTGAGTAAAACCTATTAAACCTTTCATTTTTCAAGGTTTTGCTCAAAAGAACAAGTACTTCCCCCGTAAGTTTTTCAAAACCTCAACCGTTTATATCACTTGTTGAGGGGGAGTATTTGCATTAAAACTTTGTTCACAAATTGTTCATAGTGGTCATCTTCCCGCAACACTCGAAATGGTCATATTTATTGTCAACTTTTCAAAAATAACATTTGATATGCCATTTTTGAGGGGGAGAAAATTGTGTGATAAGAAATATGTTGTGCAAAATGCAAATGAATCTGTGTACTTCAGACTTAACCAACGAATTGACGGTACTAAAACTGCTAGTAACTCGAAAAGACTTGTCCTGGACGGGTAATAATTTCAAGCTAGTTCGCTAGTAATGTAAACGTGTCTCGCAAAGGACTTGTCCAAGTAGAAAGTACCATTCGAGATAATCTTGGTAGACATGAACTCTGACGGGTTTGACAACCTTTCGAGGTCTGTCTACACCTTCAAGGTAGTTATTAGAGCTAGTTGTCACCTAAAAGCTGACAATGTAACTCTTTAACTATGCAATGTAACCGTGTCTCGCGGGGGATTGTCTATCTTGAGTTGATCAATTCAAAAGTGCGTGCTCTTCCCACACAGTGCAGATTTCCGTCAAAACTCTAAAGCACATGTGGAGGGGGAGTATTTATGCTTTTAGGAATTAGAAAATTCCATAGTGAAGAGTTGGTCACCCCAAATATTATCTAGCATAAGTTAGCTCATAGATTTGTCGTTAGTTACGTTATTTAGCAGTTTATTAGTTAGTTTGTAGCGTAGTTTAGTTTAGAGCAACACCATGGAGGAGGGACGGGTCTTTACCCACTGTATGCCTGATCCACAGGCCGATAGGAGGTCGTCGTGTCTGTAAGTATAAATACCCCTTCCATCCATGGAAGGGGTGGTGCTTTCAATCTAATATTCCATACTTTTGTGTAAACCTCTAGCAAGAACACCCTCTCTATCTACTAACTCTCTAACTATGTCAAACATGTATTTTGATCATCCAAGACCACCCGAATCATCAACAAAATAAATATTCGATCCTACAATTGGTACCAGAGCCAGGTTTGTTGTGTTTTGTTGATTTTTGGTGGTTTTTTGTACCTTGTTAAAACTGTTTTTATCACATTTTATGGTCGGAAAACTTTGTGTCCGTTTATTTTCTTGTGGAAACAGTTTTAAACTTGTTAAGTGTATTCATTTGGTCATTTAGTCATATAGTCCTGGTGTGATATTTCTGGTCATATAGTCATGGTGGTCATTTGGTCACTTTTCTGGGTAACATCATTCTCGTCAAATGCTCAGATTTTTTTAGGTCCAAAGGTTAAAAAGATGCATTTTAATGTTTTTCTGGGTTATCTTTGAATATGAACAAAAAACTTAGTCAGAAAACTCATCGGAAAACTGTAATTTCTTGCTAGCGAGTTGTCCTTTAAAGATGTCCAGATTCATTGTATTGCAGTAGCGACTTGGGCTTAAACATAGCGACTTGCTTTTGAGCATAGCGACTTAAAAATGAACTTTATGACCTAGCGACTTATACTGATAAGTTAGCGACTTGAAAGATAAAGAAGATAGCGACTTGACTAATCCGCTTTGACTATTGAGTCTAGCGACTTGTGTTGAAAGAAATCTGTAGCGACTTGGGTTTTTAATCGTAGCGACTCGACATAAGAATAAGAGGCTAAGGCGAGTTGTTTTGAAAATCTTTGGGTAGCGAGTTGTCATAAGCAAAAGTGGTAGCGACTTGGCTGATAAGAATAATACAACAGAAAGGATGAATAAGAAGTGACCTCAAGACACGACCACAATATTACCATTCACCAAACCAAACACCAAGTCTCGACCTCAAGTTAAACATCATTGGTCCAAGACTGAACCGACATCAACAAATCTTCTACCAACATCATCAAGACCAAAACACAAAACAAAAACATATTGCTTCTAATCATCATTCAAGATCTCAGATTTGATTTGTTTTGCTTTGAATCTCTTTGAAGAAACCAAGATCTTTTAGACCTTTGCAAATACAAACCATCCATCACAGATCTACTATATCAAAAACCTTAAACGAAAATGAATAAGTGTAATGCATCTCAGATCCGGTTCCTATATCTACAAGTATTAAAGAATGATGACAATAACAATCAAAAGGATCTCAGCTCTTATCTCGTGGTGTGTAAGTTACATCAAGATAACAAGTCAAGCCACACGAGTAAACTATTGCATCACTGATCTATAAACATGTAATGTAATTGATCTCAGTATTTTATTTCGTGGTTCTCATTAAGATAAATCAAGACTATTAAAGTCAAGAAAACGAAAGAAATATTGCATCACTGATCGTTAAGAAGATAATCTTCTTTCTTTCTTTGAATATCAAAGAGAGAAATTTGACAAGAATGTCAATTTCTGTCTTTGTTTCGTTCATTGACAAAAATCTGAAGCGAATACTACAAATCAAACGGACTCTACTTATTAAGGATCTCAGAAACGTTCCATGGTCTTAATTGTTTCAAAGACTTGCTTACTTGAACGTTTGTCATCATAAATCCATTTAATTGATACTATTCGAGATAATGAAACGAGTTTAACAATTATGTTAACTCAATTCCTTGGCTCGTTTATGACTCAAAAACAACATAGAACTAACCGAACTTACCTGAAACATCCAAATATTGTTGATACGTGTCCTTTCAGTTTTATACCATCCCTTTGGCAACCTTAAACTATTATTTGAGTCTTTGAGTCTTTGATGATTATCTTCCTGATAAATTGATGAGAAGTTTGGTGAGATAATTGAGGATGGGGGCGGAATGATGAGGCGTACAGTAATAATTTTTTAGGGTTGGAATATGTGTGTGTATTTTTAGGGTTTGAGTTGTGTTAGTGATGAAATATTGGGGGCGGATGAGTTTATGTTAAGGGATTAGGGTAAGAAGTGTGCTTAGTGGCACTTTTATACCCGAATATTAGGGTTTGGTTATGTATGGATCAGATTCGGTTGGACCATGGATCGGGTTGATTGCTTATTTTTATGGGCCGAGGAATTAAATGGGATGGTTGGAGCTAACTTGGGCCGGTTGTCTATATTGCCTTGTGAAAATTCGAATGATATAAGAATTGGTAAGTGTGGTTGTTTTAAAGGGATATTTGTGTTATAAGTATATTCATGGGCTTTTGATTCAAATGTGGTTTGTGGAATTTTGATCTGGATGATGAGATTCGATTGGATGATGAGGTTTGAGGTAATAGGTGGTTGAATACTTTGATTTATACTCTTACACAGAATACACTATTTCACGGCTTGAAGTGCTTAATGAACAAGAGTTGACTACGGGGTTGTTTGCATTTGGTATTTCTTATTTGGATTTGAAGTGAGATTTTCCAGGCACGGTTATTTATTTTGTCTTCTTTCTTTCTACCCTTCCGCGAAGATGACTTGTTTGGGCGCTTATAGAGGGTGATAAAGACTTGGCTATTTAGGAACGGTTGTGATTCTTTCTCGATTTACCCACAACGTAACTATCACTTCGGTGTCTCACTCAGTTGAGAATGTCAAGAGGTTTTGTACATTGGGTACACCGTTTCTTTTCACAAGGATTAGTACAAGTTTAAGTTACAAATCTGGGGAATTTTACTTCATGATCAAGTTTAGCATATTGGGTTTACTTCTCCATGTTATCACTCTAATAGCAGACAGAATGCGTGAATGATGTGTTTACCAAAGTGTTTATTGGATGATCTATGTTATTGTTGATGTTGGATAATGAATCACTGATGAACCGCTGCATGTTCCCCTAAAACAGATATTCACCGAAACCAAAGTTGTCATAAAACATTCAAACTGACATTGTTTACGGTTTTGTCTTGATTTTGTAAAATCCCGCGAAAGAACCTATTTCTCGGTTTAAATCATATACTTGTAAAATCCCGTGACAATGGAAACATCCTGGTAAATGTAATGTGCATTTCTGGATCTATCTTGCGGTTTATTCTTGGTTTTGTAAAATCCCGCGAAAGAAACTATTTTTCGGTTTAAACCATAGAATTGTAAAATCCCGTAATGATGGAACCATCCTGGAGAGTTGCATTTAACGATCTGAAGACTTCTTCTTAATATGGGCATTTATCAAACAGATTGTCGGTTTAGGGGAGAGCACTAATTGAGGGAGAGTGATATGTCAAATTTAATCCCCAATTAGACTTGCTCATTCTGTTCTTCAGCAAGTTGATTCTCACAATGACTTCAAGCGATCTTCTCATCAGATTTCAAGTATTTGGGCTTTCAAAGAGTTGCTGATTCTGATGTATCAAAACCAGCAAGGGGGAAGGAGACACATATCTAAACGCGAGTAAACTTGATGAACTTAATACTTCTAAGTAATTGAAGATATCCCGGGAAGACAAATGTTATTACCGCAGAGAAGCTCAAGGTTTGACTCATGGCGAGTAAACTTGATGAGCTTAATACTTCAAAGTGATTGAAGATATCTCGGGAAAACAAATGTCATGACCGCAGAGAAACTCAAGGTTTACTCATCAAGGAGTTTAGTGTTCTTATTCCAACTAAGTGGGGGAAGAGATGTAAGAGTTAGTTTCTGAAGATGAAAGAGGTACACAAGTGTGTGATGATTTTGATGTTATCGCAAGCATCAGGGGAGAGAGAATTGTGTACATTGGGGGCGCTCAGCTGTCTCACTTGACGGCTTAATCTGTGATTCAGAGCTATAATCACTTATTCCGGTGTTGACATCCGCAGAGATTGTCACCCGCAGAGATAATCAGTGATTCGGCCTGCTTCTTCAATGTTATCGGTTATTCTCTCTTTGGGCATTCGGGTACTTCGGGTTCTTGAGCTTCATACATTTTCTTCAGGGGGAGAGAAAAGTATACATCGGGGTTATTCTTTGGCTATTGGACTTAATCTGCTACTTCGATGGTATAAATTTCTTTGTCTTCGGGTATGTGTATTCGGGTTCGTGAGCTCTAGTCTAAGAGACTGACTGCATCAATTCAACTACGTGGGGGAAGTGGTCTCTTGACACCTTTTGGAATGGATTGCTTCAGACGTCAGTAGAAAAGAATTTGAGAAGATTATTTAAATGTGGGATGATACGTTGCTGCTGTTCTATTGGATGATATAGCCTCGAACGAAGAATCACGGTGATTATTCTTAAAAGGAGCAGCTGGGTTTATGATAATGGTGTGCTTTTTTGTGCACCTGGCTAAAGCAAGCTTGAAATAGAGCTTCGAATCTGCTCAACATAAGGATTTTCGGTTTGGGGGGAAGCTGCCAAAGTCTCACTTTCAGATGGTTCAATTTCTTTCTTCAATGCAAGAGCCTCGGAAGCTTTGGTGGTGAAAGTTTTAGGGATGATGACTTCTATCTTCTACAACGGGGCTGTTTGATATCCTTATCTCGGTACTCGTATCATCATCTTCTTTAACTATATCATCTAATCTATCTTTGTAAATATTTATCAGAAAAACAAAATACAAAAATATAAAACCAACAAAAGAAATTAAAAAATTATAAAACCTTCAAAAATCCATAAAAATCAGAAAATTTTGAAAAATACCAAAATATGTTTTCTCAAGACATGTCTTCTGGTATCGATAACATCTGCGGTCTTAGAAATGTCATTCAATAATGGCACGGGACCATAGATGAAGTTCGAGCAGGAGGTGTAAATATTCTTTTTCTAAACATGTCTCAAAAATGGCTTGCAGTTACTTTAGACTGTGACCCGTGCTTAAACAATGGCTTGCAGTTACTTCAGACTGTGACACATGCTTAAACTATGGCTTGCTATTATTTCTGATAGCAACCCGCTCTTTAAAGGAAGGAAAGTGTTGCGCTAAAAAAATTTTCAAATATTTCGTGCACTTATCCTAAAACAATTTGAGGAAAGTATGTCGAAGGACTGCTGTTCCTACACAAATGTTTTTCCGTCTAAAATTCATCAGAAAAATATTTGTTGTTTTAAAAAATGGTGGAAAATGAGTTGCTTTTAAAACAATCAGATTCAGAGTTTTTGTAAAATTGAAAACTCAATCAATGACTTCAGCGTTTTTAAAATTTTCATAAAATGAGTCATGGATTGAGGGGGATAATGTTTTTTCAAATCTACATCATCTAACGGGCTTTCTTAATTATCCTAATTTTCTTAATTAAAAATGATGTTAACCTATGTTGAAGGACTAGGTGCCTAGGATATGATTGCTAGGATTAGATGATTAGAGTTTGATGAACACATTATTCCCATACATCTATATGATCTGATTGATATGTTGCATTGACTTTTATTAGTCGATTGTTGTTTGGGTGATGTCGACCACCATATATTTGTATGTGTGTTCACTAACGTATGCAGGTATATTGGTATAAAAGAATGTTCCCGATCCGGATCCCACTAATGATGATGATTGGATGCCGAAAGGAAAGGGTAACTATTTCTTGGGTTGACAAATGAAGAAACGAAGCTTAATTGGACTTCAATGGAGAGTTGGCATAAATGCAACGTAAGAGGTCTCACTGCATCAGCAGATGGTTTTCTTCTAAGTGATTGAAGAAACGGAGCTTAATTTGACCTCAGTTGGCATTCAAAATGCAACGTAAGAAGAAGTCTCACTGCATCAGCAGATGGTTTTCTTCCAAACCCTACAGCAACAACAACGGAAGCTTCTCATCCACCTAACGTATCTTTGTGCAGGATACCATTTTTAAACAATTTTGAAAAAATATTTGATTAAATTGTTTTGAAAATGGAAAATATTGTTTTGAAAATTAATTGGACTTAATTTTGAAAATCACCGGACTTTATTTTATCAAAACTTAAGTCACTCAATCAACGACTTCGGTCATCGATTGAGGGGGAGAGTGATTTAATTTAAAGTATTTTCATACAATATATCTTCAAAAGAGTCCGTTTTTACGTTAATATGTGGTGATCTAAAGATTTAATGTTATGTCATGGTATGATTTTCTTTAAAACTAAAAGATCTGTCAAAATGAAATTTTTTCTGTTCTTGTTTGATTGTGAAATTGTTTTATTTACTTAAAGATCTCTTAAAACTTTCATACCTGACACTAACAATCTTTAATGTCTTAAATTGATCCTTATCTGTCATTTTTCAAAAATTAAATCTCGCCACGTCTTTCCCCAAATTCTTCTAAATGATTTAAATCAGTTGGGATCACAAATCTCAGTTGGTTTGAATTTTTTGATCAGGGGAGAGATCGTGATTTAAATCTCAAATCTGTTTAAATGGAATTGGTTTTAGTCCTTTACAGGCACTCCTGCCTCCATGTGCCAAACGATTTCAAATATACAACGCACATGTTGAGGAGGAGCATTTATCCAAAAACATGATGAGATTTTAAAATAGGCACAAGTTCTCCCATGTTTTCTAAACCTAATTAAATCACTTGGGATCCAAAATTTCAAAGGGTTTGATATTTTTGATCGGGGGAGAATTTGTGATTTAATAATGAAATTTGATAAAAGGTGATCGTTTTGATTTAATTGTGCTGGCTGCTCTCTCATATGTACTAAATGTTTTCGAATCTCGAAGCACATATTGAGGGGGAGCAAATAAACTATCGAGGTACGAAAGCTTTTTAAAGTGATTTATAAAGTACCTTGATTGAGTTTTCAAAATGGTTTCTTAATGGCTCTTGTGATTGTGGATGAGTTTCAAATTAACTCTTGCCTCTATGTGATAAAATGATTTCAAATATCCTATGCACATATTGAGGGGGAGAATTTACCAAAGAAAATCAAATGGCTTTTTCTATGAAAATTGTGATCAAAGAAAATATTTCAATGTCCTCTTGCCTTCATGGGCTAAACAATTTCTAAATCATATGCACATGTTGAGGGGGAGTTTTTCTAAATGATCAAAACTTTTAAGGTACAAAATGCTTTGATCTCGTATCACAAGTACCTTGATTGATTTTTCCAAATGATTTTTCAATTGGTTTCATGAAGGAAAGAACAATACCAAAAGACCGACCAATTTACTTTATGCATGGTGTTATAAGGATGGTTAGGTTAGGTATTTGTTCCCACGATCCACCAGAACCGGAGGGATCTACCCAGGGACTATCCACTAGATAATGTAGAGTCCTTAGGTATATTGAAAAAAGGAGAAAAATGAGAATATGGGAAGAGTGCGGACTGAGATAGAGCTAGAACTGGAATAAACCCAACAAGGTTCTAGTAATGAAGTCTCGGTAAGCACTGAAGGGGTTGAAGAATGAAAAAGAAATGAATGAGAAAAGGGTGAAAAGAAATAGCCCTCCAATAATTCAACCTTAGGGCAGTAACCGGGTTCAATACATATGCTACTAAGTGGTTACTAAGGTAACACTGGTATTGAATACAAGACGTCATGGACCTAGTGACGCACTGCACTACAACTTCCCAAGCCACTCAAGTTCCTCTTAAAAGGGCTTGTTTCATTCTCACGGGGAACCGACATAATCTATCGAATTTCTCTTAGAGATTGTTGATATTGAAGAAGGAGACCCTCTCCCTAGTCTCCGACACAGGAACCAAATGTGCACTATTGAGTCTAGAGCCAAGAGATCATCCACAATATCTCGTTAGGACACTATATTAATGAAGACTGTATATTAAGAGTCCTACGTATTATCCTTGTGGTATTGCCAGAACATCTGAGTGATATGTAAAGTATTCACAATGAAGATGGAAATCCTTCTAGAGCCAACATCAAACAAGCTCTTGGTGGGTGACATGTGAGATCTTCTCATAAGATCAAACTTGTGACAATTGGATAGAAATGATGGGGAGATTCAATCTTGAATCAACCTTGGTCCAGGAATGGAATTGACGAATACTTTTGGAAAAACCATTCGATGTGCAAACCTTCTTTTCTCTAGCACGTCGAATGTGTACTTATGCTTTCAAATTCAAAAAGTATCTCTGATTGAAAAATACTTTTAGAAAAACCGTTCGATGTGCGAATCTCTTCTTTTCGCTAGCACGTCGAATGTGTACTCATTCTCTAATACAAAAAGTATTTTGATTGAAAATTGATCTTTCTCATAAAACCTTCGTCGTATTGCAAAACTCTTTCTTCAAGCAATATGCGATTGTTTTTCAAATCAATTTTTCATCAATCAGTGAATCTCAATTCGCTGGTTCACTCACTCTGTGTTGTCTTCTTTGAGACGTTCCGGTTTGAGAACGGCTAGAACAGCTGCGAAACCCTGTCAAGGAGATTCTTAGGAATCCTACCTGATCACAGGCAGTATTTATACTGATCAACGGGGAACCGTGGACCGTGTACCTCAATTCAACGAAAGTGATCAAAGACACTTTCGTGTGTTTTATTGCTAACTGTTCTTTGCAGGTACATTTGGACGGTTGCAGCTGATCAGAATTGAGGAGTCAATCCAAGCCGCATGCTCACAGCATCCACACTTAATTGAAGAAATCATGACTTGTGCATAATCTACATAACCTGGTTATGATATTTCTATACTATGCTTCTGCTTCACTGCTGCAAATATCATGAACCAGTAAGGCTTCCGCCACTCTGATGGAAAGATGTCATGATTCAAAAGTGTGAGCATGTCGGTCCAAAAGTCACAACTTCACATGATGGCAACACCACTATGGATGATCCAGAGAGATTTGTTGTGGCTGATGATCTCAATGAAAGCTCGAAGATCATCAATGATGTGGATCAGTTAAAGGCCTCCACTGAAAGTACAAATCAACGCGGACTTTAAAGAATCGCTACTATTGCACAAAGATTGTTGAAATGAAGAATTGAAGTCTACGAGCTCAAGAACAAAGACAAGAATAGAATGCTAGGATTCGAAATGTAAAACATGGGGTGACCTCCCTTAGGGGGAGATTGTTAGGAATTAGAAAATTCCATAGTGAAGAGTCGGTCACCCCAAATATTATCTAGCATAAGTTATCTCGTAGATTTGTCGTTAGTTACGTTATTTAGCAGTTTATTAGTTAGTTTGTAGCGTAGTTTAGTTTAGAGCAACACCGTGGAGGAAGGACGGGTCTTTACCCACTGTATGCCTGATCCACAGGCCGATAGGAGGTCGTTGTGTCTGTAAGTATAAATACCCCTTCCATCCATGGAAGGGGTGGTGCTTTCAATTTAATATTCCATACTTTTGTGTAAACCTCTAGCAAGAGCACCCTCTCTCTCTACTAACTCTCTAACTATGGCAAACATGTATTTTGATCATCCAAGACCACCCGAATCATCAACACAATAAATATTCGATCCTACATATGCAAAATGTTATCTCTCACAGTGGTTCAAACATGTTTTCTTCATTTACAAACCCTTTGAGAGATTCTTCACAACAGTGGTTTTAATGGCAACATAGGTTAGTCATGGAGTTATAAGGTGACTAAGGTTAGGAATAACCGTCCTATGATCCGCCAGAGCTGGAGGGATCTACCCAAGGACATCACAAATAATTAGTACTTAGAAGTCCTTAGGTACGATTATAAAAAGGAGAAAATGAGAATCGGAGAAAGAAGGAGTTGAAGAATCAAAAAGAAATGCAAAGAAAAGGGTGAAAAGAAATAGCCCTCCAGATTATTCAACTTAGGGCAGACACCGGGTTCAATTCATATGCTACTGGTTGTCACTTAGTGACGCCGGTATTGAAGATTAAAAGTCGTCATGGACCCAGTGACGCGTGCACTAAACCTTCTTAGCCACTCAAGTTTCTCTCAACAGAAGCTTGTTTCATTCTCACAGGGAACCCTATGTAAACTATTGGCTTTCTCTTAGAGATCGCTGGTATTGAAGAAGGAGACCCTCTCCCTAGTCTCCGCTCAGGAAAACCAAAACGCACTATTGAGTCTAGAGCCACGAGATTCATCAAAAGATCTCTTAGGTACACTTGACATTTTATCACTTGACGTTCAACAATAATAATTTCAGTGGTACATTATCGAGTCCTTCACAGATCTTAGCAATCTGTCGAGAACATTTATGAGAGGTTCACATCTGTGATCCTCAGTGATTGAATGGAAACTCCTACCAGGGTCAACATCAAACAGCCTTGACAGCAGGTCACTTCGGTAACTCCCCGTGGATTACGCGGAGTGTGTCTCAAACGGTCTACAGTCGTGAGGTGATGCTTCGGTGTACCTCAGCGACTCATCTGAACTGTAGATGTACTTCGGTACATCGCGTTATCTCACTTGTGGCACTCCAGTTCAGGAACGGCCTTTGTAAGAATTAGAGCTGGGTTTTCACACTATGCTGTTAACTCTCTCGAAGTTCAAACCTGTAAGTGCCGGAATCCGCTTATTACTAACCGTTTGACATGTTTTCTTCTTATGGAAGCTCCGGAGCGGGATGATCGTGCTGATTCTTCTCATGCTCACGCCAACATCATCACTAATGGAAGTTCTATCCAAAAGCAACACAACAGTCAGAATGATTCTTCGTCAAACCAAAGAATCTACAAAGTTAAAGACTTAAAGAACTTCATCAGTATTGTATTCCAACGTCAAAGAGCGTGTGAGCATGTTGAAGAATGACGTGGAGACACTGGAGCAGCGAAGCAGACCTGAGGCAAAATTGAAGCAGACAACAACATACTATCACTTTCACCACAAAGAACAATGATCAAAGAACAAATTTAAAGATGACGTCAAAGCATAACTGTTCAAAGACAACAATTTCTCTACACTGGAGAGATTGTTCGAATCAAGGCAATTCTTCTCACAAGAAAGAAGAATGTCAGAAGACGTCAGTGCTACTATTACATCAACGCCTTCACCGTTCATCACCAACACTTGAGGGGGAGATTGTTGGAATCACTCCTAAACGATAATCAAGTGTTAGTAATTATTATGTAATAGTTAGCTTTATTATGGCCTTTATGTTTGTTATTAGCCTTAAGCTTATGTAGAAGGCCCATGAGCTTAGGCCCAAGCCCATTAAGGAAAGGATGGAAACTAGGAGTGTTGCCCTAGCTTTCCTCCTATAAATACTCTTGTAAACCTTCATTTGAAGGTTGGTTGTTCAAGTTATTTCCTTTCATTCACCTCTACGCATAACCGTGTTATATTATCGTGTGTGTGTGTTTGGTTATTGTTCAATCGCCTTATCTCTTTCTATATTACTTGTGTTTGTAAAACTAGTGACCTAACAGAACTATTTGATATATTTTGAACCCTTCGACTCTTGGACTTAATTATGAGCTTATGACTTGTTTGGACCTAATAAACCGTACGTCCTTGACCTAAAGTATCCCCTGTTCGCAGCAATGCAAAGTCTCCCTTGTTCGGAGCAATGCCGAGTCTCCCATGTTCGGAGCAGTCTTAATTGATAGTATATAATAGTTGTTATGATGTACAGTTCGTACATTTGCATTGTTAGTCCCCGATTGGTTTGCCGTTCGCATTCCAATTAAACGTACCGTTCGTACGGCTCCCTTGTGCGGAGGAGTAGGTAGTATGGATAGCGCTATTAGAGGTCGGCCAACCTCTCGTTCCCCTGTCTACGGAACGCATATTATTTATTTTAGGGGCATTGCCGCATACTTTATTATATACGAGGCGTTATTATGACCATATGTGCATTGTTTACTAGACTTGAAATATGAGTGTATGTGAACTTATATGTTACAAGTCTTGTATGAGCGGGATTTGTAACATAGTGAGTTGACAGGATATTCGCCAGACAAATTTTCTAATAAGGGTTTTTATTCTACCTAAAACTTGTGTACTCACCAACTATTTTCATAGTTGACCCGTTTTCTCATGCATTTTAGGTGATCGTTGATTAGCATATTTTATGAAAAATTTAAATAAAGGAGTCGTCACAAGTCAACTGGGTCGTCATGTACTAAATTGTCATCTTTTAAATGTCAAACTTTATGTATCAATTGTCAAGGTCGGCTAGAACCTTGTTGTAATGTTACAATATTTCTTTAAATTTAAATTATGGTATTGTACTATATCTCTTTGCGATGTATATTGATTATGTTGCTCCTCACGTTTCCGCCTCTAGCGGGGTGTGACACCGTATGAGGCAGCGATATCATACACGTATTCCTTGTCTGTCCAGAATTGATCGGGTACCATCTGCTCAAGACATGGATCTGAATAAGTTGTCGCCTTCATCTTAGAAATATATAAGGCCGGTCTTCTTCCTTGAGTACTAGCACGTAGATAATACAGATCTTTGTTGAAGAAGAATTCTGATTGAATGGTCTTCTGTCCGGGTTCACCACCAAGAGGAAGAGGGTTGTTGACGTTGAATCTACTGATATTTTCATCTACTTGATCAGTCAACAACTTGTGACATTCTTCCATTTGGTATTGCAGATGAGCGGCATCAGAATGGAAGACTTTGACAATTTCATAAGCTGGGCCTTCAAGATCCTTTGGAGTGATTGATGAGATTCCCTGCTTTTCACAATACCATTTAATGAAGCTTCTCATGTCACCAGTACTATGCAAGAGTGATTCTTCCGAAGTGGCTTCATGGTTGGCTGCAAATGTGGTTGCCCAGTTATTGTCAGGAACAATCAAATCAGACTCCGGAATGGCCCATGATGGTTCAGGAGATTTGATGCAAGTTTTACTGACCAGGTTTTACATTTATAGTAACTCGTTTTCCTATGGCCTACCTAATGCACTAACGGGCAGTGTACCCGGTCGCATCTAGTGAGGGAATGGTAAGACCGAGGTCGTCCCAAGAACGGTTGATTCCTAACTGTCTAATTAATTAAATTAGTCAAATAAATAAGTTTTAATGTAAGGATTGATAATATTTAAGGTGTCACGTGATCAATTGGGCTGGTTCTCTGGTAAACAAGCTAATGGGAAAGATAGTGATGCAATTCTTAAACCGAGTTCATCCACAAGTGGCAACAGTCGATAGACTCCTTTGGTCAATTCGCCTACCCTATGGTTCTTAGAATCCTCACCAAGATGAACAGGTCACCCGGGATCATTCGGCAATCTAATAGCAGTCATTAAGAGCCGGGGTTTACTATCGCATTACATGGGTTCTAAATGTCACTAGAATCCTGTTTCAGGTGGGGTCAAAGTCGAGAGGACAGTATTTGGTCAATTCGCCCTAACCTATCAGCAAAGATGCCACCACTGGAGAAGTCAGGTGTCCCTTCATAAGTCCAGTTGTTCCTGGTCCCCTAAGCCGAGTCATTAAGTTCCGCTACATGCTAGATTTATAATAGTGAGTATTCGGGCGTTAGCAACTTAAACACTCACCCCCTAATTCTTAAGTTCATCCAAACAGTAGGTGATCAGTTGGTCAAATCGCACAAGTATAAAGGGTCGTCAGTTGGTTATATCTTACCCTTCCCGTCTCAGTCCGCTCACCTAGGGTCAGTTGGTCATATCTTCTAGGCAATTGGCCTCTACCGCCATTCAAAACTACCGAAACAATGGTAGCTACCAATAAACTATGCATACATACACTATAAACAATTAATAACGCAAAAGCATTAATAATAAAAAGAATCAAAATTAGGCCAAAACCTAATTTCCACATCTCCATAATACCCTAGTGGAATGACAAATATAATTACCATATAAAACAATAAGAATTAATTCGCCAACAATTATATTGAGAATCAAGATTATAATAAACAATAGTAAAACCAAAATAATATTATGAGTCAGAAAATAATTACATATCGTGTCAAAGATAAAGCTATCGATCCCCTAGTTGAGTACCGGGGTTTGCCCCTAAAAGAACCTTCGACCTGCTCCTTTTTCCTCCTTTTCTGTCTTCGTGCGTCGGCAACCAAAGAAAGAAACACAGAATTGGTCTTTTACCTAATTGATGTCTTTTGATATATGATTACCTCATATATTTATACTAGATAATTAGGGCATAATGCAACTTGGGCCCGAGCTTTTAATAATTACGGCGTAACTAAATTAATAAGTTAAGCCGTAATTTTTTGTAGCTTCATATAAAATACCCGCGTTTAATTAATTACGGCGTAATTAAATTATAATTACGTCGTAGCCTTCGAAACTTTGCGCCCAAGTAACTAATTACGGCGTAACTAATCCATCAGGTCACGCCGTAATCCTTCGTCATCTCATACTTATCTGATCCGAAATAATCTCTACGGAGTAACTAATTCCATGTTACGCCGTAACATTCATAAAATAATTACGCCGTAACATTATTAAGCAGTTACGGCTTAACCTTCACAAATAAATCATAGGCCTTTGTAAATCACTCTTCAGGACATAAATTTGGCCTTTTATCACTTCTTTTCCGCTTCAGCACCTCATTTATCCTGAAATGCAAATATGAACGAATATGAACGAATTAAGTACAATATTAATACAAATGAGGCCATAAACACGGGAATTTGATATATAAAAGATCAGGCTAATTTGATGTTATCAAGATTCAGGTTTTTCTTCGGGCCATCAGCTTTGAGTCATATCTTTAGACGGTGCTGTCCTGGATGATTTTATGCATTTTCCCCCGATGTATGCATTCAACCAATCTTCATCATCAGAGGGCTTGGGAATGTGTTTTGTGGAAGCATCATCATCCTCTGAATCTGATTCTTGAACAACACAAGACTCTTCATTCATCACCTGTTCTTCTAGGATTGTGGTGAAAGTTGGTGTGAACCGGGAGTCAATCGTAGTCCATGCTGCATAGGGTACGGTTTTAGATGTCTTCTGAGACACTTGCCCTGCAGATGAACCACATTGGTTTGAAGGCTTTGGTGGTGGAGTTGGTAGATTCGCCTTTTGTGTTTCTGCTATACCTGATGATACACCTAACCCAGACGAACCAGCTCCACCAGTTGGAGGAGGAGGTGGTGGTGGTTTAGGAACTCCAGACATAGATTCAAGCATAACAACTCTCCTTTTCTTCTTTCCCTCCCTTTCTCGAGTGTCAATTAAGTGTTGCATGTGGTTATCATGATCAATTGAGTTCTGGAGAGCTTCATACAGCTTGTGTGAACATCGTCTTCCTTATACTCGTCAGTTTCAAACATTCTATCATGGAGGATTGATCTCAAGTCTGAAGTGGGCAAGTCTTTGAACCTCTTATGTAGCGGAGCTTTCATTGCCCATTCAACCGCATCCTTAACTTCCGCTTCAATGGCATTAAATACTTCGATATCAAAATTGAACCTCTCCAACTTAGATAGACGACGATCAAGGTAATTGACTGATTCAGGCTGGCGGTGCTTCTCGAGAGCTTCGATTCGTTTAAGTGCATCATCAAGTAATTGTTCGGTGGTTTTGCTAGGAGGTGGTGATGATGGTGGTGTGACTGATTCATTAACACTGGCAACTGGTGGAGGGATGGTTGTTGTTGTATCAGAGGATACGGGTGGTGGAAGTGTGGTTGATAGGAGTGGAACAAGTGGTGGAAGTGTGGTTGCTGGAGGTGTTGTTGATGTAGAGACTATTGGTGCCGACATAGGAGGAATGGTTGATGTGTCATGCTGAATGGTGACTGAGAACATGGATTCAACCTCTTCCTTTTCATTATTTTGTTTGTCTGACTCAGCATCTGAGGGTCTGTCCTTGAGGAATTGGTCACCATATGTTATGTCTGCATCAAGGTTCTTCAGAGAAGATATGGATCCCGTTGACACGTTTGCTTCTTCAAGACGCACTTGTTCTTCAGATCTTGGTTTTAGAGTTTCCTGAAGACTTGAGTGTGTTTCTTGCAGCAGTTCAATCTCGCCTTCCTCTGTGCCTTGTCTGTCAGCATCAGTATGCTCAGTTTCCTGTTCCAGTTCCAGTACAGTTCCTGTAGTCTTTGTATGCACCTTTGTCAGAAGTTCAGTTTCATGACTCTCTGACTGGGTATCACTGGAGTCAAGAGTGTCTTCCTGTGTAGCATATTCTTCACCTTTCGCTCCAATTTGCTCTTGTGCAGAAGATGATTCAACATTTCTTTTCTTGAGCTCGAATTGGTTTGTGGTTTTTGGAGTTGGAGTGGAGATAGATAACAACATCTGAGCAGCTTGCTCCACTTCTTCAGCAGCTTTCCCTTTACCCTTGCCTTGAGAAATCGGAGGGGTTTGACGTGATACGAATTCTGGTTCCTGTATTGTAACCCCTTCCTTGGCTGTCTCTGAGACACTTCAAGACTCTGCAAGCTCTCTTGAATGCCTTGTTGGAGCGCAGCATCGTCTTCATCCATCAAGGTCATCTCTTTCTCGGGTTCCTTAGACCCTTTTCTTTTCCCCTTCCCTGGGTCACTCCTTCTCTTTTTCTGCTTCTGTGATGGTGAATCCGCAGATTCTGACCTTTATTGCCTTTTCTTAGGGAGGCTGGCATAAGTTGACTTTGAGGATGACTTTGTTCGTGATATAGATTTTGTTGATTTGGATGGTGTGGGAGTAAGATTGGGTGTGCCCTCAATGGTTATGCCTGAAGCCTTTTTCATATATTTCTTGAAGTAGTCGGCTTTCTTGATTCTGTCAGTGAGAATTGTTTCAGGGATCGGCATTCCAAAAATCTCTTTGTTCAATCCTTTGGCTACAAATTTCAAGCTTCCAAGAATAAATTCATCATCGGCTTTATGGAGAGCTGACTCACTTCTTGGAGTAAATTGATGTTTCTGCTGCAGGTGCTGGATAATGAGCTTTGAGAACCTTATACTGGGAATCACCCTTTTGTCCTTCGATTTCTTTCCCTTGACTTGATTCAGAAAGTTTTGTTTATCAGTAATGAAAGTGTTCATAGCTAAAGAGAATTCTTCCCAAATGCGTTTCGCAAAGTCAATGTTTACCCTTTTCACTACTCCCCACAGAATTTGTAGCATTGGATCCCTCACTCTCTCAAACCCCAAAGTCCTACCAGTTAAGCATAGGTTGAGAATGGTGATAATAGCTCTCCACGGTTGATACATTTCATTGGTTATGATCCCCGAGACCTTTGTTATCTTGCCTGGGTATCCCAATTCTTCAACAAATTCCATTAGCTCTTCAGCTGTAGGTGGAGTGACGAATGGATTTGTGGGGTCTCTTGGAGTGATTTGGAGAGCCTCCCTGAGAGCGTATGCAGTAATGTCATACCACTTGTCTTCAATTTTTACAAGTATATACAGTTGTGATCTTGTCACATGCTACAGTATTCCAGAATTGTTGCAGGTATATTGAAGGAATTGTGCACCGCATAGTTAAGGCACCAAAGAAGTTGGTGTTCTTCAAAATATCAATTGCCATTCTGTAGATGGGATTAGGTTGGTTTCTTTCCACGTCCACAAAGCAGTTGCTTCTAGCGATTTCAACCCATTCCTCAAAAGGAAGAATTTCCTCATCAGTAGGTACAGTGGGTGGTGCAGCGGTAGCAAGATTTTCAGAAGATGTGGTGCCTGCCATTGTATTTCTGTAGAGCACACATTCAACAACAATATTTGGAAATTTGTTATGTTAGACAAGGTCAGCATATCAACCTTATTTGCAACAAAATATCTTGGTCACTAAATTAATAGTTCATACTTATGACATAGCATACACATATTAGTGAACATGATATCAATGAGGCAAAGGCACATCAAGCAATGGAATCTCATAAACACCACAGAGAATTGACAGTGAATGATGATTAGATATAGTGCACAAAGACATAGCAAGTATACGATCAACACACAAGACCAAACAAGTATAATGATGGATACATAGCAATTAGCCTATAAGACTAATCGCATAAGATCAACCTATATATGGACAAACCGCTTAAGATCAAACCGCATAGGGACAAGTGGCATGACAATCAAACCGCATGGGTCAAATAGCATAGTTAAACAGACAAGTCGCATGGGTCAAACCGCATGCCTCAAGTCGCATGGGTCAAAATTGCATAGGTCAAAATAGGGATGGCACCCGTGGGTAATGGGCATGGGTATCTCTAACCCGTCACCAGCCCACGTAGTTTTTTTCTCACCCGTCACCGGCTAATGGGTATAATTTTCTACCCATGCCCATGAAACACATATTTGAAAGTAGCTATTAAACATCATTATACCAAATCACATTCATATTTCTTAATTAGATAAATAAAGTAAAATGGTTTAAAACATCTTTAAACATGAAATTTCCATAACTATATAACTAGAATATTTAGATGTATTAGGTGTGTACCTCATAAAGGGAATAATTGAAGTTACGGGTCGAAGTGCGAGCAAGAAAGAAGCCGATAAGATGTATTTTAGCACAAGGAGGAACTGAGTTTATGAGATTATAATTTATACATGTTAACATGTATACAACTTTGATTATTTGATATTTTATATTCTTTTTTTAGTCTTAAAACTCAAACAAATTTTTGGGTTAACGTGGTTTTTTTTAGACTTTGTAACTATTAAATGTATATATACAACATCATAAATATTTTAATTAGTATAATTAATTTTAACATGGATTTATGGGTATACCCACAGGTATTTTGAACGGTATACCCGTGGGTATTTTAAATGGGTGTCATGGGTATACCCGCGATGGGTATGCATCACCCGTCACCCCACCCGCCACCCACTGATGGGTACAGATTTTCACCCACGACCCACCCTTGGGTGAAAATTGACGATTTTACCCACCCATTTATGTGCGGGTACCCACGGGTTGCGGGTTTTTTCTCGCTCATTGCCATCCCTAGGTCAAAACACTATGGTCAAGTCGCATGAGTCAAACCGCATATGTCAAATCGTATAGGTCAAAACGCTATGGACAAATCGCATATATCAAACCGCATTCAACAAGTCGCACAGGACAAAACGCAACAGTCAAACCGCTTATAAGAATTTTGAAATGACAAATCGCTTTCAAGAAATTTAAGGAACAAATCGCTTTCAAGCAACATCACAGCAGACAAACCTCATTCAAGAATAACCCTCAAAACGCATTCAAGAACACGACTTAGTGAAACAACATATACGAACCTCATTTTAGTTCAAACACTCCATGGATACACATTAAAATCAACACGTATCATGCACATGGCAATAGAACACACACGCAATCCAAACAACTTACATAATCAATATCAATCCACGAAATCAGTTGCATAACGAGATACATACTAATCAAAAGGGAAAAATCATACATGCAATATCTATACATAACTATAACATCTCTACTCATTCCATCCAAAACACAAAACTTTAAACATAACAACGAATACAAACCTAATTGAGGGATTTTTCGAATGGAAGAATGAAAAGAGAATCTGCAAAGAATATGTTAATTAGATGTGTATTCATGATGGGTAATTAGCAATTAGATGTATATTTTAGTGTTATAGCATACCACAATTGTACATGATTATCAAATCGCTTCGAAGAAAGTTTAGAGAGAAAATAACGCTTTGTTTGACAAAGATTTAGATGGGTTTGACCAAGAGAGACAAAACGCATCATATATACTAAAGACAAGTTTTCAGTTTTGACACATTTAGTCCCTGCGAAATGACAAATCGCATGCAACATTTATACATGACAAACCGCATACAATTTAGACAAGACGCATGATAAACTTGGACATGACAAATCGCATTCCACATATAGATTTAGACAAACCTCATACACACAACACCTAACTCAACATTATTTGGCAGATTCCATCCCTCTAAGTAACATGCGACAACTAGCAACATTTCTGAGACCATAAAAATCCTAATAGGACATATGACTCATGATAAATGCATACAAGAGATACACAAGCCAATTCAAACAATACATATAATGCAAGAAGCATAATGACATGTATTGAACAAATATCTTTGCATATCTCAAAGAAATCATATATTTGCAATCATGCAGAGACGACTTGACAGACAGGAATAGCAGTATGAAATTAATTCTCCCCCTCAATCAGTGACACGAATATACATGAGTGATCATTGATTGAATTAAACCCATTTATGAACCCAAAGCTTTATAGGTACGTAAGTGTAGATGAAAAAAAATAGACATGTTTTAAAAAACAGTTAAACTTTTGTTCGAACTTCATCTAAAGACCCGTGTCATTATTAAATGACATTTCTAGGACCGTAGATGTTATCAATACCAGAAGACATGCCTTTGAATCTATTTTTGGAATTTTCTGATCTTTCAAATTTTTTTTTTAATTGTATCAAGATTGGATTAACCGTGAATCGATGAGGTACGAGTCCTGAGCAGAGGTGATCAGGAGTCATGGTACGTGCATATCAATTCTGACATGTTGAAGCTCCTGAATAAAGAGGCTTCATTTATGTTGGAAACCAGGTCATGATGTTCATGATAGAATTGAGCATTGTACCTGTAAAGGAATGAGGAGTATATGCACTAATAGCACATGTAGATTTATATTCAGATGGGTTAGTGGCATAAGTATCATGTCCTTTGGATGAATTGCAGTCAGCCTTTGTGATGTCATTAGTGGCCAGTACTCTAATGGGAATCCATTTGAATCCAACATTCTTAAAAAAATTTCCAGTAGGTATCCACTTAAGGCAAGAGCTAGGAGTGTTATTCCATTTGGATTCAATGTTCTTAAGAATTCTACCAGTAGGCATCCACTTAAGGCAAGAGCAAGGAGTGTTAGATTCCTTAGTCATAATGGAAGACGTAACCATTTCCCTATTCCTAATTTTAGACTTTGTGCTGTTAAGTGGTTTCATAGGGGAGTGGTGAACATTTTGAGACTTCTTAAGTGCACTAGATGATCTTCTTACATCCCTGGTCTTAGAGATTTGAGCTTTAACCTGAGCATTGTCTTTCATTTTATTGGAATGAGTTAGTGAAGTGACTGGTTTTGACAAAACTGTGTTCTCATCAACTTGGGAGGCAAGCCTTAATTTTGAGGGTTTAGATCTTTCTGGAATAAATGCATTAGGCTACCTAACTACAGGCCGTTCTTTAGTGATTTGTGAAACTACCTTCCCCAAGGTTGATGGTTTTGCAAATTTAGTGTTCACACTCTTCCCTATAGTTTTTATAAGCTCATTTTTATGGCAGCTATGGCAAGACTCTTATCTTGAAGTTGAGCTTTGAGAACTTCAATGTCTGCTAACAAAGAGATTGTTTGATCTAAAGACTTAGTTCTATCTTCTTTAGCAGGGACACATTGTTCTATGTGAATCTTTCTCAGAGACTCATTCTCTCTTAATAATTTGGCCACACATAACACTAATTCTTCATTCTTAGCATTAATGGCATCATTGACCTCTATATCAAGATTGTTCACACCCATATTACTTTCCTCATGCATGTCTAAGATGTGTTTTTTCAGATTACATATGGTTGAGTCTTTGTCCTGAAGCTGAGTTTTTAACTGGTTGATTTCAAAAAATTCCCGAAATTCTGGGAATTCCGGATTTATGCATGGTTTTGTAGCTTGAAAACTTTCTTCTTTTCGTTGTATTGCAATTTCCATAGAAATGCAATATTTTTCAACAGTTGAGTATGTGTTTGAAAGTTCGTCATAAATTTTCTTATCAACCACGTTATTAGTCATAATATGTTTTATCTTTGACTCAGCATCAGTTACAGAACATTCATCAACATTATGTTCTGCAAAGTCATCAGTTTGCACAGAATTAATCACAGATGGATCATTAATAATAGTTACCGAAGGTTCTGCACCCGATGCTTGTTCATTCACCTTTCTGCACTCGGAATCCTCCTTCTGTGAGACAAGAGTTTCTAAACATCTTGTTGCATCCATTTTTGTTGTGTCTGTCATTCTGACTTCAGCAATGCCCGTTGATTCGACTAATAAGTTTCCCAACTCATCACATGTCTCTATTGACTGCATCCCACATTCATTCATGTTATCACAGTTTTGGGTAGCTTCCTCAATGTACTTCTTCACATTGTCCATAAGATGAATAAGTTTCTCAATGAACTCATTGATTTCCATTCCAGTGTGTCTTTTGAAAGACATTTCAGTCATGTGTTGATCATAATCTGATGAATATTCCCCACTGATGAACGACTGAATTTTTTTGTAGATTACTTGAAGTGCAGCACTGGAACTATCCTTTTGAACCTTCTCTTTGTCAAGTTGTAGCTCCAAGTGCTCTAAGTTTAACAGAAAAGTTCTTGTTAATGTGGATAAGTCCTGACAGAAGAGGGCATTACATGTTCGTTCCATTGTTATAGGTAGAAGTAACATGAGGTGGGAGTAAAGTTGCTGATAGGGCACAATGCAGCATTCCTTTTGCATGGCATTCTGTAGCATGAACAGGTGCAATTCTTTCTCATTGGACTCAGAACATGAGTAACTAATACTTTCTTTGTTGTCCACAGCATCATATAATTTGGGCACATTTGAGATTACAGGATCAGTGGTGTAAGACATTGTGTTAATATCAGATGTCAAGTCTCAATTTTCAAAAAATATCAGACTATTAAATACAAACCGCTTCTGTCAATCCTCTTCTGACACACCGCTTCTGACAAACCGCATGGATGACAAACCGCTTCAGTCAACTCGCTTCCTACTCAAATCGCTTTTCAGACAAATCGATTAAGTGTCAAACCGCTTCCTTGACAAATCGCTTAAGAGACAAATCGCTTAAGTTGACAAAACGCTTAACAGTCAAAACGCATAACACACAAACCGCATAAGTTGATAAATCGCTTAGTACACAAGTACACCCACTACTTCCACTACTTTTTCCTTTCTTGTCGTTTTGTCTCAATAGATAAACCGCTTCACGGAAATATGACAAATCGCATAAAATTAGTGACAAACCGCTTCAAAAGCTTTCATCCGTGAGACAAATCGCCTAGTTTGCTAGACAAACCGCTTCAAAGAAATTCTATTCGAGGGACAAACCGCATAAATGAAACTTTCAAAAAACAACACTTTTCAATCCAAAAACAATCCAACCAAGATGGTTCAAGCCTTCCAAACCAAAACCTAAACACTTATAATGATTCTAAACACAAAAGTACTATCAAAATTCAAACTTTAACATTAGAAATGATCCAAATGATGAAAACTACTCTAAACTCATTCAAACCCAAAAACCTTATGAAAACCACTAGAAATCCAAGAACATGAAATATGAGTGATCAAACTATGGCTCTTGATACCATTTGTAATATATTGGTTTTCACAAACACATAATCAAACTCATATAAGGGGCGTATGAATTAGAGTCTAGAGAGAGAAAGTGAGATGTTCTAGAGAGATAAAATCCAAATGAAAGGTTAGATTAGCAAGTGAACATCCAACCCTCTCCCTTGTGGGAAGAGGGATATTTATACAAATGACTACGCCCTCCTTCGGGCTGTGGATCAGGCATATAGTGGGTAAAGACCCGTCCTTCTTCCACGGTGTTACTTATACTACTAGTAATCTAACTAATATACCGTTATGTCTACGAGCTGTAATATGCTAAACAGTTGTTGGGGTGACCGACACTTCTACATGGATTTTATAAATCCTAACACATAATCATATAGGAGTTGATGAAAAGTATCATAATCAAACAAGCAACCAAACAGTGTATAAGCATATCAATCAACGGATCAACTAGACATGAATATGGCAACAAACAAATCAGATAATCAGATATACCTATGCTTAGCAGAATTCTATAATCTGGCGAAATCAACTGAATAGAATGTAAGCATGGGAATCACACAAGTCAGAAAAACATCCATTACTATGTTGAACCGATAACATAAGCATCAGAAACATCAAACAGAAGTACAAACATGGAAATCACAATTTGCAGGTAGATTACTAAATGATAATCATAGCCCTCGACATAACTGAACGAAGTATAACATGATCAACGGATAAATCAAATGATTACATACTAGCATGGCAACCAGATGAATCAAATAGTCACATACAACATGGTAAGCAGATAATCAGATATTAGCATGATAACAGGTGAATCAGGTAACCACATACTAACATAGTAGACAGAGAAATCATGTAATCATAGTCAGCATGATAAACAGATGGACCAAATAATCATATAATAGCATAACACTTGAATCCAATAATCATATAATAGCTCGGTAAACGGGTGAAGTGGTAATCTGAAGTATAAGCTTGGCAACCAACCGAAATAGAGTGAAAGCATAGTAAATCAAATGAGCTGAAGACGGAGTATAATAACCAAATGAACTGAAGCATGAGTCCGATAATCAAACGAATCACATAAGAATACTGAGTGAATAAGTAGTCAACTGAATGACTGAATAGGCATAGCAAACGAATGAATCAGAATATCAGATAGTCACATAATAACCAAAATCAGAATGTAGCCACGAGCACCTAATACTAAAGGAGATACTCCAATAGCCAAATCTAACAAATCACATATCATAACCCATATCTGCCAAATCATATCAAATCCGTCAAATCATAAGTGCACAAGGAGGGGAGACCTCTCAAGTACCAAATGGAGTAGCTAGCTCCCAAATGTGAGGGGGTGTATTGCACACACGCACCACATCACCAAAACTGAACTGAGTACCTAGGATGCATCCATACGCTCCCTAGAAACAAATCAAATATACATATGCCAGTACGAGACTGTACATACGTATTCATAATGGCCAAGTGCACATATATCATAATCATATCAAAAGGAAACGCCGAGGACTAATCACACCGCCCAAGATAGTGTCATGCCATTGGTGCATCAATGACATGGCCATGGTACCTCCATGGCTAGCTCGGGCAATCAAATAAACAAATCATATCATATCAAACTGATCATATAATGGAATCATATCAATAAAGGATCTCAAACGGTTAACATATCAAACGAATAATTAAGCGAATATCAAATCAGAGGGTCATACCAAAATGAATCATATCAAATGGATTATAACAAATCAAAGCGAGGGGAATACGAACCGAATATCAAAATGGACAAGAGTCATGAGAGAAAAGAAGTGTGATTACTAAAATGACGGAATATATTTACCTCAAATGTGGGTGCGTAAGAGTAAGGCACACAAGCAAGCTCAACGTCCCCGCTGTACTAAATCTACATTAGGACATATCATAAATCACATATGTGTTCCATTTATAAATCATGCTTAAATTATCTCCCATTTATACTTAGTTTCAAGTTCATAAATTTCTGTCTTTTAGTATTTCGAATATGGACCAGACTTTAGCGATTTTTATAAAATACTTACTTAGCTCAAATAAAATCAAGGAAATTCCCAGGGGTTCCCATATGAGTTAAGAGACTCTCCAAAAATTGGGGGATTTTATTTCTAGGTCAATTGACCTATGAAAAATCATAAGTCCAGACCTGTCCAGAACTTACCTAGAATTACACACACCAAAAGTATAGCCCCGAAAAATACAGTTACCCTACTCCATACATCAAACAAAAAATTACAGGTGTCAAAAAATATATAAACATCATAACTACCAAAGGAAAAGTTCCATAACCTCATGGATTTAATACTAAAAATCAAATACTACATCAAAAATTTAAACTCAGAAATTCAGATTCAGACACCTTAACTCCAAAAATGCCAAAATCATACTTCCAAGTATGCAAATGCTACAAGGCTTACATTTCCAGAAAGCTATTTTAAATTACTACAATTTAGGCTCAAGAATCACTCAAAAATCTGCAAGTATCATCAGTTAACACCTAGATGAATACAACCTAAATTTTGGACAGCTTAACAAGCAATCGTAACCAAGCAACAAACAAGTCACCAATCATCTCTTAAGCATGCCAAACATCACAAAACTCATCATACATCATGTTTAGGGTCTAATAGCATGAATTTTATAGAGGTGTTATCAATTTAACCAATGAAGCATAATAGCAAGCATTTAACATATTATAAGTCCACAATTTCATGTAGAAAGCTAATAACAAGTCCTAAACATGTTGTAAACCTATCCATCATCCACCAAATCATATCCACAAGGCAACCACCATAAAATATCAATAAATCATATAAATAAAAGTCTAACCATCCATCTCATACAATTCGCCATCCTATCTCACAAAATTACAATTTTTAGTCAAGTAAACATCACCATAACCTTCACATAAAATCATGAACTTCTAAGCTATCAATTTCATCAATAAGCATGTTATCAACTATCATTGAAAGTTCATGTACTTATTTTATATGACATATAAACATGTTATGAAAGCCGTTTCCAAATTCTCATATCGTAAGTACCATTTTTAAAGCTAACATGTCCACATAAAATCATGAATTCATAATTGAGTTTAACATGAAAATGGTTTATAAAACTTCACAATGATTCCATAAGCAAGCATACATCACCTATATAAATCTAATAACATATGAAGATCATTACATATTCATACCCATAATCATTTACAACATAATTTCATTCACATAAAATCATAAATCAATAAACTAACACTATTCGTAGAATATGACACACACTACACAAAACCCTTACTCCAAACACAGCATACACGACCCAAACCCACACGCAACCGAACCAAACACACCCAAGTCGATCCAAACAGCCCCCACACGATTTTTTTTCCGAAACCAAACAGCCCCAATTTCAAATTTTCTAAATTCTTTTCTTTCAGTTTCTTTCTCGGTAGAACAAAAATATTAAGGTCTAGGTTATAAGATTTTTGGTAACAAATATATGTGAATAACTAATTTCAAAACAAAAGAGATAATCAAGAGAGTTCAAGGATTACCCTAGTAGTCGAATGGAAGGAAAAACAACAGAGAGAGCCGAGTAAACTTAGCCGAATCACCACCAAAACTCCTCACCGAAATTCTTGAATAAACATGTCGAATATGGATCTCCATGAGCTTGCCGTCACTTTTCCATTAGGGTTTTCTTTTTTTTTTCTTTTTTTTCTTTTTTTTTTAACGTGAAGGAGGGAGGGGAGAGGGGAATGCGGAATTTAGGGGGAGGTGATTATGTGATATTCGGTTTTAGGAGTAACCGAATGGGGGAGGGGATCAAAAAGGGAACACCAAAATTTTAGGGAATAGATGGAGGACTTGCGCTCTTTAAACCAATCAGGAACCTAGTCACGAATCACGATTCGATATGTTGTGCATCTTAAAATTATTTCGGCTAGGAATAAGGGACAAAACGTGTGACAAAATAAATGTGTAGAAATTATTTTAGTGTAAGTATTATTTTCGTATTACTTTTATTTGTTTAGGATGATAACGGTTTAGATAATTAAGTTATAGTCGTGAAGAAATATTTTAATAATTAACGTCTTTCATAAGTTCAAGATTAAAGGGTGTTTTAGGTATTTTAACATCTTTAAAATGTGGGTTTTACAACTCTTCCCCTCTAAAAAGAAAATTTTGTCCTCGAAATTGGAGTCGCAGAAGTAAACAGAGGCGTACTAGTTTAAGGCAGGCGTAGCAATCCATAGGTTCGCATAATCGCAAAAATTTCTGGTCTTACCCGAAACAAATGTCAGTGAGAAACTCGCAAGGAGGTACAGTATTCCAAACAATTGTGAAAATTGACAAATAACGGATATGAGTCCTAGTCCATCCAACGTACCAACCTCAGGCATTTCCCAGGATGTCGTATGATTCCAATAAGTTCAAATTATATGATCTCAGTATTATCACGTTGATCAGGCGTCACAATACTTGCATCACATAACAAGTCCTTATTTTCATCATATTCTGTCTCGGGTCATGACAAACCACATAACCAACATCACGTCAAAACAGATACACAAACCACATAACTAACATCGCGTCATAATACACCTAATGTAACAGCAGGTTTTAGTTTAACATTATCCTTGGTTTTCTTTGTTACTTTGACAAATTCACTACGTTCCGTATTGCAAACATTTTGTCCTGCTGCAGTCCCCACGGCACCAAAATTTTCAACGGACGGAACCCTATTTTTGGGTTCGTCTGGTCTGTGTTGTACTGCAGCAGTTTTGACAGTTTGTTTGTCTTTTTCAGCCGTCTTGGTTTGACTCTTTGGAATCAGTACTTCATTAAAACATAGTCCATTCATGTTTCCTCGTGTTTTTTGAATTCTAACTATTTCATCGGTACAAGCAATATTTTTGTTAAACCTTTTAAATTTAGAGTTATGTTCGATGAGAACTTCTTGTGTGAGTTTTAGCTTTTCTATTTCAAGACTAAGCTCTTGACATGATTTACAATCATTGTCATTTGCTTTCCCTTTTTCTAATCGTTTTGCCTTTTCTTTTAACTCATAAATTTCATTTTCTAAAAATTCCTTTTTAGTCTTTAAAAACTTGTTTTTAGTTATGATTTTTAAGCTAAGATCACACAATTGATTATACTGTTTTTGCAAGGTGTCATCATCAATAGAAGAGTAAGATGAGTCGGAATGTACCTCATTTGATTCATGTGCCATTAGAGCGACCTCATCCTTGCTTGATTCTTCATCATCCTCACTATCACTCCAAGCACCACTTACGAAAGCTCGTTGAGTTTTGGTTTTAGGTGGCTTGGGACAATCTCCTATTAGATGACTGCAATCACCGCATCTAAAACACTTTCTTTCACCTTTTCCCTTTTTGTCATCTCGGTCTTTTCGGAATGGCTTCTTTTCTTCTCGGGGTTGCCTTACGAACTTTCCTCTTCTTCTAAAGAACTTTTTGAAATCTCTAACAGCCATAGCATACTCCTCATCTTCACTATCGGAGCAAGATTCGTCATCATCACTTGATTCCGTACTTGCCTTTAGAGCAACGGATTTGACTTTCTCTCTTTTTCCTTTGATGATTTCCGAATCTTTCTCCATCACCATTTCATGTACTTTGAGGTTTCCGATTAGCTCGTCAAGTGACATTATTGAGAGATCTTTTGATTCCTCAATAGCCGTTACTTTAGCTCTCCACTTCGGATGGAGTGCTCTATGAAATTTCCTGACAAAGTTCTTACTACGAAAAGATTCATCAAGTGCTTTAAGAGAAGTAATAATAGTGTTAAAGCGAGCAAAACCACAATCAATGGTTTCATCTTCATGGATAACAAATTGTTCATATTGTTGAACAAGAAGATCAATTTTGTTATCCTTGACTTGTGAATTTCCTTGATGTGTAATAATCAAATATTCCCAAATATCTTTTGCGGTTTCACACATAAAAATTCTTTCATATTCTTTTCTAGGTGAAGCATTATAAAGCATCATTTTAGCTTCATTATTTTTAGCTATTAATTTCTTTTGATCATCAATATAGAAATATCTTTTATTGTAGAACTAAAGTCTCCTTTAATTATAACAAACCAAAGATCTATATATTTTGATTTTACATATGTTTCAAAATGGTTTTTCCAATAGATAAATCCATTGGTTTCAAAGAGTGGTGGTCTTTGCATAGATTGCCCTTCTTTAAAGTTTTCAGAATCCATAGATCGTTTCAAGTTTATAAAATACAATATGTTTTAGAAATTCTTGAGCAACGAAGCTCTGATACCAATTGTGGAAAACTAGAAGGGGGGTTGAATAGTTTACCGATTAAAAACTTTGTTTTGAAACTTATTGAAAGATCAATTGATATTGATCTTAGATATCTTAGTGAATAATAATCAATATGCAAGCAATATATATAAAGAGTAAATAAGGAAAGAAACAATCAAACCACGACAAGTTGTTTATAGTGGTTCGGTCTACAAGGACTCTTTTTCCTTGTCCTACTCCACTCCCCGAGTCTTACACTCGAGAGTTTAACTTCACTAGTCAATAAGCTCCTTTCACCGGCGGAGAAACCTTTACACTTCGCTTACACACTATTTCCGACACTAAGCTAGATGTCGAGTTCTTTTCCAAGGGTACAACCACTCCCACACATAATGTATTTTAAGGACTAAAATACTAACCACTCACACTCACAAGTTTATGATGGTTTGGTACAACAATGATGTATGAATCAAGACTAGATCATAAAACAATAAACAAACAAGACTTCCAACTATTTGTTGAAGCTTGAATATGCCTTGATCTTCTTTGCTACAAAAGAGGATCACTATAATGTTATGAAACTAAGTTAGAAATGTTAGAGAGAAAGAATGTATGTGATTATGCTAGAAAGGGATGAGAAAACAACTTGGTTTGGCTTTGCTATTTATAGCCAAAATGATCAGCAGGCACCACGGACCACGGAACCCATAAAAGGGTTCCGCCCGTGTATAGCTAAATGTATTTCACCAATATTTTCGAGGGAAAACTTAACCTTTCACGAAAGTTTGGGAGGGAAAAAACTTTTTAGTCACGCATGTAGTCGTGGCTAAAAGTATAGTAGTTATTAAATTCTAATCAAAATTAATTATAAATGTTGCTAATATTTATTTTAAAGTTTATTTATATATTATATATAACTTGATTATCAAAATAAATTATATATTAAATAAAAATGTTATACTCGTTACAATTATGAAGTCGTTTAACATTTACCGTTTTACATACCATATTAAACGGATAAGTCGAGATGATATGAATATACATAAGTAGGGACAGATTCAGTGGATTCCCGCGGGTACCCGGGACCCCTATGGATTTTTTGATCTAGTGTTTATTTTTTTAAAAAGTTATCAATTTTTCTTAAATAAAGTAAATGCACTCGGTCTATCAAAATGTGGTTCTATATTACGGTTCCAAAATTTTTGTGCAACCAGTCATATTTGATCCTGGTTATGTCCTTGTACATGACATGTTAAACAGATGAGTCGTTATGATATGGTTATACTTGAGATGTTAAACGGATGAGTCAAGATAATATCGCTATACATGAGATGTTAAACGTAGAGTCAAGATGATATCGTTATACATGAGATGTTAAATGAATAATTCAAAATGATATGGATATACATAACATGCTAAATGAATGAGTCGAGATTATATGGATATACATAACATGTTAAACGGATGAATCGAGATGATATGGATATATATGTGAGATGTTAAATTAATAAGTCGAGATGATATGGATATACATAACATGTTAAATGAATGAGTCGATATGATATGGGTATAAATAAGATGTGAAACAAATGAGTCGAGATTATATCGTTATACATGAGATGTTAAACGTGAAACAAATGAGTCGAGATTATATCGTTATACATGAGATGTTAAACGTATGAGTCGAGATGATGTCATTATACATAAGATGTTAAACGTATGAGTCGAGATGATATGGATATACATAACATGTTAAACGGGTGAGTCGAGATGATATGAAGATACATAACAAGTTAAACGAATGAGTCGAGGTGATATGGATATACATAACATATTAAACGGATGAGTCTAGATTATATGGATATACCTAAGATGTTAAACGAATGAGTCGATATGATATCGTTATACATGAGATGTTAAACGTATGATTCGATATGATATGGATATACATAACATGATAAACGAATGAGTCGAGATGATATGAATATATATACCATGTTAAACAGATGAGTTGATATGATATGGATATACATGAGATGTTAACTGAATCAATCGAGATGATATCATTATACACGAGATGTTAAACGTATGAGTCGAGATGATATGGATATACATAACTGGTTAACTCTTATCGTCACAAATTTGGCACCAAAAGTTCCAGCCAAAGCAATTTATGATTTGAAATGTAAGTTATATGCTTTAATGCTTAACTTTTATCGATTTGAAATGTAATTTGTATGTTCTAATATTTGAACGTTTAACATTTGTAATGTAATTCGTATGTTTTGATGTTTGAACGTTTATCGATTTGTAATGTAAGTCACATGTTTTTACTTCTTTGTTTGTTTAATACCGCGCAATGTAATGCGGCAAATGCAATTAAACGTTTATCGATTTGTAATATAATTCGCCAAAAGTTCTTCGCTTGTTCTCTTGTTTGTTGTAGCGATAACAAATACAGTTAAACTTATTTCTAAACCTTTATATAAAAATTAGAATATAATTACAATATTATTCACTTAGCCACGACCACCCCGTCATCACTAAAAGTTGAGCGGGACCACATTTCCGAGCAAACTTTTGGAGGCAAACTTAAATTTTCTAAAAAAAATTTTTAAACACTTTTAGTCACGACTTATATCGTGGCTAAAAGACTAAAATATTTTTTTTGAATTTTCAGGTTTAAATTGATTTTAATAAAAAAATGCCAAAACTTTTAGTCACGATTTTCTGTCGTGGCTAAAAGTCACAATATTATTTTATTAGTTTTAGTTTAACTTAGAAAACGAATACAAAATAGCAAATAAAGTCGTGGCTAAAGAATAAAGTGTTTTTTTTTTTACTAAAAGTGGATTTTCAAGCCATAACTTAGAAATCGACTATTTTGTCGTTTTGTGCTTTTTTAGCCACAAAATTGGGCGTGGCTAAAAGTTTTCCGTGACTAAATGCCCCAATTCTAGTAGTGAGAGAAACGGATTTGACTTTCTCTCTTTTTCCTTTGATGATTTCCGAATCTTTCTCCATCACCATTTCATGTACTTTGAGGTTTCCGATTAGCTCGTCAAGTGACATTATTGAGAGATCTTTTGATTCCTCAATAGCCGTTACTTTAGCTCTCCACTTCGGATGGAGTGCTCTATGAAATTTCCTGACAAAGTTCTTACTATGAAAAGATTCATCAAGTGCTTTAAGAGAAGTAATAATAGTGTTAAAGCGAGCAAAACCACAATCAATGGTTTCATCTTCATGGATAACAAATTGTTCATATTTTTGAACAAGAAGATCAATTTTGTTATCCTTGACCTGTGAATTTCCTTGATGTGTAATAATCAAAGATTCTCAAATATCTTTTGCGGTTTCACACATAAAAATTCTTTCATATTCTTTTCTAGGTAAAGCATTATAAAGCATCATTTTAGCTTCATTATTTTTAGCTATTAATTTCTTTTGATCATCAATATAGAAATATCTTTTGTTGTAGAACTAAAGTCTCCTTTAATTAGAACAAACCAAAGATCTATATATTTTGATTTTACATATGTTTCAAAACGGTTTTTCCAATAGATAAATCCATTGGTTTCAAAGAGTGGTGGTCTTTGCATAGATTGCCCTTCTTTAAAGTTTTCGGAATCCATAGATCGTTTCAAGTTTATAAAATACAATATGTTTTAGAAATTCTTGAGCAACGAGGCTCTGATACCAATTGTGGAAAACTAGAAGGAGGTTGAATAGTTTACCGATTAAAAACTTTGTTTTGAAACTTATTGAAAGATCAATTGATATTGATCTTAGATATGTTAGTGAATAATAATCAATATGCAAGCAATATATATAAAGAGTAAATAAGGAAAGAAACAATCAAACCACGACAAGTTGTTTATAGTGGTTCGGTCTACAAGGACTCTTTTTCCTTGCCCTACTCCACTCCCCGAGTCTCACACTCGAGAGTTTAACTTCACTAGTCAACAAGCTCCTTTCACCGGCGGAGAAACCTTTACACTTCGCTTACACACTATTTCCGACACTAAGCTAGATGTCGAGTTCTTTTCCAAGGGTACAATCACTCCCACACACAATGTATTTTAAGGACTAAAATACTAACCACTCACACTCACAAGTTTATGATGGTTTGGTACAACAATGATGTATGAATCAAGACTAGATCATAAAACAATAAACAAACAAGACTTCCAACTATTTGTTGAAGCTTGAATATGCCTTGATCTTCTTTGCTACAAAAGAGGATCACTATAATGATATGAAACTAAGTTAGAAATGTTAGAGAGAAGGAATGTATGTGATTATGTTAGAAAGGGATGAGAAAACAACTTGGTTTGGCTTTGCTATTTATAGCCAAAAATGATCAGCAGGCACCACGGACCACGGAACCCATAAAAGGGTTCCGCCCGTGTATAGTTTTGGTGCCGCCGGGGTCTGACAGCAAGATCACCAAAATCTTACCAAAGTCAACCAAATCTATCTAAGATTGTGTAAGAAATGTAGAGTCTAAATCTACACAAAATATCTAGTGAAATCTTCTAGAGATTTCAATGATGCACCACATGATGTCATATGTTGTTTTCTATTTTTATAAATATGTTAAATGTAAATACATATGTAATGTTTTGTTTTAAGAAACCAAAACATGCTTGATCTAAAAATGTTAACATACATTATGGTTTAGAGGCATATCAAAAATATGATTAATCAAAATGTAAATGCTTGAGGGATGAAGATATTATTTGATAAAAAGCTTGTTTTAATATCTATTAAACTTGACAAGCTTTATGCTTTATTAAAATTAAATTTACTTTTGTCGTTAACAAAACTTAGGTAAAGATCATAAAATATAAATAACGTTTAATAACAATATTTGTATTAACAACTTCATCCTTTCGTTTCAAGATGTACACCTATACCCTTCTCGAGTAATCATCGATGAAGGTTAACATGTATCTAGCACCACCTTTAGAAGGAACACGAGATGGACCCCACAAATCTGAATGTATATAGTCCAACGTACCTTTAGTCCGATGAACTGATGTTCCAAACTTTACTCGGTGTTGTTTTCCGAATACACAGTGCTCACAGAACTTCAACTTCCCTATATTCTGACCGCACAACAAACCTCGTTTACTAAGCTCCATCATCCCTCTCTCACTCATGTGCCCCAGGCACATGTGCTACAACTTGGTAGTGTCTAGATTTGTTGACGATGAAGAACCCCTGCAGCACCAGTAATCGTGCTACCTTTTAACAAGTAAAGGTCATTAGTCTTTTCACCTTTCATCACAACAAGTGCACCTTTTGAGACCTTCAATACTCCACCTCGACCTCGATAATGGAATCCAATGTACCCAAGGAAATGAGGTTCTTCTTTAATTCTGGAACATGCCTGACATCTGTCAACGTCCTCACCGTGCCATCAAACATCTTGATTTGAACTGTGCCTATTCCAACAACCTTACAAGGTGCGTCGTTTCCCATAAGTACTTTACCACCATCAATTTCTTGATATGTGGAAAACCAATCCCTATTACGACACATATGGTAGGAACAACCCGAATCAAGAATCCACTCATCACCAGAGCGGTCATCGGTAACACTAAGAACATTCGCGCCATCAGAATCTCCTTCTGCAACTGCAGCAACTTTATCTGCTTCCGTTGCACCCTTTTTGCCTTTTAACTCTGGACAGTCTCTTCGCATGTGTCCTTCCATGTGACAATTATAACATTTGAATTTCTTAGATCTTGGTTTAGATCTAGAACGACTTCTGCTGCTAGACGCTTTGTCGTTACGCCTTCCTCTTACCATCAAACCATTAGCACTTTCTTCAACATAATCCGCCGAGACTTTCTTCCTTAACTCGCTAGAATTTAGGGCAAATTTAACATCCTCCATTGAAATGGTTTCTATACCGTATAGTAGAGTTGTAACCAAGTGCTCATATGATTTTGGTAACGAACATAACAAAATCAGTTCCCGATCTTCATCTTCAATTCTCACATCAATATTATTCAAGTCCAAAATAATTTTATTGAACTCATTGATGTGATCATTCAGTGAACCATCTTTCATCCTGAGAGTGTACAACCGTTGTTTCATATACAATCGGTTTGTAAGAGACTTCGTCATATAAAGACTTTCGAGTTGTAGCCAAAGTCCAGCTGGAGAAGTTTCTCCTGCTACTTCTCGAAGCACGCTATCAGCGAGATTTAATATAATCGCGCCATGTGCCTTCTCCATAAGCTCATCCTTCTCTTCATCAGTCAACCTTTCAGGCAATTTATCTCTGCCTTGCAAGGCTTATAAATATCCCTGCTGGCTCAGTAGAGCCCGCATCTTCATTCGCCATAAACTAAAATCGTTCTCACCATTAAATTTCTCCACATCAGATTTAATTATCGTCATCTCAAAAATAATTAATCACAACTCTAGCTTTGATACCAATTTGTTGTGATTAACGTACTTTCGAGATGAATAATTAAATTAAACAATTGCGCAATAAATAAAGAAACAGGGATTTAACGTGGTTTGGCAATCACCTACGTCCACGGGCGGAAGCGAGACTGGAATTTCACTAGCAAATATGGAGTACCGAGGTTACACAGTGTATCGCTCAAAATCTAGACTCCGAGAAATACTCTTGAAGTATTTTGAACCCTCACTAGATTTTATACACTCCCCTCAAAAACCTCACTCGTATAGAATTTTATAGTACAATTCTATACCACTCTTTTTCTCTCTACAAAATATTCTTACTAACTCTATCAAACAAACAAGTATGCTTGTTTGTTGAATGTTGGATGCAAGTTGCATGCATGTGTTAAATGAGATCGTTGGTGGCCACCTTTGTTGACAAACACAAGAGCAAAAAATGCAATTGAGTCATACACTCAATAGTTGAGCTAGAAGTCTACCCCTGTCATTTGAAATCATTTTATTCAAAGTGGGCTATGCACCTATTGTAAGTTATGCCATGTGGGTAGACCATAATGTCCAACAATAACTGTAGAGGTATATGACAATCGCATATTCATTTTTTTTTTCTTTCTTTTTGTGTGAAGAGAGGAATCTATAATTTAATAGAATTGATACTCACACCATATTTTTTGATTGATGCACCACAATAGGTGCATTACAGTTTGTGCCGTACAATACTGTAATACACAAATTTTGATGCATGCATCAAAAAATGTGGTGCGAATATCACCCCCTATAATTTAATATTTACAAATTTGTTCTATAAGTTAAGCTCTTTTTGTTAGAAGATGCAACTTTAGGATATGAAAGATCAAAATGTTGTTATTTGAATTTAGAAAACGTGTCTCATCTCATACCCATACATAAAACTTTTATTAAAACCCTAGTAACGACTGGCTAAAAAAAGAAACATGCCATTTTCTTCTCTCTACAAATTAAAAATTATCAATTTGATTAGTTAAAACAATCCATGCTTTGAAAACCGGAACGGACATCGAACCGGTTTTTTTTTGTTAGCGCTTTTCTCTGGATTTTACCGTTTATTTTGGTTTTTCCGGTTGAAACAAAAAAACATCAAACCGGTTTCAGTTCCGGTTTTTCGGTTTAACTGGCCAATTCGGTTTTCAAAACATTAACAACAAGTTAGGTATTTTATTTACGTTCGTTTTTTCATACGAAATATCAAATCCTAACAGTAATCTAATTTTCTAAACCTCTCAATAAAACAAACGGCCCATTGTAATAGGTTTTAAAGATAGTAATTTTAAAGAGTGTGATGTCAATTTTCAAACCAAGTTCTTATACCAAAATACAATTTCATCTTTGGTCAAACCCACATAACAAACACCGTAGACTCTCAATGTGAAACCTTTGAATGTGTCCCGAGTTATTTCATGAGCTACTCAACCGTGTACAAAAAATAAAATAATTATAAGTCCGGCACCCGTCTGCCATTTGTATTTTATAGCTAAAACAAGCATCTCTCTATAATAAGTTTGTTATGTTTCCTACCAAAATTACTGTACGTGAATATGTGTTCATGATAAAGATACACACATACATAAATGCACATATATAATGCATGCGCAT
The DNA here is from genome assembly GCA_019973895.1 of Chrysanthemum seticuspe. NCBI lineage: Eukaryota > Viridiplantae > Streptophyta > Magnoliopsida > Asterales > Asteraceae > Chrysanthemum > Chrysanthemum seticuspe. The sequence continues at coordinate 118,502,408 of BPTQ01000009.1, read as the reverse complement.
AGATAATAAGTACGTTTTAATGGACTAGGCGAGTACACGTGCCTAGCGGCAGACAATTAACGATATGCGATATTGTGGTAAGTGTTTTGTATAACGTTCAAAATAGAACGTGAAAGGATCAAAATGTAATTACAAACGGTTGTAACATGTGATAATTCAACTCTAGAAAAAACTGTTAACATATATCAAACGACGTATAAAAATATTTAATGAAACTTAAAATAAAACATTACATCAATTATGAAATATTAACTAACAACACATGTTACTCGTCGCGTAAAACTTCTTGATACACGACATTTGAGGTATAGATTCCTGCTTGACAGAACTCTTTGACTGGTTTAACCATTACCTTTGTTGTTCTACGAGATATCCCTCTAGACAATGTCACATAAAGCTGACCATGAGAGAAAACAGAATCTGGAAAATAGACACTCACATTTAGAATTGTTTGGCCCTGAGCTTTATTAATAGTCATCGCAAAGCTAAGGCGCACGGGGAATTGTCTTTTCTTTAGTTTGAAATGGAACATGTCGTCTTCAGATGGAGCAAAAGGAGATTTTGGCAAGAGCACTCTAACTCCAGCGTGCTGTCCCACAGCAATCTCAGCATTGATGACATTAGGATCAAAACGTTTGCATATCAACCTCGTGCCATTACATAATCTATTTGCCGGATAGAGATTCCTTAAAAGAATAATCGGGCATCCAATTTTCAAACGCAAGTAATGAGGAGGCTCACGTTGAGCAATTACACATGCCGTTTAGATTCATAACCAAGTTCATATAAAAACAGACTACTAATAGAATTACTTACCGTAAGCTAGATTAGGATTAAAAGCTTTGATATCCTCAACATATACAGTAACAGGAAAATATCCAGCCACATTCTTAAATATGTACCTGAAATTGATGAGAAATATTAGTTATATGTCACTTTTTTCATCAATGATACTACATTTAACTTTTATGATGCTCAAATGCGAAGTTGACATTATTGTAAACTTGTTTTCTATGATCTTAAACTGCATGTGCATGTTATGCCATTATATTTCAAAACAGCATGAATTTTAGCACAAATTAAAAGGATATAATTACATAACCTGGCTAAAAATAAGCCCCATTTGTTGTTGTCATTAACTGGGATGAATATAAGCACCACAAGCATTCCCAATACCCTAAACAAAATAAACATTACAAAACAAAGATTAAAAAATGAATCATATATGGTTTTTTACGCATACAAAAAACTAACAATTGTTTACGTACATGAAGAATCTGTATAGAGGAAGCAATAGGAACGACGCCACGACAATAAAAGCGATAAAATGAAGAGTGCCTAGCCACAATGTCATTGCAATGCATTCATGTATTGGTGACCAAGTTTTCCCGGTATACTCAGCCGGTGTTGATTCCGCGGACAATGGCGCTAATGGCCGGATTCCATTAGTCTCCTTTGACATTAGAACTTTGGCGGGTAAGCAATCACAAAAGCATTTAGAGATTTGTCAACGATATTTATTTCTTATCTAATATGAAACCTTATAACTATTCATGAAACGCATATTGTCCTAACAGGAAAATCTTCTAAACTGGGATGAGATCGTGCTAGATAAGAACCAAATAATATTTGCCAAAAAATATTTTTCATGCAAGTCGCCTAAGTTTGAAAAGCGTTTGACATATTTGACATTTGAAAAGGTTTGTTTAAAAAACTTGACTTTCAATATTCAATTTTCAACTTCTCATTTTTCCCTTTGATCATTTTTTCATTTTAGATAGTAATGATATATTAAGTATTCAAAATATTGACATTCATTCATCGACAAAATAAACCAGAAATTCTTTCTTTATACAACGAGTAGTAGACAACAAAATAATTTCATCATTTTAAACGACCTATCAAATAAACTAATTTTCATCATTTTACCACGACATCACCATTATATCTTTGTATAATTGTTCAACATAATGAAATTTAAATACTATTTTATTCAATAACGGCAAGTAAAAACATTGTGCCGCCATTCATTTTCAATTTTCACTTGCTAGTATAATCAATGACCTAACCATATATCCACATGATAAAGACATAGCTGTATGTTTATCTTCTTGACTTTTTTTTTTTTTTTTTTTTTTTTTTTTTTAATTTAGTTCTACTAGGCGAGTACCCGTGTCTGACGGCAGCGGTTCCTAGTGGTAGACAATTAATCATATGTGATATTATGGCAAGTGTTTCGTTTCAAAATGTAATTACAAACGATTGTAACATCCGATAATTCAACTATAACAAAAATTCTTAACAAGGTTTGACATTCACGAACAGTATGAGAGTATATGGTATGACAATTTTTTTGCAAACAATGAATGGTTTTCAAAATTACCATGCAAACCATATTTTTCACTTTTCACATTTCACTTTTCTAATTCTTGATCGGAGTTTTAAAGATTGTATATATATATTGAACTGCCACAGAGTAAAGATTATTTAGTATGCATAATTATCATTTATCAAGAAATATGGGAGATCACAGAGGAAAATCTTTGGTGCTAGTAGCAAGTCCATTTCAAGGTCATATGACTCCTATGCTTCAACTAGGAGGTGTTCTTCATTCCAAAGGTTTTTCAATAACCATAGCTCACACCAAACTAAACTCTCCTGACCCTTCAAACCATCCTGAATTCACGTTTCTTCCTCTTTTCGACAAGTTTTTAGCTATCGATGCCTCGGGTAACTTCACAAAGTTTCTTGAAGAGCTTAACGAAAACTGCAAGATGCAACTACAACATCACTTAGCTCAAAAGATTACAAATGAAGTGAATCAGAAGATTACTATCATGTATGATAACATCATGTACTTTGCAGAAGAAGTTGCTGGAAATTTAAATCTCCCTAGCATCGTTTTTCGGAGTTGTAGTGCTTGTTACATGTCGGCTTACTTGAAGCTTCCTCAACTTCATGCAGATGGCCAACTTCCTGTGAAAGGTTAATATATATACTCTATGTCAAATATTGATTAGTAGTAAGCAACTTTGATTATTGTTCTAATTGAATCACTCAAAACCTTTTTCCAAATTTTAATAAGTTTCAATATTGTTTCCTTGTCGTAATATTAGTACCCGGTGTCTGAAATGAAACACACTTTGGTTACTGTCAAAGTTACTAAATACTAATATTCAAGTTACATAAGTGTTACATAATTTGTTTTTGTAAGATAGATACAAAAAAGGGAATTAGCATCATATACATATTTTTTAACCTATAAAGCAAATTAAAGATCCTAGTCTTAGAAAGCAAACGGTTACGAATACAGTAATATCAACTATCTTTGGAAAGTAGTAATAAACTAATAATGGTTATTATGCTCTACATCACAGATTGTATGCTGCAGAAGCTGGTGCCAGAGCTTCATCCCCTAAGATTCAAGGATTTACCTTTTAATAATACATCAACAGAGCTTTTAAAAGACATGTTAGCTCTCACTGAACATATTAGAACCCCTTCTGCCATTATTTGGAACACTGTCGATTTTCTTGAGCATTCGGTACTAACACAACTCAGGAAACATTACAAAATTCCAATATTTGACATCGGCCCGTTAAATGAAATGGCTAGGTGTTCATCTACTAGCTTCCTTGAAGAAGACACTAATTGCATATCATGGCTCGATAAGCAAGCACCAAAGTCAGTTATTTATGTAAGTTTGGGAAGTTTAGCCACTATGAATGAAACTGAGTTAGCTGAGACAGCATGGGGGCTAGCCGATAGTAAACAACCATTCCTATGGGTGGTTCGGCCCGGTTCAGTTAATGGGTCAGAGTGGATTGAGTTTTTGCCAGACGGATTTATGGAAGAAATTAAAGGAAGAGGTCTTGTGCTGAAATGGGTCCCACAGAAACAAGTTTTGGCCCATGCTGCGGTTGGAGGCTTTTGGAGTCATTGTGGTTGGAACTCGACTTTGGAAAGTATCTCTAAAGGGGTTCCAATGATATGTCGTCCGGTTATGGGGGACCAATGTGTAAATGCTAGGTACTTGAGTTTCATATGGCGGGTGGGTCTGGAACTAGAGTACTTGGAACGAAATGTGATTGTGAATGCGATTAGAAGACTGTTGGTGGACGATGAAGGAAAAGAGATCAGGAAAAGAGCGATTACTATGAAAGAAAAGGTTAAATATTCTTTGTGCAAAGGAGGATCTTCGTTCAATTCTTTGAATGATTTAGTGCAATTCATCGTGCAAGATTCACACCATAGTTGGCAATTAAACTAATTATTATACATTTACTTTTGTTGTAATTCTCGTTAAGATAATGAATATATACAAATTACATGTGGTGATTTCGAACTATTTACTTTTGAATGAGTCAAGGTTGAGCATATTTATCATCTAGTTGGTCAAACGGGTACTTTCGTATATAACAATTAGAATGAAATGGATCAAAATGGTTGAAAGTTTCATATGTTTTTATTTAAAACACACAAAAACCTCCGTGATTATTCTACTGAAAAAGTTCGATCACAATCGAAATTATATAGCTCTGATAATCAATTTCGAAAATCTTTGAGCAAAATGTGTAGCTAATAATTACAAGAGTAAATTGCAAAAATCGTCCTCGTGGTTTAGCCAAATTGCAGATTTCGTCCGTACTGTTCATTAAGTGCAAAAACAGTCCTTATTTGACACTGTTTCGTCCAGTTTTGGTCCCCCGAAACTAACACCGTTAGTTTGTGCTCGTTAATGAACAGTACGGACGAAATCTGCAATTTGGCTAAACCACGAGGACGATTTTTGCAATTTACTCAAATAAAAATCTCAATTTTAATTTTTGGAAAAAGTTGACCCGCATTAACCGAGTTGGCGGATTTAGTCATTTTTTGTTCGATTTATACTCGATTTAGCCGATTTTTTAGACTATGCCAATTTTTACAACACCGAACATCTATATGCAACTATGTCATTAAAGACAAGTATGTCATTGCAACTATGTCGCCGCGGAGGGATGACTCTCTCTCTCGGGTACTCGGGTAGTTTATACTACTTATAATGGAGGGATGACTCTCTCTCTCTCTCTTCTAATTTTTTAAGATTTTCATATATAGATTTTAAGCAAATACAACTACTTAAGCTATATGTATAATTACTTTATGCATAAACACCTACACATATTGATTGGTCAACATTTGTAATTAATGTCATATTTAAAACACCCATTTGATAAAAAATATAATTTATAAAACACAATGTACAAACTATTTGAAGCACAAATATAACTAAAAAACACTATTCAAGACATACAATTAATACACTATTTAATTTACCCATTCACTAAAATATACAACAATTTAACCACAATGTACAATCTAATCAAACTACTAAGCCAAACGGATAAAAACGGACAAAAACGTAATTTTTTTCCCGTTTTCATTTTTGTCCATTTTCACCCGATTTTATCTGTTTATATAAAACATTATTATATAAAAAATCGAACAAAAACGTAATTTCTTTCCCATTTATATAAATAAACAGCTGTAAGAAAAACGGACAAAACAAACCAAAACGGATAAAAACAAACAAAATCGTAAGAAAAACAGATAAAAAGTAAAAGAAAACAAACAAAAATGGATGAAAACAGATAAAATCGGATGAAAATGGGGAAAAAAATGAAAACGGGAAAAAAATAACGTTTTTATCCGTTTTCGTTCGATTTTTTTTTAATAATTTTTATCGTCAAGTAACTTTTTTTTCGAAAATGTTTTTTATATAAAAAAGTTTTTATATAAAAATGTTGTTTTATATGAAACGTTTTTATATAAAAAACTTTTTTAATATTCTTACATAAAAACATTTTTATATAAAAAAACTTTATATAAAAACGTTTTATATAAAAACTTTTTTATAAAACGTTTTTTTATAAAACATTTTTATATAAAAAACAGAGTAAATTGCAAAAATCGTCCTCGTGGTTTAGCCAAATTGCAGATTTCGTCCGTACTGTTCATTAACGAGCACAAACTAACGGTGTTAGTTTCGGGGGACCAAAACTGGACGAAACAGTGTCAAATAAGGACTGTTTTTGCACTTAATGAACAGTACGGACGAAATCTGCAATTTGGCTAAACCACGAGGACGATTTTTGCAATTTACTCTAATTACAAAGTTTGCTACCGCTTATTATGATGACCAAATGTTTAGTTAAGATCTTGGAAAGACTAATGAACAAGCAAGAATAAGAGATAAACATGCATCTCATATGATCGTATTTATCAAATGAAAAGCTTCTGCATGATTAAGCTTAAAAACATACTCAAATTAGTGCAAATGTAGATAGCGTGAGTTGTTTTGTTTTTCTGTCGACCGAGTTTCTAATGCATATGTCAGATAAGTATAGGCAATGTGAAGTCCCCGCGATAGTGAAAGTATCTAAAATGGAATGAAACTAGAAAAGGATCCATGAAGGACCACTAATCATTTACTCTCATTTTAAGAGTACTATACGAAAAAGGAACTCGTGACAGTTAGGTAACTGAAACCGACTCATTGGTCCAAACAAGGAAAAGTTTGACACATGTCGATACCAACAATAAAACACCCTCTCCGTGACTATAGCAACGCACCCAAAGAAGCATGAACTAATACGCATGTAATTAGAGATCAATCAAATGCTTAGAAGTGATTGATACTTGAATAATTCAAATCAAGATTTCCTTCTAATTGGCCCCCCCTAAGTTCCTAGCTTGCAGGAGAAAGAAGGATATCTTAAGTGTGATTAGGATGTAAGAGAGATGAAAAGTCAGGATACATGAAAATAACCCAAAGTGGTTATAGCCACAAGATTATGAGAACACGCCATGTTCCAATTATTTAGGCTGAACTTCCACTAGTCTATATTTTTCGAACGTAAGAATATCGTAAAGCAGATACATTTTTGAAACAAAAAAAAAATCATCGCCATTTATCATCATCAAGCAGACATTTTTAAAAATAAAGAACATCTCACAAGGAAAGGCGACCTATATGTCACAAAGATTGGGACAACATAGCTGCAGAAATCCGCGTATACATGAATCAAACTGGAATGCTAACAGACTACTAAACACAATAATGGTGATAAGACACCTCTTAGGGGGGTCGTTTGTTTCATTAAGATTAAGATGTTTTGGGTCTGAATTTGACAATCACGTCTTACTGGTAAGATGCGGCTATAAAGTCTGAATCTGAATGAAACAATATTGTTTGTTTTTATTTAATTGTCTAAATGATTATAATTGTTTGTTTTTTTTTTTAATATATATACTAACTATCGAAATATAATAAATAAGTGGCATACATAAAATGAAACACAATATTTTTATCATAAATTTAACACAATAATAAACCGTTAAACAATAAAAGTACGATAAATAAGTAGCTTGTGTAAAAATGAACCAAAACAGTTTAATTTGGACACAATGTATGTACTTTGTTTTAACAATAGAATGTATGTACTTGAACAAAACAAACTCAAAATGTTGCCTAAATTATAATCTCACTTGGTCTAAAAAGATGGGTATTACACTCGCAACCCCAATACAAAAGAAAACATACGCCTTTTTTTTTCACTTGAAAGGTGGTTGAAGATTTTGCACGGTTAAGAGCTAGTAAGACCTAACCTAAAAGTCTTACTTCAGTAAGATATTTAAATATGACCGCGTCTGACTTAAAAAGAAAAAACAAACAGCCGCCATGTATGACCGCATTTGACTGGGTAAGAGTCAGAGGTGGTTCAGATGTTTTTGGCAAAAACAAACACACCTTTAGTTTTCATGTATTTTATTATTTAAAAGTATTTTCTTTATTATTAATTATTATTCTAGGGACGAAGTAAAGTCTAGAGCATCTTTTATAATTATAAATAGAATATTAGGGTTCTTACTAAGATTATGAGGAATGATATGAATCATTGATTTGTCAATCAATTGGTAGGTTGGTTTATGTCATTAATATAAAAGGCAAATCGCATAAAATTGTACCCAACTTATATCTAGTTTCAATCTAACTCCACTTTTTTTTTCTCAATTTAGTGTACCCAACTTTTTAGTTACAATGTAAGACGATTAATAAGTTACCAGGTTACCACCACTATACTTCATCTTCTCCAATCAAATTTCGGCCAACTTTCGGCTAGTTTTTTTTATCACATCACACAAAGGTGTAACCAAGTTAAACTGAAAATGGAAGATCCTCAGTCATTCAATGAAATAATAATATATCTTGTCTAAGATTATATTATTATATATAAATATGCTCGCACTAAGATTGGGTTATGAATCGCAAATGCATACTCCAACTGTTTGCTAGACTTCCAATGAGGAGGTGTTCAACTTGTTCATGTCATTTCTTAACAAAACTATAAACATCATGAAACCCATTTAAATTCACAAATACTCAAAAATAAAGTTTCAATTATATTCTTACAACTAATTCGACGCCAGGTTTGAATTAAACAGAACCCAAACTAAATACTATTCCATATAATGATCATTGCACCTTTAATATTACACCTTATTTAGACATACTTATTCAAATTTGAGTAGCTTAATAAAAACTTTGTATGGGCTTCATTTGTTACGGCTTAAATTGGCAAAAGAACTAACATTTCACAAAGGTAGTGCTTGTGGTGTAAGTGGTGTAACTGATTGAAAAAAAGCTAGTCGCAAGTTGGCCGAAATTTGATCGAAGAAAATGAAGTATGTTGGCGGTGACCTAATAACGTATAAATCGTCTAACATTGCAACTAAAAAAAATGGGTACACTAAATTGGAAAAAAAGAAAAAGAAAAAGTAGAGCACCTTAGATTAAAATTAAGTATAAGTTGGGTACACTTTTGTACGATTTGCCCTAATATAAACTATTAAGGAGTTGGTTTATCTCATCAAAATAGACAATCTATCTTTATTTTCTTCATTTATAACTCTATTGCAGGTTCGCATAAATTGGTATAAGAGCCGTTCAATTCTAAGGCTTAAAAAAAAGAATAATATAAGAAAAGATCTGAAATTTTGTTCCATAGTAGTTACTGTTCACGAATGTGGTAATGTTCATCCAAAAAACTATTGTTCATCTGGAAAACAAATTTTATCCCGTTGTTTCATTGGAACCCGATTTCTTGAATCAATGGTGCACATATGATGGGCTATAATGGAAAAGCATCGGGTAAGTATTCAGACGTACAAAAAGGTCCATAGGGAGACACTGAGATCTCAACTAAGGATGGTGATTGTTCAGTAGATTATGGAGATGGATATATGGGAGATCAAATGAAACTTGTTAAGAGATGGGAATTTCCACAAAAATGTGTAGATTGGCGGCAATACCCTGACCCCGTGTGCCTTTTGGCACCAGCCATTGTTCACCCCACAAGGAATAGCTCCGGCAACTCTCCTGACCTAGTGGGGGCACTAACTGGAGTGAGCACGAGACAAGACTCGGGACCCCTAATGAAGGTGAGATTAGGGAATTTGTAACAACCCCCAATTTTACAAACATAGTTTTTGCAATGAAATATCCTTATTTTTCATTTGTAAACTTTTATGAGCTCATTTGACTTGAAAAGGAGAAAGTTATCTCGCGAAACGTGGAAATTGCACATAACGCGTACCGGGACAACTATAAATTTGTTAAACTATTTGATTTGATCATTATGTTGATTGCGAGAAACTAGTCATATGAATACTCGTTTTTATTGGAAAAATTATTCTGAGCGCAATGGCGTAATTTTCGTGAGTTGAATCGCACGTTTGCTAGTCCAAATGAGTCCCGAACCTCAAAATCAAGAAAGATTGCATAAATTACAGTTTTGGTCCCTGTGGTGATTTTCACCCTGCGCCCCCTCATCTTTTGTGACCTTGTCACTTTGTTTTTAACAATTTGAGCTATGAATAGATTGATAATTAGGGTTTTCTCATTAAAAACCCTAGCACACATCAACACCACCCTACTTTCTCTCTCAGCTGTTGCCGCCGGCCACCCCACCTCCTGCGTTGCCACCATCACTTCGTCGCTGTTTCATCACCATCTTACGCTGCCGCTACCTAGAAGCAAGGAAGAATCAAGATCATATGGCTCGTTTGGGGTCTAGAACGTGATGGTTGGATCATGATTAGGGTTGTGTTTGATTTGTTGTTCGTGTTTTGGGTCCGTGAATATATATATAGAATATATGGGAACTTTAGCCTACTGAACTATCGATGATGATATTAACTTACAAATTATCACATGCTATTATCTTTAAACAAAAAATATTCAAATTAATAAATAATTAAAATTTTATGATAAAACTCCGTGCGTGCACGAGTATTAAGCAATGAAAATATTAATACAAAAGATTTGAAACTTGAAGATAATTATAATAGTTAGACTTAAATACACTGTTGGTCCCTAATCTTGTACACAAACATCACGTTGAACCAAAACTTGGCATTTTCATCGCCGGTAGTCCAAAACAATGTTTTATAGTCTAAACAAGTCGCTTGACCAGGATTTCCAAAGTCAACGTAACTTTTCTGGTTGTACATCTGATAAGGTTTTAAAATGTACCTTTTTGAGGGGTCGTTTAAGCCCTTATTTGATCACTTTTGTATCCGTTATTACTTAATATCGTTCCTTTTCACTTTTTAGGTCTCTTGAAGGCAAATTGCTGTAATGGCACTTATTTGGACTGAAAGGTGCGGATATATGAAGAAAATGGCCAAAGTCAAGAATCGAGACACTCAAGCTGCTGAAATACAAGGTGGCGGCGTCACTGCTTAACTGCGACACCGTCGGAGTATTTTGTGACGACACAGAAGCCAAATTTCTTATTTTCAAGTGACGGTGTCAGGCTTTAAAAGAGTAGGCCGTCGCAACTCAGACGGCCTAGATTTGATCCAGACGGCGTTAGAAGCTGAAGAGGACGGCGTCACAAGCACAAGGTGACGCCGTCGCAAGACTAACGTGACCAAGACGAAACCCTAATGACGGCGACCCGACGGCGTCACAAATCATAAGGTGACGCCGTCGCGATTGTAATATTATATATAGAATCCGAATTTTTCAGTTTTAGTGTGTAGTCTTTTGGAGTAAAAAACCTAAACCGAACCAAGGCTGTCTTGTACAGTATTTTAGGGTTCCAAACCCTATCTTACATCAAGATAAGTGATTTACTTCATTAATTCAATTATGTCTTTGATTATTTGTGTGTATGCTTGCATGTTCTCCATGTCCGGCTAATTTACTTGTGTGTTTGCTTAGGGAATATGAAACTTAATTATTAAATATTGATTGGTTGTCTCTTATCTTAGTTGATTAATGATCTAGTAATGCGATAGGTCATTCGTTGTGTAATTAATGCTTGATTAATCTTTGTGAACCTTAGGCTATAGCACTTAGAGCGGTTGTAGGCTAAATCATCCAAAGAGGGCCTTAGAGTTAGAGTTTATAATCCCTAGAGGGTTTTGTAGACGAGACCCTTTGGTAAGTTCAAAGAGTTAGGGATAAACGCATACCCTACGACTTTAGACACACAACGCGATTAAGAATAAGGACGTGACAATTCAACCATCAATAGGAGATAATTAAGGAGTAATAAAACCTAAGTAAACACATCTTTAAACTATCATACGAGCACACAATAATTAGACATAGACTACATACACCTTAGATTAGATAATTAGATAAGTAGAGTAATCGGTAGAAATACCAACCCCCAAATCCAAACCCCGAGATTCGTACCTTTCCGTTTCCTAAAAAACATAAAAAGATAAAAAAAAATAATCTTCCTCAACTCCAACCTTAGCGTAGTAACTTCTCACTAGCATTCCTATTCCCCTAGAGAACGATATCAATACCCGTGGCTTACCCTAATACTACACTACAACAATTAGGTACACTGCCTAGGGTGTTATAAAACTTGCTCGAAGAAAAGGAAGTTCCTTTGACCCCGAACGACGCGTGTAGCGTTATCAAGTTTTTGGCGCCGCTGCCGAGGAATAGAATAGCTAGTTAGTAGTCCACCTCGTTTAGGTTTCTTTGCTTGATTCCTATCAAGTAAATTTTTTTTTTCTCATTTTTAGCTTTCTCATAGTCTATCCCCCTTCTTCGTGACCTTTGTTCGTAACCCCATCACTTTTCATCATGGAAGGTGATAACCAACCACCATTTATCAACCTACCACCAAATGACCCGCCAAGAGCCCGTACTCTTGGTGAATACTCAAGACCAAGCCACCTAGGCTATAGGAACACCATTGAGCTTCCCGACCAAGCCCAAACTACGGCCCTGCGATCCGACACCATCCGGTTGGTGCAAAACGGATGTGCATTCCATGGACTTCGTTCCGAAGATCCTAATCAGCATCTGAGGGATTTCCTCAAAATTTTCGATTCCATTGACCTTGATGCTACTACTCGGGAGACCACGCGCCTGCGTCTCTTTCAATTCTCTCTACGGGACCAAGCCAGTAATTGGCTTGAGCGACTTCCCGCCGGCTCCATCTCAAGTTGGGATGATCTCACCTCTCGCTTCCTTGCTCAATTTTTCCCACCGGGGAGAACCACTAAACTTAGGAATGACATCTTGATGTTCCAACAACGTCAAGGTGAATCTCTCTACGAATCATGGACTCGATTCAAGGACTTACTTCATAAAGTCCCTCATCACAGCATTGATCTTTGGCTCCAAGTCCAAATCTTTTATGATCATGTCAACTTTCCCACCAAGCGATCCATTAACCAAGCGGCCGGTGAAAAACTTAGTGATCTCACCGCGGAAGAATCATGGGGTATAATAGAGGACCTTGCTCTCTATGACAACGAAAGTTGGAATGACCCCCGTGAGTTGCCCAAAACCGTTAAGGCAATCTCCTTGCCTCCCATTGACTCACAATCTTCCGGCCGTAGGATGATCGAACTTGAAGATCAAGTTAAAATCCTAATGAGTTCCTACGAAAATCACAAGTCTTCACGCCATGTGAACAAAGTTTCTTCCTCGTGTGAGCCGTGTTGTGATCCTCGTAACACGCGCACTTACACCCGATCCCCCAAACATGCCTCCGTTGACTACGCATCCTCGCGTATTAATGGAACGGGAGGAAGATTCCCTACAACATCCGGACCTAGGAATTTCAATAAAACCTGAGAAGCATGGAAGGGCAAGCCCGACTTCTATTGGGGACAAACCAAAGAATTCACTTCCAATGATTTTTCATGGCCCCCATCTCACGGTCCTAACCAACAAAACATTGAGGGGATGTTGCAACACCTAGTCGCATCCCAAGAAGCTCAAATAGCTAAGCTCTTGGACCGTTTTAACCAACAACAAGCCGAGATGGATAGAAAGATAGATAACCTCTTGAAAGCCATGACCAATAGTCATAGGAAGGTTAATGCTATCTCAACTCCCGAGCCTTCTGGTATAGAGATTAAGGACCCAAGTAAGTTAACTAAACACGTCCAATTCGTCAATACCATCACCGTAGTAAAACCCAATGGAACAAATGACGAAGAGGGCCATACCCTTAAGAATAATGAAACAACCAAGGAAGCAGATGAAGTAGACAATGACTATTTCAATAAGTTTCCTACGGAAGAAGAGCTATCTCGCCACCCTCACTTAGTGCGTGACCTCCGTCACATGTATGTTAGGAAAAGCCCTAGAATCAAGTTTGGGAACCCTTGGAATCTTAACATACCATGTTGCATAGGACACCTTTTCGTGGCAAAGGCCTATATTGATCGCAAATCCCCAATCAACATAATGACTAGCACCTACTACAATTGGGTAATGAAGAAGCCTATTCCAACTAGGCAAGATAACCCTAGGGATAGGTGCACGTTTCTTGGTAGAGTTAAGGGATTGCCTGTTTATGTAGGTAGTTTCACGTTTCCTACGGACTTCATAATTGTGGATGATATTAGCACGGCCATAGATCCTAGCTTGTCCCACGTTATTCTAGGAAAGCCTTTCATAGAAAACACTAGGATGACTTATGATCCCTCATTAGGAATAGTGCGATTCAAGGATGAGACCGATGACATAGCTTACCAAATGCCGTTTAAGATTGAGAAGTTTTCATCACTCTCTAATGATGAAAAGGAACTTAAACTGTCGGTCTATTATAGGAATGAGGAGGATAAGGAAAAAGGAGTAGATTATGTTATGGCTAAGATTTTCGGATTCTATAAGGATTGCTTGAACTTAGGACCGAAATATAGGACCGAGTGGGGAGAGGACGAACTCTTAGAAAGGTGCATCATAGGGCACTTCTAGAACATGGAATCTCCCAATAGAGACTGTCATGACGAAGGAGGTGACGGTAATGAAGTTACGTAGGAGCACGACTACGAGTCTAGCTACAAGACTCATAAATAAAGAAAAGCGCTTCGTGGGAGGCAACCCATGCTTAATTGTTTGCTTGTTACTGTCATATATCTTTTGTTGATCGTTTATTCTCATGTTTAAATTTGTAAAAATGCTTTATTTTGTTTTTAACCTCGTCTTAATTGCATATAAAGGTATTTTACATAAAGGATAAGTGTAGGGAGGATTACACACGTTTTCAAAGAAACGTAAACATGAGAATAGCAATTAATTAAAAGATATATATGTGTGTGTTTGTTCGAGTAAAATGCTTGTATCGAGTCATAATGGATGTTTTGCAGAAATTTTTCCAGATTCTAAAGATGTAAATTTTCCAGAAAATCGCAGACCAGTTTTTGTCAGGATAACCTGACGGCGTCCGGATCGCAACCTGACGGCGTCAGGAAGGAGTAAAAACAACAGATACTTTTTTTTCGTTTTCTGAGCTACTTATAAATTTTTGGAATTTTCCATGTCTTAATTTTCCAGAAATTCTGTAAACATCCATTCCACAAGCATTATATCTTAGTTTAGTAGAGTCTTATATATATTATTACCGCCGATTTTACGCGAAGGTTTCGTTTGTTTTCTTCAAATGTGCAGGTTTTATTTATCAAGAAGAAGAAACAAAAGATTGGAAGGAGCTTTTCACGCATACATTTTTCTTGGAAAGGATTTAACCACCACTTCACACGGATCCTACCGAGCTAATCAGGGGAGTACTAGTTTGTTTCATTTTTAATTACCTTCTATTATCATAACTTTGATACTTTCGGGGAACATTGGGGACAGTGTTCAGTTTAAGTGTAGGGAGGGAAAATAAAACGGGAACTTAGAAACTATGCTTATCCTTGATTATTTGCTTTGTCCAATTGTATTTGTGTAATAAACCATGAGAAAATGTCGGTTAGGGTAATTTTGGCACCAAATTTAAATTTTTTCATGACATATAGGAGTGGGCCATTAGTCTTAACAAAAGCGTCACACGGATAGGAAGTTGCATGACTAGCACAAAAACCCTTTACCACCCAAATTCCACCTAAAATGTGAGGATCACCCTTAGATTAGTAGGAATTAAAGCATTCATCTTTAATGCTTAGAGTGTGAACCGGTAGTATAATAGATTCTAGAACTTGTTTTGTGATGCATTCCGAGATCGCTAGTAAGACTACACTTGTGTAGTCAGGAATAACTAAATGATAAGATGCATTAGGATAACCCTTGTTTGATACCCGTAATATAATTACTTCTTCCACATCGGTTGAGTAATTCCCCCACACCTTTGCGTTGTACTCATCTTTAGTACACGATACCCCTAGTTAACCCCTCAGAGCCTATCCTTTTCGCGGTTCTCGTGATGTTTCGGTTTTTTCGGAATATCAATGAAGAGCATTGTTTACACCCCACCCCCAAATATACACCCAAATCGCCTTAGCCTACCTTGTATGCACTCACTTTTAGTGCATTATTGTTATCACCCTAAACCCTTAGTTCAATTATCTAGTTGCTTGCATAAGTTGCTAAGTCGAGTCATATCCTTTGTACACAGTTTTGGGACGATTGGGACTCATGGGAAAAAAAGTTAAAGTTTATGAAATGATTGGAAGGGAACGTTAAATTCCCTTATTTGCGTAATAACATACCCCAAGTGTTTTGATATTTTCAATTCGGGTCAAATTAGTGTTAAAGTAATAAAAAAACTCAAGTGTAGGGATGTGCCTTAAATCCCTATCATTTTGATGTTACCGTAGAGGATGGTAAAGTAAAAGTGTATGAGAAAAAAAAATCGAAAAAAACAGAAAAAGAGAAAAGAAAAAAATAGAGTGTTCAAAAAAAACATACAGGCTACCATCCTACATCTATCCTTTAAATTTATGTTTGTTTGTTTCAGTTATCTAGAGTTTAGAGTGTCGAGTCTTGGCTTAGCAACGCCATTCTTCGTATGCTTGTAACATAAGAGATTTTTACTTGCCACCACTAAATAGCCTATCCCACCAAACCCTTTGTTTCCCTACCGTAAGCCTAACGTTACAACCCTTTAAATACCTCTTTGATAGTCTTTCCTAGGTGCTTACGCCAAAGCGATGGAGGTTTGATCTATTCTCAAGCCTATGGTAATCTATGTACTAGGACCGGTTAATGAGTGTTTATCTTCCATTTCCAACTTGTTATATTTCATATACACCCGAGAGAGATGTGAGTATCCAAACACCCCATGTGAGGTGCTAGTATGTAATTTCCGTGCTTGTTATGACTTTTGCGGGGCTTATATGTGTTGTGGACTGTTTTAAACCAATGCTTCATGACCCCTAACTTATAAATTAATTGGCTAAAAGCACATTTGTTTGAGGACAAGCAAATACCAAGTGTAGGGATATTTGATAAGGTTTTAAAATGTACCTTTTTGAGGGGTCGTTTAAGCCCTTATTTGATCACTTTTGTATCCGTTATTACTTAATATCGTTCCTTTTCACTTTTTAGGTCTCTTGAAGGCAAATTGCTGTAATGGCACTTATTTGGACGGAAAGGCGCGGATATATGAATAAAATGGCCAAAGTCAAGAATCGAGACACTCAAGCTGCTGAAATACAAGGTGACGGCGTCACTGCTTAACTGCGACGCCGTCGGAGTATTTTGTGACGACACAGAAGCCAAATTTCTTATTTTCAAGTGACGGTGTCAGGCTTTAAAAGAGTAGGCCGTCGCAACTCAGACGGCCTAGATTTGATCCAGACGGCGTCAAAAGCTGAAGAGGACGGCGTCACAAGCACAAGGTGACGTCGTCGCAAGACTAACGTGGCCAAGACGAAACCCTAATGACGGCGACCCTACGGCGTCACAAATCATAAGGTGACGCCGTCGCGATTGTAATATTATATATAGAATCCGAATTTTTCAGTTTTAGTGTGTAGTCTTTTGGAGTAAAAAACCTAAACCGAACCAAGGCTGTCTTGTACAGTATTTTAGGGTTCCAAACCCTATCTTACATCAAGATAAGTGTTTTACTTCATTAATTCAATTATATTATTTGTGTGTATGCTTGCATGTTCTCCATGTCCGGCTAATTTACTTGTGTGTTTGTTTAGGGAATATGAAACTTAATTATTAAATATTGATTGGTTGTCTCTTATCTTAGTTGATTAATGATCTAGTAATGCGATAGGTCATTCGTTGTGTAATTAATGCTTGATTAATCTTTGTGAACCTTAGGCTATAGCACTTAGAGCGGTTGTAGGCTAAATCATCCAAAGAGGGCCTTAGAGTTAGAGTTTATAATCCCTAGAGGGTTTTGTAGACGAGACCCTTTGGTAAGTTCAAAGAGTTAGGGATAAACGCATACCCTACGACTTTAGACACATAACGCGATTAAGAATAAGGACGTGACAATTCAACCATCAATAGGAGATAATTAAGGAGTAATAAAACCTAAGTAAACACATCTTTAAACTATCATACGAGCACACAATAATTAGACATAGACTACATACACCTTAGATTAGATAATTAGATAAGTAGAGTAATCGGTAGAAATACCAACCCCCAAATCCAAACCCCGAGATTCGTACCTTTCCATTTTCTAAAAAACATAAAAAGATAAAAAAAAAATCTTCCTCAACCCCAACCTTAGCGTAGTAACTTCTCACTAGCATTCCTATTCCCCTAGAGAACGATATCAATACCCGTGGCTTACCCTAATACTACACTACAACGATTAGGTTCACTGCCTAGGGTGTTATAAAACTTGCTCGAAGAAAAGGAAGTTCCTTTGACCCCGAACGACGCGTGTAGCGTTATCAACATCGAAGGTATAATAGACCATTCACAATCATAACATGCCTTAGTTAAATCTAACCCAACCCTATTAGTACCAGAAACACATAATTGTCGTAAATAACAGGAAGACATTGAACCCTAAATACAAGCAACACACATTCTACCCAAAGCAAAAAAACAATAATGGCACAAAACGATAAGGGGAAGGCTTTGTTGAGTTCGTTGAGGAAAGAAGATTGCCCAAATGAAAAGGGTTTGGGGGTTAAGAAGGAGAGGGAAGAGGCTGCATCGGGTTATCAAAGGTTAACGATTTGGGAAAAAGGATTAAAAATCTGGAAATTTTGTTTAAATATCTTAAGGAAAGGAAGGAAATGAAGGAAAAGGATGATAGGGAAAGTTGTGGATCTAGCTAAGTGTATGTTTAGATGATAGGAAACTTTGTAGTAGTTGTGAACATGAAATCGATCAATAAAAAATTGGGTTCTTATGTAACTAATAGTGTTTGGTTGTGCATTGTAACTGATTGAAATCGTTGTGCATTTCCTAATAGGTTTGACTTACCCAAGTCATACCACAATAGTAAGTTACAATTTGTGGCATTTAATAAATTTGTTTGACTTGGGTAAGTCAAAATTCAAGATGTTACAATTTGAGGCATTGGGCGTGTTCAGTCCCACTGTCAACACTAACACCATACCAATTTCTTCTTAAACAATACACCATTGTCAATACATTATGATTTAGTGCTAAAGCATTTGCATTTTCAACACATATTTATAAACCACTGCCTTTGGTTTTGCTGATACAAGGGGTGTTTGGTTTTGCTGATAAAAGTTTTGCTGATAAAAGGGGATGTTTGGTTTTGCTGATACTAATTAGAAACAATACACCTATTAAATACATATAACTTATATAATATTTCATCATTCATATAGTTGGTTACGAGAACAGAAACAACTAGATCAAACCATGACCAACAACCGAACAAAAGATCCAATTTACATACCCCTTTTAACAACCAATATTTCAAAAACTAGCACCCAAAAGACCCCATTTATCTACCCCCATAAAATACCCAAAATTCAGTCATTATGCTCAGCCATTTTCTTAACATAACCTTGGTTGATACGAATACCTTCATCAGTTTCACCAAAAATCTTTATGAATCGAACAAGTAGGTCGTTGTGCATGGCATGGGCTTTCCTTAGCGCATCCAAACTGTCAAGAGCTATTCCCTGAGGTCCCAAAGCTTCGTTCTCTTCAATCAGCTCCCTACGCTTGATGATGCCCCTTTTCAAATGATCAATGCACTCACAAACTAGCTTTTTCAAAAACCCTTCTTGTGCAGCCTCTTCTCCAAACCACACTACCATACGATCATTTAAGTTGGATGAACCAGCAATCTCCATGAGTTCATTCAAAATAGGGAAATCTTCCATTGGAAATTGTGTGTGTGTGGAAAAAGTGGTGGATGGGTTTATTGGTTCGTGTGCACAAGTAAATAGCATCACAGGGTAGATACGGTCAAGGGGTTTAATAGTGACTTTTTTTTCACACTTGGTCCCTGAATTTGTCTGGGTTGCCGTTGTCATACTTAAAACTCTCCCCCCCCCCCCAATAATCACTTTAAAATACACAATTGGTGCCTCAATTTGCCAAGTTACGTATACTACAATTTAGTTGAAGAATAAACAACACAAAACCATTAGAAGTTTGACTTTGTAAAGTCAAACTTTCAAAACATATCAATAAACTCCCTAAAAAATATTGACTAATGGTTTTGCAACTTTGACTTTACAAAGTCAAAATACAAATAGAAAATGCCCATTCACCATTTTGAATGTTGACTAACTAAAGTAAAATAGAAATGCTAAAGTTTTTTGACTCATGAATTGCAGTTTTACTTTCTACAATCAAATTGAAATGCTAAATGGAAGTTTGAATTTCGAATCTCAAACTTGCATCACCAACAATACGCATAAACTACAACATATGAAGAAGCTAAATTTAACCAAACCATATAAACAAATACCAAAATACTATTTTGCAAGATTAATTGTCATAGGGTATTCAACCCATACATAAACTACAGACACTAAAAGAACTCTACCACGGCTATGAGGGAAGCTCAGTGGAGTTTCAATAGCTTCCTAGCCAACTCCCAGTTCATCCTGATATTTTCATTCCCATCATTACTCCAATCACTGACCTTGATATAGATTGTCTTTAGCGACCAGGAACACGCAAGTATAAACTTTATTAAAGTTAATTCATGGTCTGATATAGGAAAAGCTCGAAACACCACAGTCTGTAGCTGCCCATGCCTGATTGTGTCTCTGTCTACAACATTTGAATTTTTTTTCCAAAGGTAGAACACTAAGCGTTTATGCAGCCTGCAAAATCAAATAGTATGGAGATACACAAGCATGACAATTTACGAATGTTTATTTGATACATATGCATTACACTATTACACTTACTCTGGTATCTAGCATTTTCATATTTGGAGATCCGCGAATCATTCTAATGATGAGCGATACCATAACACTATTCCCAAAATCGACTCCGGCCAGCTTAAGATTAATCAGGGATACAAAGGGCACAAAGACATTCATCCTAGAATTAGCTTCCCGTATCAACTACAACAAGTTTTAAAGATTAAATTTCATTACTGTTAGACATTTATTTAACATTGTAAAATTAGAAGTGTAAAACTCAAATTGGTCTTACCGTGCAATCCTGAAAATCCAATGTAAGGGTCTCAAGAGTTGGAAGACTTGTCAGGTGAAAGATATTGGATGTTGTGATTGTCGTCACAACATTCGAAATACCGAATGACAAATATAACTTCTTCAAATTCCTAAGATTTGCAATATCCCATAGTCTCATCTCGTTTATAGTAGCACGACCCATTTTAAGAGACTCAAGTAAGGGACAACCAGCAATACACTCCCAAAGTGTATCGGTTAGAAAATTGACATAACATAATTCTAAGCTTAATATATTTGGAAAACTACTAAAAATTTCCAAAGTAGGAAAAGCACAACAATGAAGTTCCAGATGTTTCAACTCCATACGAGAGTAAAGTTAGGTTGTCAACGTAACTGGTTGACCATACTAGTTTCTAATTGTCAGCTCCTCAATTCTTTGTCGAGCCAAAAACAAAAGCCAATCACGAACCTATTCATAATTCAAGTCTTCTATTCCACACACCGTTTTGGGCTCGACAGAGAAGACAAACCTTCTTATGGGACCCATTAGCTGATGTAAGAGTCTAGTAACATGCCTCCCATCAAACTTATATGTTAAATAATAAAAGAACTCCTCGTCAACTATGACATCGGTGAATAAAGACCACTTAAACCTCCAGTTTCTCGCTAAACTAGAGGTTCTCACCGCTTCTTTTATTGGCAACCAATTCAAAATGTTACTGATCACTATATCTGGCATGTTGCTAATGCAACCTGTCATATTAGTGATAACATGAGCTCTGATCGACATGGTATTGTTAGAATTTGGGTAGGTTTTTGAGTTCTGGAAATGAGGATTTAGATTTGGATTTTGATTTTCAGTTGATCGTTTCTAGTGTGTTATTATGATTAGTAAAAGTGTTTTGGGTGGGTTTATTGGTTTGCGCGAAAATAAATGCTAGTGTATCAGGGAAAAAACGATTAGTTTCATAGCCATAATCACATTTGGTCCCTGGGTTGAGGGTTGGGTTAGATTTAACTAAGGCATGTTATAATTGTGAATGGTCTATTATACCCTCGATGTACAACCAGAAAAGTTACGTTGACTTTGGCAATCCTGGTCAAGGGACTTGTTTAGACTATAAAAACATTGTTTTAGACTATCGGCGATGAAAATGCTAAATTTTGGTTCAACGTGATGTTTGTATACAAGATTAGGGACCAACAGTGTATTTTAGTCTAATAATTATAAGGTGTTTGAATCAAAAGTTCACATAAATACATATGATGTAAATAAATAAGATATTAATTCTTAAAAATGCATAATATTTAAAAACTAATGTACGCGCGAGTTTTATAACTAGTATAAAATAAAATACAAGAAACCCTGAAGTAAATTCGTGGTTATTACTCTTAAGAAGTTCAGTTCGTGGATAAAAGATTATATATAACACATTATTTGGACTTTAGTCTATTGTGTTAAATATAAATAAAGTTGGGCCTTTGTTAGACTATTTCTGGACGCAGCAAGGAGAAGAAAAACTACTTGGACTTTTGGATTTGTTAATTTAGACGCCAAGTGTGTTTGTTCGGATGGAAGGCAAACCACAGAGACCAAAGGTGAACAATTCATAAGATGTTTGATGATATACAAATAAGTCATTGCTTTTTTTATATAATATTGTTTTTTTTACTTAGGCCCACAAATTTCTTTTGTATTGTAGTGTCATTAGAGTGCGAAAATTGCACTCTTCTTCAATAGGTGGTATTAAGAGAAGGGGGCTCACACTTTTTTATAAACCTCTATATCAAAAATAAAAAATAAACACTCCATAAATCTCAAATCCAGAGCAATGATGGTGTGCGAAGTATGGTGTTGTACAAGGCTTTAAATTATAGGGGCTTCAAAAATTTTATATGATATGTGTTTGTCTATATATATATATATATATATATGGTAAGGTTAAAATGAAAAGTTTCTTATAATGAAAAGAATGAGAAGGCATATAGAGGTGACATGTGTCACCTTTGCCACATCACCATGGCATGTGACATGTGTCACCCCCACCCCCACCCCCCCCCCCCCCCCCCCCCGCAAAAAAAAATTTTTTCCCGCCAAAAAAAAAAAAAAAAAATTCTCGCCAAAAATTTCCCGCCAAAATTTATTACTGCATCATAGTTATAAAAATACTGCATCACAATTATAATTGTGATGCAGTAATTTATAACCTTAATGCACTAAAATCATGATTATGATGCAGTAAATTTATAACCGTGATGCAGTAACTTATAACCTTAATGCACTAATAAGTTTTGGTGCATCTTTATTATAAGTTAATAGTTCAGTGCATCAACTATGATGCACTAAAATCAAGGTTATAACCTTAAATACACTAAAATCATGATTGTGATGCAATAACTTTATAACTGTGATGCAGTAATTTATAACCTTAATACACTAAAATCATAATTGTGACACAGTAACTTATAACCTTAATGCACTAATAAGTCTTGGTGCATCTTTATTATAAGTTACTGCATCATAGTTAATAGTTAAGTGCATCAACTATGATGCACTAAAATCAATGTTATAACATTAATGCACTAAAATCATGATTGTGATGCAGTAACTTTATAACTGTGATGCAGTAATTTATAACCTTAATGCACTAAAATTATGATTTGTGACGCAGTAACTTTATAACTGTGATGCAGTAAAAAAATTTGGCGGGAAAAAAAAATTTTTTTTGCCCAAAAAAAAATTTTTTTTTTGCGGGAATTTTTTTTCCCGGGGGGTGGGGGGGGTATGGTGATGTGGCAAAGGTGACACATGTCACCTCCACATGCCTTCTCATTCTTTTCACTCTAAAAAACTTTTCATAATAACCCAAACCTATATATATATATATATATATATATATATATATATATATATATATATATATATATATATATATATATAGTGTAACTTTATTTTCAGAACTCACTTTAAATGCGAGAACTGCGAGAACCCATCTATTACCGTTAGATTAGTTGATCAATGGTTAAAACTGAGTGTGCTATTTATGTAAATAATCAAAAGATCATGGTGGTTGTTGTAACTAGTGTAAGGGTAATTAAGACATATCACAATTATATTTTTTTTAAACCTTATCAATAGAGATTAGGTTAAATGAAAAGCCAGAGATTCTTTTTTCACCCTCTCACATATTCAGCCGCCTACTTTCTCCATAACCGCCACCACCACCTAAAGCCCATAACCGCCTACTTTCTACCGACAACAAGTTTTTGTTGCAGCCATCTTCAAGATATGACGTCTTTTCTCGATTTCGGTTTTCTTTATGATTGCCCCAACACCAAAGCATGGAGATAAACGTTTCGACCTTATCTAAAGTCGAACAAAATTCATCACATACTCCAACGGCTTAATTTTTTTTGTACCAGTTAAGTTTTTTAACCTTGTGTATTTTTCTTAGTACTAGATCAAAGATAATGTTGATATTATTAATAATGAATCTGACTAGCGTGTAAAAAATTTTATGTTATCATTTATCCATTCAATTTTTGGAATGTGATTTTTTTGTTCTAAATAAAATTTGTTACACTCTATAACATTTATTCAGTAATATTTGTGGAGTTAATTATTAGGAAATAAAGTTTTTTTTTTTTTTTTTTTTTTTTTTTTTTTTTTTTTTTACACACGATTTGTATGCAATTGCCTGGTTCTTGACTGAGTGATACGTTATATATTCTCGTTTTGTTTAAACTTTAAAGCGATAAAGCTTTTGAGTTTTAACCTGATGGAAAAGTAACTAAGAAAACATTTTTTCTCCTTTATTAGACTGGTATTTAGCATTTGATAGTTAATCTAGCAATCACAAGATTTAGAATATTGTTTATTTGTTCTAGTTCTTAAGTATGTCCCTTTAAAAAGCTAGTAAAACGTTGCAAGATTCAAATATAGTTGTTATCAACCAGACCAACTGATGCATAAGATCTATAAGTGTTTTTCGGCTTGTATAAAATCAATAAAAGTGACGTGCATACATGTTTTAAGATTAATATAGATTCAAGCTTAAATGAATACATATATGTTTTAATCCATTCGAATGGTGCATATGTGTTTTTCGGCTTGTATAAAATCAATAAAAGTGATGTGCATACATGTTTTAAGGTTAATATAGATTCAAGCTTAAATGGATGGATATATGTTTTAAACTGTGTATATGTTTTAATCCATTGAATGGTGCTTATGTGTTTTTCGGCTTTTATAAAATCAATAAAAGTGACGTGCATACATGTTTTAAGGTTAACATAAATTTAAGCTTAAATTGATACATATATGTTTTAAACTCTGCATGTGTGTTATGCTAGTTATTATGATTAAAAAATTGGTTACTTGTTTGTTTGAGCTATGAAATATCTTTTTCTTTGTAATTCTATTTTAATAATATTAATGTTGCTAATTTTTTATATTTTTTTTTATCAGGTGTAATTAAAAGAATGTTCACGGCTACGAGTGCGTATATATGTCCGGCTTTTAAAAATGTTGACGGCTACGCGTGTGCATATATGTTCGACTTCTAAAAATGTTTATAACAATAAGTGTGCACATATGCCCATTTGTATTAAATATTATTAGTGCTCACGTGTATAGATTGATTAGATTCATGTACTTATGCTTTTTAGAAATTTGGATTTTAATTGTATTTCAATCAATATCGAATTTTGTATATAACATTTATGTTCTTGGTTTGTTAAAAATTTACATTATATAAAAAAACAAATATGCACCTAAGTTTTGAAACATATATTAAGCACAAAATCTGGAAATATGCTATTTTAAAATAAAACAAATATGCATTAAATTGGAAACATGCTAGCTTCAAAAGAACATATATGCACTCAATTGGAAACATGCTCGCTCTGAGAAAACATGCAAGCTTATTTAAAAAAAAAAAAAAAAAAAAAAAAAAAAAAAAAAAAAAAACCCGAATTAAAAACGTTATTGAATAAAAAAAAATCTAAAAAAATAAAAATTATTTTTTACTATTATACCCTTTTGGATTAAATAAAAAAATTGATATTTAAAAAAAATATAAATATTTTTAAAAATGTCATTTTGCATTGATATGTTGCACACTATGTATTATTAAGAGTACATAAGTGGTTCTCGCACTTAAGCAAGGTTCTGAAAATAAAGCCCCTATATATATATATATATATATATATATATATATATATATGAGGTGAGATCAATACAAAACACATCTAATCTAAAGAACAAATCATAAGATCTCAACCATTCATCTTCTTTTCATCCAATGGATGAGATGAAAGAAAAAATTAATAAAGGAAGGGTAAAAATGTAATTCTATAAAAACCCACTTTCCACCCTTTTTTAAAAAACAACATATCTTGCAAACGGTAAATCTTCAAGCTACAAAAAATACACCATCGCGACGAGAAAAAAATCATCTTTCTATTGATATGCACTTTTATATACTTTCGACGAACTTTTTTTTCAAAATTTTCGTCCAGAAAAATCCCACGGGATTCGTAAAAAACTCCCACGGAGATCGTAAAAAAATCCCACGGGATTCGTAAAAAGACGAATTTTTTTTTCAAAATTTCCGTCCAGAAAAATCCCACGGGATTCGCTAAAAAATCCCACGGGATTCGTTAAACGACAGAACTTTTTTTTTTCAAAATTTCCGTCCAGAAAAATCCCACGAGATTCGCAAAAAAATCCCACGGGATTCGTAAAAGACGAACTTTTTTTTTTTTTCAAAATTTCCGTCTAGAAAAATCCCACGGGATTCGTAAAAAAATCCCACGAGATTCATAAAAAAATCCCACGGGATTCGTAAAAAGACGAATTTTTTTTTCAAAATTTCCGTCCAGAAAAATCCTACGGGATTCGTAAAAAAATCCCATGGGATTTGTAAAAAATTCACTTGTAATTTGTATAAATCCCATGAAATTCTGTATAAATATACAACAAACATAGCAAAAAAAAAACTTGCCAAAAAATGTATGTTTCTCAAACAAATATACAACAAAAACACCTCTCAAAGATAAAAAAATCACATGTTTTATCATGTGTATCCGTGTTAAAATCTGTAGAGAATGAGGAAGAGGCTAAGTGAATATCACTAAGTGTATATTATACGATTTAACGGATACCAACTCTTTTTGGATCTATCTATTATAATTATTTGTATTGTCATTACTATTGCATTATGTTTAATTCTTCATTATTCCATACCATCACCCTTGTCAAAAACCTGCTCGCCGAGACATTTATGAACATTGTGCTTCCAATAATAGTCATCGACTCTACTACCCGCCAACGAAGTCAACACTGCAAACCTGCATAAATCAGCAACACCGCTTCCCGGTTCTATCCCTTTGATCACTAGCCAACTCTTTACACAATGTACACACGACATATTCCAATATTCATCGCCACCACTATAACCTAGTAAACCACACCCTTTTGATAAGCCTAAAACTTCATCGCCAAGGTCCTTAACCACATCAGGGACCGATAAAGCTGAGCAGTCATTTACTCCACGTGTCAGCCTATCAATTCCACATGTAAATACATCTGTTATGTTATCTTCTATCTTGTTTAAACAACTTGATTGCTCATGGATTTAAGGTAAAGTGTTGGTGCCATGGATTTATATTCACATGAAGAGGTTATCAGCAACATAATGCATGCTCATCAAGAGCAGTCAAGGATGTGGGGAAAAGCATCTCCAACATAACTATTGATTTTATAATATGCAATTGTCCGATCTCCTACTGGCGGTTCTCTCTGCTCCAGTCCAAAGATAGAACAATTTTGAAAGCCATCAAGGCTGCTAATTAGAATACGAGTCAACCAGCCAAGACTGTCACTCAATATAAGGTTATCACTTTGATATTTACATAATGGCACATTCACTACTAAAGGTCCCAGGGAAAGGGAATCATGTTGCTATGAAAGAAAAACAAAATGTGGCCATCACATTGTGCTCATAAGCATTTATGGCTTTGAGCAATCCCAAAAATCAAAACTAAAAAGTGTAAATTCTACTGCAACAAAATAACCACATTTCTTATAGGCATTACATCAAACACCTGGCGTCCTTCCAATCACACAATGAACAAAATAAAATCCAAAACTTTTTTTAACCAATCAACCACAGTGGGATATATATTCTAAAGTGTTCACAACAACTTGCCTAAACATATCTCTACTCATACCGTTGAAACTGTTATTACCGTTGCTATCACCGCTAAGCCCCGCTTTCAGTTCATTCTCAATTTCAGTTTTTTCGAGCTTTAGACCATTTAGCGCCTTGACTTCTTCGTCGATTTCGGATTTTGGCGCGTGAGAGGATTTGAGGTTGCAGATGACGTCACTGTGGTGGTTGATGGTGGTGAGTTTAGCGGCGAGTGATTCACCGGGAGGATTCAGTTGACATGACGGTGGTCGTGGTGTGGTGATGTAAGTGTCTTTGTGAAGACGTGTTAGACTGATAAATAACATATAATCAACAGTTACTTATATTACGAAAGTGCCCTTTAATAGTTAATTATATTAAAAATAAGGATTAATCTAGACCTTTAGATTTAGAATAGATGGATGGTTGAGATCTTTTGATTTGATCTTTAGATAATTATTGTTCTGCATTGAACTTTTGTCATATATATATATATATATATATATATATATATATATATATATATATATATATATATATATATATATATATAGAGTTAGGATCAAATAAGAAGTAAAATTAAAATAAGAATGATAAGAAGAAACCACAACCACTCATTTCAGATGCACCTACAAAAATAGATGCATCTCCCCTTAAATTTCTCCCTCCTATTTGAAATGTGTGGCTAGAAATTCTTCTTATTCTTCTTATTTTAGTTTTTCTTCTTACCGGATCTCTTCCCTATATATATATATATAATATATATATATATATATATATATATATATATATATATATATATATATATATAGTAGGGATCCAGTGAGAAGTAAATTAAAATAAGAAGTGGTGAGAAGTGACCAAAACTACGCATTTGAGATGCAACGACTTGAATTAGATGCATTTTTATTCATATAGATGCAACATCTTGAGTTTCGAAAGTTAATTTGATGTATAGATGGTGCAAATTGATTTTCATGATTTTTGCACGTGCAGAGGAACAAAAAACAAGAGAAATCATGAAATGCATCTAATATACGTATATGCATCTGATTAAAAGCTAGAAAACACACTATGGTGTATTATAATGCATCTAAGATTATAGGGATGCATCTAATTTAGGTCGGTGCATCTCGGATTTGCGGTTATAGTTCTTCTTATTCCTTCTTATTTTAAGTAATATTCTTATTTGATCTTAACTCTATATATATATATATATATATATATATATATATATATATATATATATATATATATATATATATATATATATGTATATGTAATATATTTTATAAAAGTGACGACAAATATTTGATTTAAGAAGTTGCATTGAAAATGCTAGCTGAAGCATTTTAAAAATGATTATTTTTCATTTTATCTTTTTAAAAAAGTATTTACTTTCTAGTTTAGGCCCCGTTTTTATTATTAAACTGAATTTTGCATAAAGCCTTCGTAAACTCAGAGAAAGCAGTGCTCAAATCCCACTTTTTGGTTGTTGATACTCGAATGGAAGAAAATAAGAAAAGGAGGGCATGGACACAATGAGTATTACAACATAGGCAATTCCTTCGAGGATTGACATGGCACTCGACTAGAGACCAAAAAAGCAAGATGATTTAGCATTTTATGTACACGATACTGCTCTAAACTATTAGGCCAAATGGAGTGGGGTGACCCAACCTTCATGACCACGCAGTCACAAGTGACACCAAAAAACAAGACCATCGTCACGGTAAATTTGCGATTTAATGAGTTGCTCATCATAGTGAAAAAGCTTAAAAGTGGGCCTTATTTTAAAAATTATATATATATATATATATATATAGGGAAGGGATCCGGTAGGAAGAAAAACTAAAATGAGAAGAATAAGAAGAATTTCTAGCCACACATTTTAAATAAGAGAGAGATTTTCAAGGGGAGATGCATATATTTTAATAGGTGCATCTCAAATGTGTGGTTGTGGTTTCTTCTTATCCTTCTCATTTTAATTTTTCTTCTTATTTGATCCTAACTCTATATATATATATATATATATATATATATATATATATATATATATATATATATATATATATATTTTGTGTGTGAATATGTGTGAGATATTTAGTGGGATATATTTGTATAAAGTGTCTATTTTAATGAAAAGTAATGAAAAGATGACCAAAGCAGGTTAAAGGTAAGAAGGGAGTAAAAGAAAATATTAAAAGAAAAAAAGTTGAGTTGACGCTGATATGACGATAACGATCACCACCACCCTTGTTTAATTTTTATCATCTCGTTGATTTATTAAATCTCTAGTATAATTAACTCTTGCCATTTTATAATTTCGTACAAACCCAGCGACAATTTTCTAAAAATTCTAGTTTTATCCGTCCCTACTATAGAAGCTGTAAACAATAAAAAAATGTCACATTTTTTTTTTTTTTTGTGTTAATTAACGTAAAGAAACTTAAAAATTTGTCCTCTTTGTTTGGAAGCTGGAAGAACCTGTTTTACATGCACCGAGATAGGACTGGATGACCAAGTTACCTCACAAGTCATCAAAACTAATACATGAACAGAGGAAAAAGCAGAAACGTTATGCCCCTGACTTTGGCATGTTGTGCATAGATTACTTTTGGTCTATCAATCATTCTTTGAAAAGAATAGTCTCCCATAACCAACAAAGTCAATAATGGCATAACTAATGAAAGATGTAATTAAGTCGAGCTAATTCAAGCGAACTTGAAATTGTTGTCTACTAAAATATTCAACATCAAATTCATTTGAGTTGTTTCGATATGTACTGAAGCTAGTTAAAACAGACTTTCAACTTGAGCCTGAGAATCGGATGCCTGGTCAAAATAAATCACGAATTGAACCTTAACGAGCTCGCTACCATTTGACATATGTAATTAACTATAGTTTATATATGCATATACACATTATTACCTGTTGACGTATGGTCCGGACTGGGCCAGGAATGAGTCAGGCCCGACAGATGCGGCCCACTCTACGCCTAAACCATAATCCATTCACTATAAATACATGACAGGTTATCTCTAACCGTAACTAACTTTGATATGCTACATCGCATACTAACTTGACCGTCGGAGGTGGACCCCGGGGCTACGGCCTCGGGTCCACTCCTAACGGGTTCTCTTTGTTGACAGGTCTACTTAGGGCTCGAGAAGACGACTAACGGCCCAAGGGAGAGTCGTCGAATCCAGCCCGCGCCAGATTATGCATCAACAAGTTGGCGCCATCCGTGGGACCACAAATAAACTATGTTTCGTGTTCTCATATTACCGAAAAGCAGAAATCAATTTCTAAAGTCGGTAACTCTCATTCTTACCGCTGGAATTATCTTTTCAAAGTATTACCACCGGAATCTTTGTTACGAGAATTTAGAAGCAACATAAAGTACATATTGTGATTATATTTTTATGTTATCACTTTGTAAGTGCCAGTACCTCGTTTGTTTCATCAACACTGGTTTACGTACTAAACACGATAAATTAAATTAAATACGTTTGGTTTACGTACTAAACACGACGAATCGTATATAAAAAGAAAAAGTCCGCACGATCGGACCTATTATATATTTTCGTCCGCACGATCGGACCTAAGAAAATATCCGCACGATCGGAGCTATTTTATTTTTTAGCCGCAAATTAATTCGCGCCGATATTGTTTTTACGGTTGGTACGCCTGTTCGCGCTCGAACAACGCAGTCGCGATAAATCTACCCGCATTAGGCCGTGCGTTCAGACATCTTCGCAGAGAACGCGTACGCGCGAACACCACGATGCTAGTCAATCGCCATGAGCACACTGGACCAAAGGCCGTGGTATAAACATCTGCGATCATCCACAAACGTTCGAGTCTATGCGGTTACGATAAATCCATCTGCGTCTATTAGTCGCGGTCACGGTATATCCATCCGAGTTTTTATTTTTTACATTAAAAAAGAAAAAAAAAACATAATTAATTATTTCGTCGGTACGCATCCCACGACGGGTGCGCACTGCCACTTTTCTTATGTGCTAAATATTCTTATGCTATGCGCAATATATTACTCATGCTATGTGCTGTCTATTGTTTCAATTAATTAGGTTTTATATGCTGCGATTCGCGGCATATACTTTTAATCTTTGCATTCAGTTTTTTTTCCACAGATTAAATAAGTTTAATGCTCCTATACGAGTAGAACCATCAAACTTGGGGGGCTACCAGGGTATATGTACCACTGTTTCTGTATGCGCATACGTCTCCTTTGTCGCGCACAGCGCACACTTCTGCGCAGAAGCACGTCTTCTGTTGCACCTCTTTGTCGCGCACAGCGCGCACTTCTGCTACAGAAGCACGTCTTCTGTCGCACCTCTTTGTCGCGCACAGCGCGCACCTCTGTTACAGAAGCACGTCTTCTGTCGCACCATGTTGCGTCGCTACTGGTACAAAAGGTACGCCCTTACCCAGGATGCAGCATGCGGGATCCACTTTCACCTACGCGGCCATGAACAGAACTTAAGTTTAGCATAACATAGCCATGCGCTATCTCATACTAAACTTGGGGGGCTTGTGGACGTATGGTCCGGACTGG
The DNA here is from genome assembly GCA_019973895.1 of Chrysanthemum seticuspe. Taxonomy (NCBI): domain Eukaryota; kingdom Viridiplantae; phylum Streptophyta; class Magnoliopsida; order Asterales; family Asteraceae; genus Chrysanthemum; species Chrysanthemum seticuspe. The sequence goes on along the minus strand of BPTQ01000009.1, from coordinate 118,469,774 downwards.
GCCAGGAATGGGTCAGGCCCGGCAGATGCGGCCCACTCTACGCCTAAACCCTAATTCATCCACTATAAATACATGACAGGTTATCTCTAACCCTAACTAACTTTGATATGCTACATCGCATACTAACTTGACTGTCGGAGGTGGACCCCGGGGCTACGGCCTCGGGTTCACTCCTAACGGGTTCTCTTTGTTGACAGGTCTACTAGGACTCGAGAAGACGACTAACGGCCCAAGGAGAGTCGTTGAATCCAGTCCGCGCCAGATTATGCATCAACATTACCAGAGTATATGTGTAACTGATTAGAGCCGAATCGAACTAGAAAGTACCTAGTTATGGTAAGGAGTCAAGTCTAGCCGAGTTCAAAAGTAATGGTTGATTAACATTTAATAGAGTTCAGATTTCAAATCAAGGATCAATCGACCTCTAATCGAATTTTGAGTTTAGCTCAAACTTGGCACTGTAAAAAGGCGACTTAACAAGGTGACCTAACTTAAGTTCTAGAGTAAACTGCATAAATGGTCCACGTGATTTGCTGGATATTACGGATTGAGTTCATTTATTTTTGTCTTCGATCCGGTCCTTGTTATTTCGATGTGTTAAGGATCCAATCCAATTCGTATAACAACGTTACCTTGACTTAGTTTGATCGTTAAATTAGATGGTGTTCTTTTCAGTTCGTGTCTTATTTATAGTAAATTAAACGAATAACCGCACAAAGTGACGGTGTATATCAACAAATAATTATATTTGTGAAATCGTGATTTTATTTTGACCCTTGATGCTAAACTTATGGGTTCAAATTTACAAATATAAACATCATGTGTAAGTCACATGTGAGACTTAACAAGAAAATCTAACGGCAGTTAAGGTTTTAGATTGTGAGAGTGAAAAGTGCCACGTTGGGACTAGAGGTGCGTAACTTTTTGAGAACCAGATGCGCAATCCGCCCTCTTGGGGACCAACGGTGCAATTTACCCCCAAGTTTTTTTGTTATTAATCAAATCTTTTCAGATCGCATTACCTTGTCTATATATATAACGACATATATTATCATGTGTTAGCATATACATAGATTAATCAAATAATCACTTGTCATAGTTGTGCCGAATAAAGAATATCATAGATTGTCACTATTATTTCTCATGAACATCTAATTTTGTCAATATCGCACATAGTCTCACATTAAATTTCTACTTACACTTTAACTCTCACACACACACATATGGAAGAAGACAGAAGACAGTGGCCACTGGTGGTGCTAACAGCATCACCATTTCACGGCCACATGAGTCCAACTCTCCAACTAGCCACAGTCCTTCATTCGAAAGGGTTCTCCATAGCCATTGCTCACTCCAAACTAAACGCTCCTGACCCTTCTAACCATCCTGCAGATTTCAAATTCCTTCCACTTTCGGACAACTTATCCACGATCGATAACTCCAATAGCTTCGCTAATTTCATCAACGCACTCAACACCAAATGTAAACCATCATTCCAGGAACACTTGATACGATTGATTAGTGAAGGAAATAAATCTATTGTTGTCATCTATGATAACATTATGCATTTCGCAGGAGGTGTTGCTGTTGATCTCAATCTTGTTCCTATCGTCTTTCGTAGTTGTAGTGCAGTGTATTTTCCGGCTTTTCTTGTCCGTCTGCAGCTCCGTCAACAGGCCAGATATCTTGAAGAAGGTAAATCAAACCACGCCACATTACTTTACTACCACACATATGATGACTATGTTACAGATTGCTATGTACTAAAACTTACTTTAAAAAAAAAGAAAAAGATTTTTCTTAGCAAATTGATTTGCGTAGATCAACATGGTTGGATCTAGTTCGGGTTTTTAAATATAACTATGAAGAAGAACCACGCACAGGCAAACCATGTTTCTGCAATCAGTATTCATGTTGTTAACAACACAAATCATTGTTCCTTTAGTCAGAAGCAAATAAGTAATCTATCTTAACCTGCTTTGATGTTAATGAGTTTGATGTCACCTTCTTAGAGTTAAGGACGAAGCTATAGCCTTCATGATAAATCAAGGTCTGATTGAAATTCTCAATGTATAGTACTAATCAACTACTAGATCGAAAGAATAAAACCTAAATTATAAAATGTTTTAAGCATATCCCAAGTACGTGAAACTAGTTATATAACATCTAAGACAAAAATAATTAGAATATACCAGTAATAAAGAACTAGCAAAGCACTTACAGATCGATCCAGGATGTGGATTTAGATGGCAAAGCGGCAGGTTCTGTTTTGTTCAATAACATGTGTTTTGATTTTTGAACCATTCTTAAATTTCTTAAGAATCAAATGTGAGTAAAAATATTTTTTTTTGGGTAAAGGGTTACCGGTAAAATAACAATAATAATAATAATAATAATTTAATCTATGGATGTTACTTATATTCTTGGATTTATCTTCTATATGCAAGCAAAAAGTACTTGAATAAATTTACAGGATATGACCAAATAGTGATAATTGTTGAAAAGATTTTGTGATGCAGGAGATAGTACCAAATCATGATCCCCTTAGGTACAAAGATTTACCCTTTTCTAGCTCGCCCATTGAAGATTTTAAAAAACTGGGTAGTAATTTCAGCCAACAGGCACACCCCTCAGCCGTTATCTGGAATACCATACAATCACTCGAACATGAAGCTTTAACCCAAATTAATGAGCACTTCCAAGTTCCAGTTTTCACACTCGGGCCCTTGCACAAAATGACACCAAGCCCACCTACTAATTTTCTTGAAGAGGACACCAGTTGCATCAACTGGCTCAACAAACAAGCTCCAAAATCTGTGATCTACATAAGCTTTGGAAGCTTAGTTACGTTGGATGCAAAAGTTCTAGCCGAGATGGCTTGGGGTCTAGCTAATAGTGAGCAACGGTACCTATGGGCGGTTAGACCTGGTTCGGTTTGTGATTCGGAGTGGATTGAGTTTTTGCCAAAAGGGTTCGTAGAGGATACGATAGAGCAAGGTTTAATTGTGAAATGGGCGCCACAAAAGGAAGTGTTGGCACATTTTGCAGTGGGTGGATTTTGGAGTCATTGTGGTTGGAATTCGACTTTAGAGTGTATTTCAGAAGGGGTTCCGATGATGTGCCAACCATTTACAGCTGATCAAGGGGTGAACGCGCGTTATGTGAGTTATGTATGGAAGATCGGGCTCGAGCTGGAGTGTTTTGAAAGTAGGGAGATCGCAGGTATGATTAGAAGAGTGATGATGGATGGAGAAGGGGAAGAAATTAGAATTAGAGTAAATAATATGAAGGAAATGGTTAAACAAGCATTGGATAATGGTGGTACTTCACATGAATCATTGGAGGGTTTGGTGGGTTTTATTTTGTCATGTTAATAGTCAATTGAGCAGATAGCTCATAATTTATGCGATAGTGTGCGGCATGGCCTGTGCAAGTGCGAACAACTAACACAGATAATAACCACAATCTTTGTTTTAGAGTTAGAGGTCTCCAGGTTACGCCTTACACACGCTTAGGAAGCTTTCAATGGCCTACAATTAATGTTGCACGCAAGATCTTGCAACGCTATTTGATTCTAAAATAACCTTTTTCATGTGGTTTTTTATTTTCTTCTTTGTTATCTTTGGCAATTCATAACAAATAAATCACAAGTTGCTCTTAATATTAGTCAAGTTATGAGCAAGTTGAGAGAGGATCCCCACCCGATTCCTTGATTTTTTTTTTTTTTTGAACAAAGATTTCTTGATGTTCATATTCAAAAAAGTAAAGATTCTAAAAGTATTTACGAACTTTTATATGCGGCTACACATATAATATATTAAACACTTTATGAAAGCTTAGGCACTTAGAATTTTATGGAAAAGCATAGATAAATAGAAATGGTTTAATGAAAGCCAAAACGAGTCAAAATGCTACCAGATGAAGCATAAAAACCAAGAGCAGACACACACAGCACGTAACTAGCAATCACACATGAAAGAAGCACCAAACAATTAACAAAAACTACATAAGAAAAGGACCAGACAATTAAGTAACCGGCTCCGCGAATTCATGAACATACCTTCCTTAACTTTTTTATAAGAGAAGAAATAAATTTTAATTTGGATATGGGCTAAATTTCTAAAACTAATCTAGATGTTTGAGAAAAACACAAAATAAGAGTTGTTATGTTGCGTTTAGTTGGGGAAAAGATCCTTGTTTTCCACAAAATATTTTGTAAAAAACAAGAAAAACAGATATTGCGTTCAATTCAGCGTTTTTCAACAAAATGTTTTGCAAAACACAAAATCATCTATTTTCTAGTTTTACAAGAAAAATTACAAAACAAATTTTATTTGTTTTCCTTGTTTTACTTTGTAACCCACAAACCTCATTCTCCTTCTTTAAAATAGAAAATACAAACATCAACTAAACGCGTTTTCTATATTTTCAAGTGTTTTGTAAAGATAAAATTTTCTTACAAATTTTTACAAAACTAGAGATAAAAAACAAAATATCTTTTTTCTCCAACTAAACGCAAGTATATCGATCATAACTCTTTACATTAAAAAAGAAAAAAATAAATAAAAAATAAAGAAAAAAACATATTTACATAGTTATCCTCTAGAAAAGATTCATTTAAAATAATATACTCCAAAACTTCAACCTAAAATGTCTCTATACTAGATAAATTTATATACTCCAAACTTCAACCTAAAATATCTTTATACTATGAGGAAAAGTACATTTTTAAGCTGCTGTATATGAATATGTTGGAATGATGGTTTTACCCCGGGATTTGGCCTTTGTAAGACAAGTGATTTTTTCCTGACCAAACAAACTTTGTTAAGATCACTCAAACATTTATGCAAATGATCTTTAGCATTTGACACTATAACGTTTCAGAGAGATTTCGATATGGAAGATCATGAAATCGGAAAACAGTGGCCGCTAGTGGTGCTAACATCATCACCACTTCAAGGCCACATGACTCCAACTCTCCAACTAGCTACAACCCTTCATGCCAAAGGATTTTCCATAGCCATTGCTCACTCAAGATTATTAAACTCTCCCAACCCATCCAACCATCCATCTGATTTCATATTTCTTCCACTTTTGGACAACTTATCCGTGATTGATGACTCCAATAACTTCACCAATTTCATACATGATCTCAACAACAATTCAAAACCATCTTTCCACCAACACTTGACTCTACTAAAGAACAAAGAATATAAATCTATTGTTTTCATCTATGATTATCTTACGTTTTTTGCAGGAGTTGTTGCGGTTGATCTGAATGTTCCAGCCATCCTTTTTCGTAGCTGTAGTGCAAGCTACTTTCCGGCTTTTACTGCACGTCAGCAGCTCTATCAAAAATCAAGATTTCTTGAACAAGGTGAATTCAATCTAACCATATGAAACTGCTTCATAACTTTTATTATTTGTATTTTTTGAACGACAGTCTTTTGATCAAAAGTTATAGCAAGAAGTAATAGCTTGAAACAATAAAAAGACTTGCATGGGATTGTTACAACTTACACGCAGTTTTAGGATCCATGATCCAATCAATTTACACACGGAAGGGTTTGTGTCTCATTGATACCCCATGTTGTGTGAGAAACTCCCCAACCAAATGGTTGTGGGTTCAAGTTCTGCTTAGGATACATGTGAAATATATTTATGGCGTAAATATTGTTAGATAATTAAAATTGCGGTTCTAAAAAAAATTAAAACAGGATTAGTACATCACCACTTGCATGAAAATTCTTTCATCGGTTCGGTTGTACAGTACAACTTCCTTGGACAAAACATTGTCCACATCTCGTGTCGTGTTAGGGTCACCTTATCAACAACGAGTTGAACTGATTTGCGGGGTAGTATGCAAGTAATATGTGTCGATATCTGCTTGCATTATGAGCTGACCGGGTAATGCTTTACAAAAAGTCAGACTACATATAATTGACTTAAGAACAAAATTTGATTTAAGAACAAAATTGACTTTGTAGGTAAGAAGAAATCGAATGTGTCCAATTTTAATGAGAGCATCCGTATATGATTTTGTTGGAACCCCCTTTATTAATATCTAATAAAGACTTACATCAGAAATAGGAATGTGTAAAGAACTAGCATCCTCTCTCACCTCTATTTACGGAGATGAGGGGGTAGAAAGTATGCTTGAGTCGGTTTAGGAAACACCCAACCAACCGTAGGGCCTCTTGCAGCTTGCCTTATAAGGCAAGCTACACTATTAATTCATAGCTAGTTCACGTCTAATCCTAATCTATATTACAACATACATTTAAATCTCTAAGATATATCTTACATATTTATGCTTAAAATGAAATAAAATTAGATGGCTTAAAGGGCAAAAAAGTCATAAAAATTCATTTTTCGAACTACTAATTCTTTTTGGAAATTTAAGCTCTTAAGTTTATAAATTAAATATAGAAAGAAAAAAAAGTATTTAAGTATTTATGAGGTCTTAACATGTGATCTGAGCATAATCCAAACGTTATTGGAGCGATCTGACCTTTTGTAGCCTAGAAAATTTATGAGTTTCTTAATCTAATGCAATGATGCGAATAGACATATGGTAACTGACATTTGTTAGAAAGATTTTGAGATGCAGGAGATAGTTCCAAATCTTCATCCCATTAGGTACAAAGATCTGCCCTTTTCTAACACGCCTATTGAAGATTGGAAACGAATGGGTGAAGTTTTCAGCCAACAAGCACAGCCCTCGGCAATTATCTGGAACACCATCAAATTTCTTGAGTACGAAGCGCTAACCCAAATTCAGGATCATTATAAGGTTCCAGTCTTTGCAGTTGGACCTTTGCACAAAATAACACCAAGCCCGCCTACAAATTTTCTCAAAGAGGACACCAGCTGCATAGCGTGGTTGGATAAGCAAGCTCCTAAATCAGTGATATATATAAGTTTTGGAAGCTTGGCCACTTTGGATGCACAAGTGCTAACGGAAATGGCATGGGGTCTAGCCAATAGTAACCAGCAATTCCTGTGGGCGGTTAGACCTGGTTCAGTAAGTGGCATGGAATGGCTCGAGTTTATGCCAGATGGGTTCATAGAGAAAACGAAAGGAAGGGGTTTAATTGTAAAATGGGCGCCTCAAAAGGAAATACTGGCCCATTTTGCGGTGGGTGGATATATTTTGGAGTCATTGTGGGTGGAATTCAACATTGGAGAGTATCTCGGAAGGGATTCCTATGTTATGCCAACCATTTATAGTAGACCAAGGGGTGAACGCGCGTTACGTAACTCACGTGTGGAAGATTGGTCTTGAGTTAGAATGTTTCGAGAGAGGAGAAATCGAAAGCATGATTAGAAGACTTATGGTCTTAGAAGAAGGTGAAGAAATGAGAGTTAGAGCAAATGATATAAAAGAATTGGTCAAAAAAGCAGTAGAAAACGGTGGTTCTTCAGTTGATTCATTGGAGGCTTTGGTTGATCTCATATTGTCATTTTGATAGTCATGAAACATGGATAATCAATACGTACGTTTGGTGTTTTTTTCTTTAAATCATTTTGGGTCTTTGTTTTCTGCGATAAACTAATGGTAGCATAAACGAAACTTCGTTGTTATCTTGATGTTCTTGCTTTGAAGAAAAGGCACACGAATCCGAAATATGTATCTTATGAGACTGAATTAACATGTGAAACACTATAATATTTATAACTGTAGACACGACGTTTAGTAACCATGACAATGTGATTGTTGCACTACAAGAAAAAGTAGCTATAGTGATCAAAATTTAGTGCCAACTTTCTTTTTGGTCACTATTTAGGCAAAATAGTGACCATATAGTACATGGACACTAATATTTGGTCATCTATAAACAATTAGTCACCAACCTCAAAGTGGTCACTAATTTTGTCACTATACATGTGAGATATTTTTTCGATAAAAAAAAGTGACGCACTAAATTTTTAAAAGATTAGTGACGAAAAATGTTATCTGAGTTTCATATGACAATCTTGTAGTTGTTGATCACTGATTCACTACAAAATATGTGATATAAGGTGACTAAATTTATACCGACTAAAGATAATAAAATGAAACTGATTTGCATGCTCTTAGGGGTGTCAGTCGGGTTCCGGCCAATTCGGGTCAGGTCAAAGTCGAGTCAAGGCTAAAATTAACATACCCAATCCTGACCCTATTTGAATTCGGGTTAGTCGGGTTAAGGTCAATCCAGGTTCGGATCAACCCGAATACAAGTAAAATAGTCATAAATTTGCTTATTTGTTCTAATTTATATAGACAATTTAAAAAATAATATATTAAAAAATTAGAAAAAACCATATTCAGGTCAAACGGGTAAACCTGAACCCAAATTAGCCAAACATTTTTCAACCTAATACCTGACCCTATCTAATATTCGGGTTACTTGGATTGACCTGATCGGATTCGGATAGGATCGAGTATTTTGACACCCTAGTACCCTACACTGATGCATGCATTAGAAAATCATACTTTAAATTTAATTTAACATAGTTTCACTTCTTATATAAAAAAATACAGTATATAAAGTCATACCAGTATAAAAGTCAGCAGATATTAAAATAGTTAGGCTACTGTAGATTTTGAAAACCACTTTCTCTAACTGTGGGCGATACAAACCCTCACAACCTAAAGTCATACTAGTAATAAAAGTCAGTAGATATCACGGACGGGCTGAAAACACTGCAGTGTCGTACACTGATCTTCGTGGGCAAGAATTCCCCCTTCCATTCCGAGTCTCTTAGCATGACTTCGAAACTTGATAGAAGATTCAGTGCATTGATAGAGCCATAGAGGTATGCTTGAGGCTATCAACACTCCACATTTAATCTTCTAATAGGATAGTCTAAGAGGTCAAACCTTTTATGATACAAGAAGAATAGTTATGAAAGGAATATTGATAGAAACACTTGATATCTGGTCAATAGATAAAAGGGTTTTAATATTTTATTCAGTTCAACTTTACCTAGTTGAAGTGAGATAGTTGCTTACCTTACTATAAGACAATATAAACGAATGAGGATGGGGGTGTGGCATGTCTATTTTCTTTAGCATACTGTTAGCGGTGTTCGCCTTGGCAGGGACCTGCAATATTACTATATTTCATGATATCATTTTTGAAGAGCATCAATGCATAAACTATATTCTTTAGCATTTATACTTGTTTAGTGTTGTAGTTGGGATGATTATAATGTTTGCAAGTGTTAGGATTTAGTAAATCCAGAATATAAAGTGTCGGTCACCTCAAGTATATGTAATCGTTAGAAAGCTCGTAGTCGTAGATTATTATAAGTTAAGTAGTATTTAGTTTAAGTAACACCGTGGAGGACGGACGAGTCTTTACCCACTGTATGCCTGATCCACAGCCCGATAGGTGGCGATTTATGTAATGACTATAAATACTCTCTACCTCCCAAGGTAAAGAGTTGGAGCTCATAATAAGACTTTTCTTTCTCTCACTAAAGTTCCCTAAACCTCCAACTTTCTCTCTCTAGAACTCTTTGTACGCCTATTTGATCTTATGGTTTAGTGTGTTTATGAAATCCAATATGTTACAAATGGTATCAAGAGCCATGGTTTGATCATCTCTTACATATCTTTGGATTTCTAGTGACTTTTAGGTGGTTTTAGAGTTTGAAAAAGTTTAGTGGTTTTTGCATCATTTGGATCATTTCTAGTGTTAAAGTTTGAAACTTGAGTGTAGGTTTGTGTTTAGAATCACTGTATGTGCTTGGGTTTTGATTTGTTAAGCTTGAATCATCGTGGTTGGGTTGTTTTTTGATTGAAAAGTGGTGTTTATGTGTTTTTCTAGCTAGCGACTTGAGCCACGGATAAGTTTTCTTGCTAGCGACTTGCTTTGTAATTTGGTAGCGAGTTGTAGTTGAAGGACTTAGCGAGTTGAGCTAGCGACTTGTCTATTGAGACAAGCCGACAAACAGTACACTTAGTGGAGTCTCCACTAGGGGTAGCGACTTGGTGAAAGTTAGCGACTTGTACTTAAGTTTGTTAGCGACTTGGTGTTAGCGATTTGGTGCTTAACGAGTTGCTCTTTAGCGACTTGACAACTTAGCGATTTGGTGCTTAGC
>BPTQ01000009.1:118388937-118454382 GCA_019973895.1 Chrysanthemum seticuspe | reverse complement strand
AGAAAAAGAAAATGGTGAACCCCCTTAACCCGAGAATAGTGGAGTTTTATTGATAGTGAAATTCCTCAATGCAACATCACGAGTCATAGTGTAAGTTAACACCTAAAAGTTCTCCACTACATGCAGAAACAATCCTTAATCTTTAAGGGCCATAATTTCTCAGCCAGTGGAGTTCATATACATTAGCAATCTTTCGAGCATCAGCATCACTAAGAATACAATTCATCATAAATCAATTCATTGTGGCACCTCCTGCCTGCCCAGAAATGGGTGACATACGGACTAGGTGTTGGGCTACACACCGCAAAATACATTCTGATATTTATGAGAGATGAAAGGTTCCATCTCTCAACCTCGAGTATTATTATCACTATAAATCCAAAGATGTGCAAGATATGATCTAACCATGGCTCTTGATACCAATTGTAAGATATAACTTTTCACATGCACATCAAACCATAACACAAAGTAGCATATAGATGGAATTCTAGAGAGAGAAAGTTAGAGGTTTAGGGAACTTAGTGAGAGAAAGTGAAAGATATTATTATGAGCTCCAACTCTCTACCTTGGAAAGTAGAGAGTATTTATAGTCTTACATAAAACGCCACACATCGGGTTGTGGATCAGGCATACAGTGGGTAAAGACCCGTCCGTCCTCCACGGTGTTACTTAACTAAATACTACTTAACATAAGAATCACTACGACTACGAGCTTTCTAACGATTACATATACTTGAGGTGACCGACTCTTTAATACCGGGAATTTCTAATTCCTAACAAAGACGTACATCACCTCTTGAAAATCCACAATTGAATGTGATACTGAGCACTACAACGTAACTCCTTAAAGTGATAGTTATTTTGAGGTGATAAGAGCCCAATTCCCCCAAGTGGTAAAAGAAAAAGAAAAAGTCACCCAACAATAACTAGATTTCCAAGTCTTCATTTTTTTATAAGAAGCTCGAACAAGGATCTTGAAGAATCTTCATCCATCCATCCCCGATACCTTCAGATACTAAGTATACTCGCCCGTGATATTTCACTTCAACCTCAAATAAATAATAGTGAATTAACCCCGTTGTCACATCTTCTAGTTAAAAGCTCAATTCTAGCCTCCTTTGACGTTTAAAGTGAACTATGATAATGGTTTTCATCCCGACCATGGTTAAAAGCACATAACCCCGTAAAACCATGTAATAATCAATACTGCCATGACGAATATCCAAACACACATCCAATTCATGAAATACACCCTTTTATCCTTTCTTTGAAGCATAAATCGTAGCACCAGCATCAAGAAAGATCCAGAATTACACTTTCTCTTCTCCAAGATGGTTCCATCAATACGGGATTTTACAACTTGATGAGTGTCTAAATACTCATCATTTTTATACTGTTAGAATGCCAAAAACATCTGAAAACACTCAGAAACACATCCAAATGATTAAAATATTACAAACAAGTGTTTTATGTGTTTTAAATTCAAAAATATCAAAATCTGGTGAAAAACGTATCAAGTTTGCATAATTGGCAGTTTTAGTCCCCCAAGTTTAAAAAGTTGTCAAAAACAGTCCCTGGTAAATCAAAATAAAGAAAAATATCATTTTAAGTCCTTAGGGATTCATAAAGTTGTCAAAACAAGTCCTTGATATAAAAAATTGCAAAATTACAACTTTAGTCCCTCAAGTTTTGAAAATGACAAAAAATGGTCCTTGGATTTATAAAAAATGGAAAATATTCAAATATTATCCTTGTACTATTCAAGATTGGCAGTTTTGGTCCTTTTGTTAACTCTTGGAGAATTGCAGGATTGGTCCCTCAAGTTTGGCAGTTTTGCAAGAATGGTCCTTGTAATTAAAATAAACCATTTAGACCCTTTTTGTATTTAGAACCCCTGCCAACCCAAAAATAACCCTGCCAATACACTGTGACCCCCCAATTGTGAACCCCCTTTATAATATCCCAAAGTCAAACAAAGTCAAACCCGCCTAAAACTACTCCTACTGTTCATCTCCCTCACCCCTCACTGTAACCAAAACCAGCCATGGTTTCTCCCCTCCCACTTTTCCACCTTGCCATCTAAAACACTCATCACACCCTTTCCACCTCACACAACAGCCTACCAAGCAATAAATGCTTCCCCACCATAGACGTATTACTGCTACACTCTCAAACCTGCTTTTTCTTCCACATCACACCAAACCCATGAAAACTTCACCTTTCTTGTCCCTTACACCTCCACAACATCCCAAAGTTCTTTAATTGCTCTGAACCTGCCTCAATCCACTATTATCAATTTTGGCGCCAAAAACAGATTTGAAGGCTGAGATGAGTTTGACTCATCCAATGGCTAAGATTTAAAGTGGGAAAGTTTCAGAAGCATGTGGGAGTCTCAAAAAGTCTATAAAGAAAGAGAAAGAAGCAATGGAGAAGATATCTAGTTTAATTATAATTTAGCTTATGTCGTTTTTATAAAATTTCAAATTCCAGTGTTTGTTTAAGCTTTAAGCTCTGTATTTCAAGTTACTTATTTGAAATAAAACTTTTGTTAACATCAATTTCAAGTTTCAGGTTCTGTTTTCAAGTTATGCAATTTTTCAAGTTTAAAACAATCTCATGAATGTTGAATGTTGTTAAGCAGTCATTATTATGGACTCATAAGCCACTTTAAGCTCCTAGATAGCTTATAAAAGCTATTAGATACCATAAAATCAGTTTTAGTTATAAAAAGCAAAAATACTAAAAAATACCAAATAAATAGTTGAAAAAATAAAAATCTATGGTGAAAAATGCAAGAAAGCTGGAGCAAGGTATATTATGGATGGCCTTGGTATAGAGCTTATTGGTAAGCTTTAGGAAGTGTTTACAAGTCCTCAGTTCTCAGTCTTTTGCTTGAATCCATTTGTAAGTTTTTTTTTTCATTTTGGCAATTTACTGTGTAAGACAGTCATTAGCTCAAATTTCTGTTTGTTCATGTTCATTAGTTGTAGTTAAGTTAATTTAAACAATAAAACCAGTTGTTAGTTCATTAGAATTTGTAGTTCATATAAATTTTATTTTAACAGTTTTAATTGCATAAGGATCATTAGTGAGTTTTATGTTGTTATGGCTATTGTTTAAAACTTATTTAGTCTTATTTAGTGATAATATTAGGTCTGCAATCTATATCATGGTCTTAATCTGTGTTTCTCTTTGAAAAACTTCAAATCAGTCTAGTTAAAGGGTGTTTGGATTCATCAGTTTATCTGTGTTAGAGTTTTTTTTGTGTTATTGTTTATGCTCATCTGGTGTCTCATTAGTCTCAAATAACTCAAACCAAGCATAAAAATCAGTTCTCATTTGGTAAAAAGTCAAATCAATCTTTGATCTCATCTTGCCTCTTAACTGTTTGATTTTCATAATCCATGATCTTGTTTCCATGTTCATAAGTTGTTACCATTGATCAAACAAGTCTTAATATACCTTAATTCATCATAATCAGTGTGTAGATTTGATCACAAGTTCATAAAAGTCAACTTTGTTTCATTTTCTTAAAAAGTCAACAAGTGCCCTGTGCACAGTCTTAGCCAGTTTTTCCTAACCTTGTAAAAAGCTTATTAGTTGGTCAAATCTTGAGTACTTTGGTTTTTTGTGTAGCTAACCTAGCTGTCTCATTGATCCAAGCTTAATTTTGTACTTTGTAGCTTGTTAGATAGGGCTGCAACAAGCTTTTAGTTTGTCCCATGTCTGAGTAAACTGCATATGCAGTGATCTGACACCATATTCATAAGCTCACCACAAGCTCTACAGTGGTCCCCACAGTGAGAGCTTGGGCTTTTTGGATACCTCACCAACCCAGCTTGGTACCCAAGTGTTTGTTTTGAGCTTTTGAGTCTATTTGCCTAGCTTATTTTGCTCTTAAAGTTCTTCACAGGACTGTTTGTTTGGTAGTTTTAGCTAAAATGCTTATTGCTTATTTCTAGCTTATTAGTGTGCTTATCTGTGTAATTTAGCTTTATATAAGTAGCATTAGCTTGTTTTTAGTTTATTTTAGCTTTGGTTTTAGTTTGTGAGCCTGTTTGAGCTTATTTCATTCAAATAAGCTTATAAGCCAAATCTGTTAGCCAAAAAGCTCATCAAATAGCTTATTGGCTCATTTTTAGAAAAAGTTGTAGTTTTAAAACTTGCTTATTTTCTTGTGCTTAATAAGTTGCAAAAAGAAAATCAAAAAAATAAAATGTTTTTCAAAAAGGTGGGGAGGCAGGCTCGAACCTGAGACCTCCCACATTTGAGAGTGTTAGGAGTGTACCTGGATACCAGTTGCCCTTGGGTCTTTGACTGGTCATATTGTGCACAATTTAATACATAACATCTCTTGTCCCGTTTAGCTTATTTGGTTAAGTTAGCTTATTTCGAGCTTATTTAGTATAGCTTTTTCAGTTTGTGTATTTTTTATAAAATTGTATTAGTATTAAGTATTTTATAAAAAAGTTTCAGATTTTTCTAAATAGTTTTAGTATTTTTAATCATTTAATTAGTGTAAAATCTTATTTAATTCATAATAAAAAATATAAAAGTCTAAAAAATATAAATCTTTTTTCTAAAATTTTCTTTTGTCATATAGTATGTAAAAAAAATGTTTTTACACTTGTAGGACTTTTATTTCATAAATTTTACGTTTTTGCTTGCGCACTCGCGTAATTTTTATAAATAACTTACGTTTTCATTTTAAATTACGTTTTTAGATAATTTAAGTTTAAGTTTTGATTAAAATAGTTTATTTAAGTTATTTTGTTTTATAAATCACAAAAACATCATTGTAAAAATAGTGATAGCGTTTATTTAATATATTTTAACTTTTTAATTTTCTTAATTTGCATTTAAGTCGCTGTAATTTATAAATCTTTTCTTTAGGTAATTATCCATCAAAATCCTTACTGATCACTATCCTTAGTGATCATTCTATCATCTGATCAAGTGTTTATACACCAATTCATCCTCCGTGGGACTTAACGACCCAGGAATCCATTATATTCCTCTGATCTTAATTGCATTAGTGTTTGAGCTGTTTTAAGTTTGTTACGGTTGACCATTCACAAGTGGTTAGCTTATGTAATTAAACTTGACTGTTTTGCACCAATCAAATTTTGGCGCCGCTGCCGGGGAGGCTGTAAGCGTGTTCTAAGCATTTTTTAGACCCGTACTTGCACATATACCATCGTTTGTAAACAGTTTTCTGTAAAGTTAATATAAATCAAAAAGTTCATTAACACTTTTCCTAAAGTGTTAAAAACACCAAAAATAATATAAAACAACAAGACAATCGTAATGTTTTCTAGCTTGTGTTTCTTTTAAGGTGATTCTTAAAGAAATACGATTTGGTTAAACGAAACGATACCAAAAATATTTTCCAAAAGTTTTTAAACCCCTTTGCACAAATCATACCTACGTCTTTTCAGTGGTACTTAATATATACATAAAAATCAACCACCGCAAATCAAGGCAGTACACCTACTAACTGGGGGTGTGACCATAATAAGTTCCCGAACATCAGATTTAAAACTTGCCTTTGTGTCACTTGTGATTTGGTGTACCTTTTTCAAAGAAGTCATTTCATTTGTGATTATTGGTTAAGTTCACTTGTCGTTTTGCCTCGCATTTGTTTTGAAAAATTGATTTTTATACTTAGTGCATGCGCACTCGTTCTTCTAGTTCTACAAGTCCACTTTCAGAACTTGGAAACATTCCTCGTAGACGTAGAGGACGTTCAGCTCCTTCAGCCGTGACTGAGGAACGTCTACCACCACCACCCCCTGTCGAAATGGAAGAAGACAAACCCATGAATGAGCTTCTCCAAGCACCCATCGAGGGTTACGGAGATGCCATTGTTGTCCCAGCCATTGTGGCTGATACTTTTGAGCTCAAAACCGGGTTGCTTAATCTAGTAACCCAAAGCCAATTCTATGGTTTTGAGCGGGATGATCCTCATGCACACATTCGATGGTTTAACAAGATTGCATCTACCATCAAATACAAGAATGTCCCACATGAAGCCATTAAGCTTCTTCTGTTCCCATTCTCTCTAGAGGGCCAAGCCCGGAATTGGCTTGAGAAACAACCCCCTCGTTCCATTGAGACATGGGAGGATTTAGTCACCAAGTTCGTTAACGAATTCTATCCTCCATCCCGAACTACAAGTCTTAAGAATGAGATAATGAAATTTTCTCAGAGATTTGATGAATCATTCGGGGAGGCATGGGATCGTTACAAAGAACTGCTCCGCAAGTGTCCGCATCATGGTTTTACCGAGTTAATGCAAATGGATAGTTTCTATAATGGTCTGAGACAAGCTGACCAAGACTCTTTGAATGCCTCCGCGGGAGGTAATTTCCTTAGCAAGACCACAAAAGAAGCCTTGCAAATCATTGAAAACAAGTCCCAGGTCTGCCCTTTCCGTACAAAGACATATCAGACTCAGTCTAATGCTGGACCTTCTACTTCGTCTCCTGTGAGTACATCTAGCACCGATGCTAAGATTGATAAACTCACAGATATTGTTCAGGCTTTGGTTCTTGCTAACCAAAAGAAAGTCACCTTCACACAGACACCATCACATGGTGAAGTGAAGAAAGTTGAAGTTTGTGTTACTTTTGGTGGTCCTCATGCATACTACAACTGTACTGCCACTGATGGTAGTCCGTTTGAAGCCAATGCTATAGCCGGTACTTCAAATCAAGGAGGTAATCAATACCGTCCTCAAAATGAACCAAACTACCGTGCTAACACTTATCAGGCACCACCCGGTTTTAACCAGAATCCTAACCGGAATCAGAATCAACCTAGAATAAACCAAGGTTATCAAAACCAAGGTAATTTCTATCCTGGACCCAATCAAGGTTTCCAACAACAAGGAAACCTTAATCAAAACAATTTCAATCGAGGGAATCAATTTCATGGGAATGTGAATCCTAATCAAGGGAATTTTCAATCAAAACATCCGACCTCAGAATTTCCCTCCACATCCTCCAGTACCATCATCTGATGAGTTATTGAAGCAGTTCATGAAATCCCAAGATGAAATGAACAGGTTGTTGGTCAGCCAGATTGCTGATCTCAAAAAGTCTTTAAATGATCAACCCTCGGGCTCAGGAAAACTTCCTAGCAACACGATCACTAACCCGAGGGGCGATGCTAAGGCGATCACAACCAGAAGTGGTGTTTCATACAATGGACCCGCTATTCCTACTACCTCTTCTTCTTCTCTCCCGAAGGTAGTGGAAAGTGAACCTCCGACACACAATGGACCTACGACTCCAATGCCTCCTCCACTAGGAGAAATGAGTCAAGTTACCAAGGCGACAAAGGACAAGGAACTTCCTATTGATAATGGAGGTACCAACAATGTCCAGCCTCAAGTTGTCCAGAAACCCAAGTCTAATCCAGGAGTTGTTTTTGAACCACCTGTTGCTCCCGTTGAAAATACCAAATCCAAATCTTCTATTCCTTACCCATCACGTTTGAATGAGCAAAAGCTCCGCGAAAAAGCTAGTCATCAAATGGACAAATTTTTTCAAATTTTCCAAGAACTACACTTTGACATAAGCTTTGCGGATGCTATCATGCTGATGCCCAAGTTTGCATCAACTCTCAAACACATGTTAAGCAACAAGGAAAAGCTGTTTGAAATGGCTAAAACTCCTCTTAACGAGAACTGCTCTGCAGTTATCCTGAAGAAGCTTCCAGAAAAGCTTGGAGATCCTGGAAAATTTCTCTTACCTTGTGTATTTCCAGGAATGGTTGAATGCTTTGCCTTAGCAGATCTTGGTGCAAGCATCAACCTGATGCCTTATTCAGTATGGAAGAAACTTTCTCTTCCGGAACTTACTCCTACATGCATGACTCTCGAGCTTGCAGATCGTACAATATCCCATCCTCTTGGCATTGCCGAGGACGTATTTGTGAAAGTAGGAAAGTTCCATTTTCCAGCTGACTTCGTGGTTGTTGATTTTGATGCCGATCATTGGGTTCCTCTCATTGTTGGTCGAGGATTTCTGAGAACGGGCCATGCTCTCATTGATGTATTTGAGCAAGAAATCACATTACGTGTTGGTAATGAAGCTGTCACCTTTAACCTTGATCAAAATTCGAGGTACTCCGCAAACTATGATTCTGAGTCGGTTAACCGAATAGATATCATTGATGTTGCTTCTGAAGAGTACTCTCAAGAAGTTCTTGGTTATGATCATAATTCTTCGAGTGATAATCTCACTCATTCATCTCAACCCATCATCGCCAATTATACTCCTTCTCTTACCCCATTTGAGGAAAGTGACTTCATCTTGGAAGAGATTGAAGCCTACTTATCTAGTGATTCTGTTCCATGGGAAATTGATCACGCTCCCATCGACATTGAGGGGGACATACTTCTCATTGAGAAGTTGCTTAATGATGATCCATCATCATCATCACTCCCTCCCGTCGAACTTCATAACAAGGAAGTTAAGTCAGTTGAAAAAACTGAAGAATTTCCTGAGGTTGAGCTTAAGGACTTACCGCCTCATCTCGAGTATGCATTTCTTGAAGGTGATGATAACTTACCAGTCATTATTGCTCGAGATTTGAGTAAAGATGAAAAAGCTGCTCTCATAAAAATATTGAAGTCACACAAGCAAGCAATTGCTTGGAAACTCTCCGACATTAAGGGTATCAACCCTGAATTTTATACTCACAAAATCTTGATGGAGGATGACTTCAAACCATCAGTTCAACATCAGAGAAGAGTAAATCCAAAAATCCATGATGTTATCAAACAAGAGGTTATCAAACTTCTTGATGCAGGATTGATTTACCCGATCTCAGATAGTCCTTGGGTTAGCCCAATTCATTGTGTTCCTAAAAAGGGTGGCATAACTGTTATCACAAATGAAGATAACGAGTTAATTCCAACTCGTCTGGTTACGGGATGGCGTGTTTGCATTGACTATCGTAAGTTAAATGACGCTACCCATAAAGACCATTTTCCTCTACCCTTCATGGACCAAATGCTTGAGAGATTAGCAGGGAATGAATACTATTGTTTCCTTGATGGTTTCTCGGGTTACTTTCAGATCCCCATTGATCCAAAGGATCAAGATAAAACTACATTCACCTGCCCATACGGAACTTTTGCCTACAGACGTATGCCTTTTGGCCTATGTAATGCTCCTGGCACGTTCCAACGATGTATGATGGCCATTTTCCACGACATGATCGGGGAAACAATGGAGGTGTTTATGGATGACTTCTCGGTCATTGGGGATTCGTTTCAAACATGTCTCTCCCATCTAGATAAAATGCTCAAACGGTGTGAAGACACCAATCTTTGTCTAAACTGGGAGAAAAGCCACTTTATGGTCAAAGAAGGCATAGTCCTTGGCCATAAGATTTCAAAAAATGGGATTGAGGTAGATAGAGCAAAAGTCGATGTTATTGCTAAACTGCCCCATCCTACTACCGTCAAAGGTATTAGGAGTTTTTTAGGTCATGCCGGTTTCTATCGTAGATTCATACAAGATTTTTCTAAAATCGCCCGGCCTATGACTCATCTTCTTGAAAAGGATGCTCCTTTTATCTTCTCACCCGAGTGCATCATAGCTTTTGAAACATTGAAGAAAAAGCTTACTGAAGCACCCATTCTCGTTGCTCCCGACTGGGACTTGCCTTTTGAGCTCATGTGCGATGCAAGTGATTTTGCTATAGGTGCAGTCTTAGGGCAACGTAGAGCTAAGCATTTTCAGCCTATCCACTACGCAAGTAAGACTATGACTGAAGCTCAAACTCATTACACCACCACAGAAAAAGAGCTATTAGCCGTGGTGTATGCATTTGAGAAGTTTCGGCCGTACTTAATCTTGACTAAATGTGTAGTGTATACGGATCACTCGGCTCTCAAATATCTCTTTGCAAAACAAGATGCAAAGCCGAGATTGCTCCGTTGGGTTCTCCTTCTCCAGGAATTTGATATCATCATACGTGATAAAAAAAGGAGCTGAGAACCTGGCTGCTGATCATCTGTCCCGTTTAGAAAACCCTCACCAAGATGTTTTCGAGAAAAAGGAAATAAATGAAACATTTCCTCTCGAGACACTCAATGCGGTTTCTTTTCGTGGAAACTCTTCTACCCCATGGTTTGCTGACTTCGCAAATTACCATGCGGATAACTTCATTGTGAAAGGGATGTCAACCCAGCAGAAGAACAAATTCTTCAAGGATGTTAAACATTATTTCTGGGACGACCCCTACTTATTCAAAATCTGTGCGGATCAAGTCATCCGACGGTGTGTTTATGGACAAGAAGCTCTTGACATTCTCAAAGCTTGCCATGCTGGACCCACTGGAGGACATCATAGTCCAAACTACACCGCCAAAAAGGTGTTTGATTCCGGGTTTTATTGGCCCACAATCTATAAGGATGCCCACGACTTTGTCAAAACTTGTGACGCTTGTCAACGTCACGGAAATATATCTCAAAGAAATGAAATGCCACAAAATGCCATTCAAGTTTGTGAGATATTTGAAATCTGGGGTATTGACTTTATGGGGCCATTTCCATCTTCTCGTGGAAACAAGTACATACTCGTGGCTGTTGACTATTTGTCAAAATGGGTTGAAGCGAAAGCTTTACCCACCAATGATGCCCGAGTTGTTGTGAAGTTTTTGAAATCTCTTTTTGCCAGGTTTGGAACTCCGAGAGCAATAATCAGTGATCGTGGTACACATTTCTGCAATGACCAATTTGAAAGAGTCATGCAAAAGTATGGTGTTACCCACCGTCTCTCTACTGCATACCACCCCCAAACAAGTGGGCAGGTGGAAGTTTCCAACCGTGGTATAAAACGAATTCTTGAAAGGACAGTAGGCGAAAATCGTGCATCCTAGTCGGATAAACTAGATGACGCACTCTGGGCCTTCCGTACAGCTTACAAAACACCCATCGGGTGTACTCCATACAAGCTAGTGTACGGAAAGGCATGTCATCTTCCGATTGAACTAGAGCACAAGGCTTACTGGGCCTTAAAACATGCCAATTTCGATATTCAGACAGCCGGTGATCACAGAAAAGTTCAAATGAATGAACTAAATGAACTCCGTGATCAAGGTTACGAGAACTCTTTGATCTATAAACAAAAGACAAAGAAGATTCATGACTCTAAAATCAAGAACCGCGTTTTCAACGTTGGTGATCGAGTCCTTCTTTTCAATTCTAGATTGAAGATTTTCTCGGGAAAGCTTAAGTCCCGTTGGTCTGGTCCATTTACTATCACTAAGGTTTATCCTTTTGGCACCATTGAGTTATCTCAGCCTGATGGTCCAAATTTTAAAGTAAATGGTCATCGATTAAAGCACTACTTTGGAGAGGACATTCCACCCGTGATTGTCCCGGATCTACAAACATTCCCCATGAACCAATGAATGCGGGGATCGAGTCAAGCTAGTGACTCGGGAATCAAAAATAGTAGCACGCACCATATGGGTTTTCACCCATGTTTCTATCTTCTTACCCCCTTTCTACCACCCTAGTGTGGGGGAGTTGCCCCCCGCTGTTGTATATATCAATCTTATGCACAAAAAAAAAAAAAAAAAAAATATATATGTGTATATATCAAAAACAAAATAAAGGCCGTAATATTTCCCTTTTATGTTCTATGTTTCGGCATAACCGCCGGTACTTTGAATATTGAGGGCAATATTCATTTCTAAGTGTGGGGGGGAATTCTCACGAATTTTATCATCCCAATTCCCCCGTTTTTGGCCAAAATTTTTTTTGGAGTAAGTGTTTTTCACTTACTCAGCAAATGGTAATCAGTCCGCCATGTCTAACCCACATAAGGATTGGCTAATCCAGGAGCAAACGGCTCTTGGTAAAGATTTCTCAAATCCGTTTACGGCTTGCAATTTGCCCAAAATTGTATGATGTTCAACTCACCATATCTTTAAACTAGTGAAAAGTTGGCTAGCCCGCAAGTTTATGGCTTGTGGTAAAGGCAGTTGAAAATCCATAATTGGTAATCGGCTCACCAAAGATAATATTGATAATTTATCTAAGAGTTGGCTAGTCCAGAAGCAAACGGCTTCTGGTAAAGACAAATCAAAACCGTTGAAAGCTGGTGATTTGCTCAAAATCATTTGGTTATCATTGTACCAAAGTTCTTACTTGAACTAAAATCATTTGGTTATCATCTCGAGTATGCATTTCTTGAAGGTGATGATAACTTACCAGTCATTATTGCTCGAGATTTGAGTAAAGATGAAAAAGCTGCTCTCATAAAAATATTGAAGTCACACAAGCAAGCAATTGCTTGGAAACTCTCCGACATTAAGGGTATCAACCCTGAATTTTATACTCACAAAATCTTGATGGAGGATGACTTCAAACCATCAGTTCAACATCAGAGAAGAGTAAATCCAAAAATCCATGATGTTATCAAACAAGAGGTTATCAAACTTCTTGATGCAGGATTGATTTACCCGATCTCAGATAGTCCTTGGGTTAGCCCAATTCATTGTGTTCCTAAAAAGGGTGGCATAACTGTTATCACAAATGAAGATAACGAGTTAATTCCAACTCGTCTGGTTACGGGATGGCGTGTTTGCATTGACTATCGTAAGTTAAATGACGCTACCCATAAAGACCATTTTCCTCTACCCTTCATGGACCAAATGCTTGAGAGATTAGCAGGGAATGAATACTATTGTTTCCTTGATGGTTTCTCGGGTTACTTTCAGATCCCCATTGATCCAAAGGATCAAGATAAAACTACATTCACCTGCCCATACGGAACTTTTGCCTACAGACGTATGCCTTTTGGCCTATGTAATGCTCCTGGCACGTTCCAACGATGTATGATGGCCATTTTCCACGACATGATCGGGGAAACAATGGAGGTGTTTATGGATGACTTCTCGGTCATTGGGGATTCGTTTCAAACATGTCTCTCCCATCTAGATAAAATGCTCAAACGGTGTGAAGACACCAATCTTTGTCTAAACTGGGAGAAAAGCCACTTTATGGTCAAAGAAGGCATAGTCCTTGGCCATAAGATTTCAAAAAATGGGATTGAGGTAGATAGAGCAAAAGTCGATGTTATTGCTAAACTGCCCCATCCTACTACCGTCAAAGGTATTAGGAGTTTTTTAGGTCATGCCGGTTTCTATCGTAGATTCATACAAGATTTTTCTAAAATCGCCCGGCCTATGACTCATCTTCTTGAAAAGGATGCTCCTTTTATCTTCTCACCCGAGTGCATCATAGCTTTTGAAACATTGAAGAAAAAGCTTACTGAAGCACCCATTCTCGTTGCTCCCGACTGGGACTTGCCTTTTGAGCTCATGTGCGATGCAAGTGATTTTGCTATAGGTGCAGTCTTAGGGCAACGTAGAGCTAAGCATTTTCAGCCTATCCACTACGCAAGTAAGACTATGACTGAAGCTCAAACTCATTACACCACCACAGAAAAAGAGCTATTAGCCGTGGTGTATGCATTTGAGAAGTTTCGGCCGTACTTAATCTTGACTAAATGTGTAGTGTATACGGATCACTCGGCTCTCAAATATCTCTTTGCAAAACAAGATGCAAAGCCGAGATTGCTCCGTTGGGTTCTCCTTCTCCAGGAATTTGATATCATCATACGTGATAAAAAAAGGAGCTGAGAACCTGGCTGCTGATCATCTGTCCCGTTTAGAAAACCCTCACCAAGATGTTTTCGAGAAAAAGGAAATAAATGAAACATTTCCTCTCGAGACACTCAATGCGGTTTCTTTTCGTGGAAACTCTTCTACCCCATGGTTTGCTGACTTCGCAAATTACCATGCGGATAACTTCATTGTGAAAGGGATGTCAACCCAGCAGAAGAACAAATTCTTCAAGGATGTTAAACATTATTTCTGGGACGACCCCTACTTATTCAAAATCTGTGCGGATCAAGTCATCCGACGGTGTGTTTATGGACAAGAAGCTCTTGACATTCTCAAAGCTTGCCATGCTGGACCCACTGGAGGACATCATAGTCCAAACTACACCGCCAAAAAGGTGTTTGATTCCGGGTTTTATTGGCCCACAATCTATAAGGATGCCCACGACTTTGTCAAAACTTGTGACGCTTGTCAACGTCACGGAAATATATCTCAAAGAAATGAAATGCCACAAAATGCCATTCAAGTTTGTGAGATATTTGAAATCTGGGGTATTGACTTTATGGGGCCATTTCCATCTTCTCGTGGAAACAAGTACATACTCGTGGCTGTTGACTATTTGTCAAAATGGGTTGAAGCGAAAGCTTTACCCACCAATGATGCCCGAGTTGTTGTGAAGTTTTTGAAATCTCTTTTTGCCAGGTTTGGAACTCCGAGAGCAATAATCAGTGATCGTGGTACACATTTCTGCAATGACCAATTTGAAAGAGTCATGCAAAAGTATGGTGTTACCCACCGTCTCTCTACTGCATACCACCCCCAAACAAGTGGGCAGGTGGAAGTTTCCAACCGTGGTATAAAACGAATTCTTGAAAGGACAGTAGGCGAAAATCGTGCATCCTAGTCGGATAAACTAGATGACGCACTCTGGGCCTTCCGTACAGCTTACAAAACACCCATCGGGTGTACTCCATACAAGCTAGTGTACGGAAAGGCATGTCATCTTCCGATTGAACTAGAGCACAAGGCTTACTGGGCCTTAAAACATGCCAATTTCGATATTCAGACAGCCGGTGATCACAGAAAAGTTCAAATGAATGAACTAAATGAACTCCGTGATCAAGGTTACGAGAACTCTTTGATCTATAAACAAAAGACAAAGAAGATTCATGACTCTAAAATCAAGAACCGCGTTTTCAACGTTGGTGATCGAGTCCTTCTTTTCAATTCTAGATTGAAGATTTTCTCGGGAAAGCTTAAGTCCCGTTGGTCTGGTCCATTTACTATCACTAAGGTTTATCCTTTTGGCACCATTGAGTTATCTCAGCCTGATGGTCCAAATTTTAAAGTAAATGGTCATCGATTAAAGCACTACTTTGGAGAGGACATTCCACCCGTGATTGTCCCGGATCTACAAACATTCCCCATGAACCAATGAATGCGGGGATCGAGTCAAGCTAGTGACTCGGGAATCAAAAATAGTAGCACGCACCATATGGGTTTTCACCCATGTTTCTATCTTCTTACCCCCTTTCTACCACCCTAGTGTGGGGGAGTTGCCCCCCGCTGTTGTATATATCAATCTTATGCACAAAAAAAAAAAAAAAAAAAAAATATATATGTGTATATATCAAAAACAAAATAAAGGCCGTAATATTTCCCTTTTATGTTCTATGTTTCGGCATAACCGCCGGTACTTTGAATATTGAGGGCAATATTCATTTCTAAGTGTGGGGGGGAATTCTCACGAATTTTATCATCCCAATTCCCCCGTTTTTGGCCAAAATTTTTTTTGGAGTAAGTGTTTTTCACTTACTCAGCAAATGGTAATCAGTCCGCCATGTCTAACCCACATAAGGATTGGCTAATCCAGGAGCAAACGGCTCTTGGTAAAGATTTCTCAAATCCGTTTACGGCTTGCAATTTGCCCAAAATTGTATGATGTTCAACTCACCATATCTTTAAACTAGTGAAAAGTTGGCTAGCCCGCAAGTTTATGGCTTGTGGTAAAGGCAGTTGAAAATCCATAATTGGTAATCGGCTCACCAAAGATAATATTGATAATTTATCTAAGAGTTGGCTAGTCCAGAAGCAAACGGCTTCTGGTAAAGACAAATCAAAACCGTTGAAAGCTGGTGATTTGCTCAAAATCATTTGGTTATCATTGTACCAAAGTTCTTACTTGAACTAAAACAATTGGCTACTCCGGAAGTGATGGCTTTTGGTAAAGAGATGAAATCCATTAATTTTTCTCAAAACATTGCTAGGGACTAGCAATATCTTAGTGTGGGGGATTGATGAATGTCTAAATACTCATCATTTTTATACTGTTAGAATGCCAAAAACATCTGAAAACACTCAGAAACACATCAAAATGATTAAAATATTACAAACAAGTGTTTTATGTGTTTTAAATGCAAAAATATCAAAATCTGGTGAAAAACGTATCAAGTTTGCATAATTGGCAGTTTTAGTCCCCCAAGTTTAAAAAGTTGTCAAAAACAGTCCCTGGTAAATCAAAATAAAGAAAAATATCATTTTAAGTCCTTAGGGATTCATAAAGTTGTCAAAACAAGTCCTTGATATAAAAAATTGCAAAATTACAACTTTAGTCCCTCAAGTTTTGAAAATGACAAAAAATGGTCCTTGGATTTATAAAAAAAGGAAAATATTCAAATATTATCCTTGTACTATTCAAGATTGGTAGTTTTGGTCCTTTTGTTAACTCTTGGAGAATTGCAGGATTGGTCCCTCAAGTTTGGCAGTTTTGCAAGAATGGTCCTTGTAATTAAAATAAACCATTTAGACCCTTTTTGTATTTAGAACCCCTGCCAACCCAAAAAGAACCCTGCCAATACACTGTGACCCCCCAATTGTGAACCCCCTTTATAATATCCCAAAGTCAAACAAAGTCAAACCCGCCTAAAACTACTCCTACTGTTCATCTCACTCACCCCTCACTGTAACCAAAACCAGCCATGGTTTCTCCCCTCCCACTTTTCCACCTTGCCATCTAAAACACTCATCACACCCTTTCCACCTCACACAACAGCCTACCAAGCAATAAATGCTTCCCCACCATAGACGTATTACTGTTACACTCTCAAACCTGCTTTTTCTTCCACATCACACCAAACCCATGAAAACTTCACCTTTCTTGTCCCTTACACCTCCACAACATCCCAAAGTTCTTTAATTGCTCTGAACCTGCCTCAATCCACTATTATCAATTTTGGCGCCAAAAACATATTTGAAGGCTGAGATGAGTTTGACTCATCCAATGGCTAAGATTTAAAGTGGGAAAGTTTCAGAAGCATGTGGGAGTCTCAAAAAGTCTATAAAGAAAGAGAAAGAAGCAATGGAGAAGATATCTAGTTTAATTATAATTTAGCTTATGTCGTTTTTATAAAATTTCAAATTCCAGTGTTTGTTTAAGCTTTAAGCTCTGTATTTCAAGTTACTTATGTGAAATAAAACTTTTGTTAACATCAATTTCAAGTTTCAGGTTCTGTTTTCAAGTTATGCAAATTTTCAAGTTTAAAACAATCTCATGAATGTTGAATGTTGTTAAGCAGTCATTATTATGGACTCATAAGCCACTTTAAGCTCCTAGATAGCTTATAAAAGCTATTAGATACCTTAAAATCAGTTTTAGTTATAAAAAGCAAAAATACTAAAAAATACCAAATAAATAGTTGAAAAAATAAAAATCTATGGTGAAAAATGCAAGAAAGCTGGAGCAAGGTATATTATGGATGGCCTTGGTATAGAGCTTATTGGTAAGCTTTAGGAAGTGTTTACAAGTCCTCAGTTCTCAGTCTTTTGCTTGAATCCATTTGTAAGTTTTTTTTTTCATTTTGGTAATTTACTGTGTAAGACATTCATTAGCTCAAATTTCTGTTTGTTCATGTTCATTAGTTGTAGTTAAGTTAAATTAAACAATAAAACCAGTTGTTAGTTCATTAGAATTTGTAGTTCATATAAATTTTATTTTAACAGTTTTAATTGCATAAGGATCATTAGTGAGTTTTATGTTGTTATGGCTATTGTTTAAAACTTATTTAGTCTTATTTAGTGATAATATTAGGTCTGCAATCTATATCATGGTCTTAATCTGTGTTTCTCTTTGAAAAACTTCAAATCAGTCTAGTTAAAGGGTGTTTGGATTCATCAGTTTATCTGTGTTAGAGTTTTTTTTGTGTTATTGTTTATGCTCATATGGTGTCTCATTAGTCTCAAATAACTCAAACCAAGCATAAAAATCAGTTCTCATTTTGTAAAAAGTCAAATCAATCTTTGATCTCATCTTGCCTCTTAACTGTTTGATTTTCATAATCCATGATCTTGTTTACTTGTTCATAAGTTGTTACCATTGATCAAACAAGTCTTAATATACCTTAATTCATCATAATCAGTGTGTAGATTTGATCACAAGTTCATAAAAGTCAACTTTGTTTCATTTTCTTAAAAAGTCAACAAGTGCCTTGTGCACAGTCTTAGCCAGTTTTTCCTAAGCTTGTAAAAAGCTTATTAGTTGGTCAAATCTTGAGTACTTTGGTTTTTTGTGTAGCTAACCTAGCTGTCTCATTGATCCAAGCTTAATTTTGTACTTTGTAGCTTGTTAGATAGGGCTGCAACAAGCTTTTAGTTTGTCCCATGTCTGAGTAAACTGCATATGCAGTGATCTGACACCATATTCATAAGCTCACCACAAGCTCTACAGTGGTCCCCACAGTGAGAGCTTGGGCTTTTTGGATACCTCACCAACCCAGCTTGGTACCCAAGTGTTTGTTTTGAGCTTTTGAGTCTATTTGCCTAGCTTATTTTGCTCTTAAAGTTCTTCACAGGACTGTTTGTTTGGTAGTTTTAGCTAAAATGCTTATTGCTTATTTCTAGCTTATTAGTGTGCTTATCTGTGTAATTTAGCTTTATATAAGTAGCATTAGCTTGTTTTTAGCTTATTTTAGCTTTGGTTTTAGTTTGTGAGCCTGTTTGAGCTTATTTCATTCAAATAATCTTATAAGCCAAATCTGTTAGCCAAAAAGCTCATCAAATAGCTTATTGGCTCATTTTTAGAAAAAGTTGTAGTTTTAAAACTTGCTTATTTTCTTGTGCTTAATAAGTTGCAAAAAGAAAATCAAAAAAATAAAATGTTTTTCAAAAAGATGGGGAGGCAGGCTCGAACCTGATACCTCCCACCTTTGAGAGTGTTAGGAGTGTACCTGGATACCAGTTGCCCTTGGGTCTTTGACTGGTCATATTGTGCACAATTTAATACATAACATCTCTTGTCCCGTTTAGCTTATTTGGTTAAGTTAGCTTATTTCGAGCTTATTTAGTATAGCTTTTTCAGTTTTTGTATTTTTTATAAAATTGTATTAGTATTAAGTATTTTATAAAAAAGTTTCAGATTTTTCTAAATAGTTTTAGTATTTTTAATCATTTAATTAGTGTAAAATCTTATTTAATTCATAATAAAAAAATATAAAAGTCTACAAAATATAAATCTTTTTTCTAAAATTTTCTTTTGTCATATAGTATGTAAAAAATTGTTTTTACACTTGTAGGACTTTTATTTCATAAATTTTACGTTTTTGCTTGCGCACTCGCGTAATTTTTATAAATAACTTACGTTTTCATTTTAAATTACGTTTTTAGATAATTTAAGTTTAAGTTTTGATTAAAATAGTTTATTTAAGTTATTTTGTTTTATAAATCACAAAAACATCATTGTAAAAATAGTGATAGCGTTTATTTAATATATTTTAACTTTTTAATTTTCTTAATTTGCATTTAAGTCGCTGTAATTTATAAATCTTTTCTTTAGGTAATTATCCATCAAAATCCTTACTGATCACTATCCTTAGTGATCATTCTATCATCTGATCAAGTGTTTATACACCAATTCATCCTCCGTGGGACTTAACGACCCAGGAATCCATTATATTCCTCTGATCTTAATTGCATTAGTGTTTGAGCTGTTTTAAGTTTGTTACGGTTGACCATTCACAAGTGGTTAGCTTGTGTAATTAAACTTGACTGTTTTGCACCAATCACAACTCTATGGTTTAAACCGAGAAATAGTTTCTTTCGCGGGATTTTACAAAACCAAGAATAAACCGTAAGATAGATTCGGAAATGCACTTTACTATTACCAGGATGTTTCCATTGTCACGGGATTTTAGAAGTCTATGATTTAAATCGAGAAATAGATTCTTTCGCGGGATTTTACAAAATCAAGACAAAACTGTAAACAATGTAAGCTTGAATGTGTTATGACAACTTTGGTTTCGGTGAATATCTGTTTTAGGGGAACATGCAGCGGTTCGTCAACGGTTCATTGTCTAATATCATCAACATCATCAACCATCCAATAAAGACTTCGGTAATCACATCATTCACTCATTCTGTCGGCTATAGTAGTGACCATATGGAGAAGTAAACCCGATATACCAAACTTGATCATGAAGTAGAATTTCCCAGATTTGTTACTTAAGCTTGTACTAATCCTCGTGAACAAGAAATGGTGTACCCAATGTACAAAACCTCTTGACATTCTCAACTGAGTGAGACACCGAAGTGATAGATACGTTGTGGGTTAAATGAGAAAGAATCACAAACGCAACTAAATAGCCAAGTCTTCATCACCTTCTATAAACGCCCAAACAAGTCATCTTCGCGGAAGGGAAGAAAGAAAGAAGACGAAATAAGAAAACGCGCCCGAAAAACCTCACTTCAAATCCAAATAAGAAATACCGTCCAAACAATCCCGTAGTCAACCTAGTTCCACTAAAAATTCAAGCCATAACATAATATATAAAGTGAAAATGCATACACCAAAGTATTGACCCTCATACAACAAATCTCATCATCTCTCCAAATCATATCGACAAATCTCATCAATCAATCTCATCCTTAATTCACATAAATCCGATCTCAAATTAAGAAGCTCATCTGACCGTCATACAAATCCAAGCTTCATGGCCCAATGTTCAAGCAAACTTGTATATCAATCACTTATTCTCCCGTTATGGTAAATTTCATTTCTCAATCATTAAGCTCAAGCCGTGAATTTGTGTATCCTTCCATGAAATATATATACCATACCAAAGATACCGCTCATTACCAAAATATCAAAACTTGTATCCAAAATCATATTTGATAACAAAATTCGGATGACAAAAAAACATTTTGTGTTTTAACGCGCAGCGCAACCCAACTTCATGGTTGTCTCATCTTGCTAGCCCATCACTTTATTACAATTAATCCTTTAATGCCCAAAACTCAAGAAATTAGCCCAACATGTATTCTAGTCCACGAACCAAATCAGACAGCCCACGTAAAAGAAAAAGAGTGAAACCCGATCCAAAATATTCAACCCTAATATTTGGGTATTTAACACTCCATCACACACACACATCAACCCTAAAAATCACTCCAACAAACCCTAACCTATTATCAGTCCGCCCCCATTTACATATCTGCTTCTCATCTAAAAAATTCTCCCGTCCAAACCATAATAGTTCATACGTCAAATCTGCCCATCCTCTAGTACACACAGTGTATCAAATGTATGACCAAAACAAGATTTTTCTCAACCATTATCAAACCTCATTAACATTAATCCGAATCAGGTTGCATACGCCACAGGGATGGCAAGAAGAACCACAATCGAATAGGCCACAGGGATGGCGTTGAGAGCTTTGACAAGTCTTCAAAGTTAAACCAAGGTAGGTTTAGCAATAGCATAAATTCGTTTTTGTTCTGATTTTATAACAACGAGCTAATGAAAAGTGAGTTAACATCACTTTGTTAAATTCATTTTCATGAGTCGTATATTTTTGATACTAAACGAATCAAGATGTTCACTTAACACACTTGTTAGTTGAATAATCTTATACATTCGGATAACATAACAAACATTTAAGATCAATGAGGTTACTTATTTTGTGTATAGATCTTTATAGATCTAAGTGTTCTATGAATCATACACAAAAAGAAACAAAGCCGAGATCAAAAACTTTTCACCATATAGATCTGTGATGGAAACCTCTCGTGTCATTAGACCCATGATGGTCTTGATATGTCTCTTATAATAGACACGAAAGAAAGAAGGCTGAGATCTTGTTTTTATTGGAGTCGTGACTTGGTCTAAGTTTGTGTTTGAGATGGGATTGAAGTTAGTATAGACTGTTGTATGATGTTGGAGATAGATTATGGATCTGTTAAAAATTTTGTGGACTGATGATGTTAAAACTTACTGAGGTCGTGTCAATGTTGGTATATGATATTTGTTTTGTGGTCGTGGTCATTAAGCTTCTTCATCTACATCTTCTGTCAAGTCGCTAAGCTTTTGATACAAGTCGCTAACTGATCCTTTTATGTTACAAGTCGCTAACCCTTTCCAAAACTCACAAGTCGCTACCATTCTGTATCAAATCGCTACCTTTCTTTCAAAGCACAACTCGCTAACTTATAAATATAAGTGGCTACAGTTATTAAGAGTCAAGTCGCTAGTATTTTTCTGTCACAAGTCGCTACATCATCAACACATCAAGTTGCTACATGGTGTTGTTAAGTAGCTATGACTTGTAAAGATAAGTCGCTACACTAGTTAACTCAACTCGCTATAAAAAAATAAGCACAAGTCGCTACCTAGAAACAATGGATCTGGACAAATAGTGACAAGTCGCTATGAAGATTATTGACTATTTTTTATGAGTTTTCCGACCAATTTTTCTGACCATCTTCATAGTAAACCCAAAAAAATGTCATAAAAATACCATTTTGACCCATGTTTGACTGCAAATATGACCAGAACGACCACTTAGACATCACTGAAATATTATTGTATGACCATGTGGACACAGTATTGAAACAAACTGATATAACAAACTTGAAAAAGCAATAACTTTTTAGACCATAAAAGACACAAAAACATGTTAAACAAACACTGTTACCCACAAGCATAAAAAATAATTTCGGCCAAGAAAAAAATACCAAAACAACTTAAACCATGAATCAATAACCACCATAAATCTACACAACACAATAACCATGGCTCTGATACCATTTATAGGATCATAATATTTATTATGTTGATGATTCGGGTGGTCTTGGATGATGAAAATACATGTTTGCCATAGTTAGAGAGAAAGAGATGAGAGGAAGTTTCTTGCTAGAGACTCTGTTCAACAAATGCAAGGTTAGATTAAATGAAAAGCTCCACCCCTTCCATGGATGGAAGGGGTATTTATAGTTACAAACATAACGTCCTCCTGTCGGACTGTGGATCAGGCATACAGTGGGTAAAGACCCATCCTTCCTCCACGGTGTTACACTAAACTATTCTACGTTACAAACTAACTAATAAACTACTAAATAACGTAAATAACTACAAGTCTACGAGCTAACATATGCTAGACCATAATTGGGGTGACCGACACTTTAACATGGAATTTCCAATTCCTAACACAAACCCTCTTTGTTAATTTGAACACTCCACATTGTCTTAATTGACTTCCTAGATCAGTGAAACTCTGTAGTTAACTCTTATGCATGCAAATCATTGCAAATTGAAGGATTTTTAGTAGTTTAAGCTTTAATTCACTTACCAAATCTTTTTCCTTATAAACCATTTGTGCCAGAACTTCCAAATCACCATTCACAGTAGCTAAGGCTTTCTTTTTACACCTTTCCTTTCTACCATTTCACCATGAGGAAAGCTCCTAGTGTTAACTCATCAACCAAAGAACCTCTCAAGAAAATTGCTCGGGTTGTTCTTGAAATCTCTTCAGCCGAATCATCACCCGTTAAAGCCTCAAACACTATAACTCCCTCACAACCAACTCTACCAATCAAACCAACTCCCAAAAGGATTGTTCCCACAAGACAACCCTTTCCAAACACTACTATACCTCCTAAACCAAATATCCCTACTTCCACTAAACCATCACCTCTAGTACCTAGAGCTATCTCTTTCACCACTCCACTCTCATCCCCATACCTTTACAACCTAGAGGACTTGCCACCTAAGCCATCTCATCCACCACCATTGCCAACATTTTCCACAATTGAGAAAATGGTGCCACAACAACCTCTTCACCAAAACTTTGGTGTTGAAACAACACTAGCACCTGTATCTTTTTCTCCATCAACCTCAAAAGGTCCATTTTGGATTATGAGGAATCAACAAAATCAATAACCGGATCACATGGAAGTAGATACTTCTCTACCGCCACCATCAACACATATTCCACCACCTTCACCCTTAGTTGAACCACCTCCAACCTCATCAAATGTGCCTCCACAAATCCATCAATCTTTTGTGGAACATCCACCTTCCTCATTAAATCTTCCACCTCAAACCGCTCCATTCTTACCACCACCATTCCCTAGCCATGGCAATGATTGCTTTCATTGTCAACATGTCGAAGGACTAGTCCATGAAGTACGTGACGAATTACATTTCATGTTCTATCACCTTCTCGAACATTTTGATGAGGTAAAAAAATCTACTCGTTCCTAGAACTTAGGAATACAAGCACAATGGTGCTCTTCTCTAGTCTTAGGCACAACTTAGAATTGTTATGAAATGTGTTACATGCTTGTATCATTCTCTTAGTTTTAGAGATATGTGTATCATTTCTCATGTTTTATTGAATGAAACTACATGTTGTATGCTATATAGTTATGAGAATATGTTTGGTGCTATAATACATAACTCATTTGAACGTTTACGTCACTTTTTACATCTACATTGCTGCCAATAGAATGCAGGTACACGGTTCCCTCAAAATAGCCTAGACGGATCCCTCACAGGAAGGATCCGCAAGATCCGTGCAATAGAAGCACATTTTCATACTAATATGAATCTCATTTGCAGGACACAATGCACCATATACTTGTTTTCTAACCTTTGTTTTGTAGATTTTCAAAATACACATGAAGACTTTGACACCCTCAAACAAGGGGGAGCTTTCCGTCAACGCAAAACATTGCAAAAACGCTTTCAACACATTTACTTAGGTTTTCTATATTACTTGACGTCCTCCTCAAAAGGGAGCACTCATCAAGGGGGTGCATTTCGTAAAAAGACGAAATAATTGCAAAAATACTTGCAAAACACTCGTTTAGCCTTCCTAATTACTTGACGCTCTCAACAAAGGGGAGCATCCGTCAAGGGGGAGCTAAGACGAAAATCTTTCTCTCATCTTACTCTTTATTCTTTATTTTGTTACTTTTCACAAGTTTTTCTCAAAACAATATGTTAGTTTCTTTTCAACGCTCTTTTTGTTTCGACAAAAAAGGGGAGAAGAGAGTAAAAAATCCAATTCAATTTTTTATGAATTTTATTTTCTTCTTAAAATAATATTATGTTTTGTCATCAACAAAAAAGGGGAGATTGTTAATACAAAGTCCATGACCCATGACCCAAGATCCATAACCCAATGACTAGGTACATTAAATCTTGTTGGGTATCCATAATCCATTACCCATAATCCATAACCCGATTTGCAACCTAAAATCCGGACAAAACTGACCCAGTAGCCGGATCCCTGGGTTTGCACTAGTCGGATCCCTCTGGGGAGGGATCCGTGGGAACCGTGGGACAGTAGACAAGTTTTGTCTATAAATAGTGAGTCATTTCTCTCTTGGTCACTACCACTTCACATATACTTTCTCCCAGTATTCTAACATCTCTAACCATTGATCCAAAGGATCATTCTATGTAGTTTTATGTTTGTGTGATTCTCTAGGTTCCTTTCAAAGGCGAGATCACCACCTCTTGAAGACGTGCAAGCTCAATTCATGAGTTGCTAAGCTTCGTCATCATCAAGACCACTCAAGTGCATCTTGTTGATAGTTCTTTCCTCCCTCCATATAAGTGTTGTGTTGAAGGCATCTTGTTGATAGTTCATAATTACTGCTAATGTTGAGTTGTTGAAAGATGTTGTCATAGAGCATAAGTTGATAGATGTCTATGTGGAAATAGGGAAGACAAGATTAGAACTTTCTGAAATGTCCCCACAATTAATTAAGACTTTGTTTTGGGAGATGGATGAAGATAGGAGAAAAGTTGCTACTGCGGCTATTCAATCTTATTGTAGACGATTGGTGTTAGATGATCTTGATAATGAACATGCCCTAGATCCTTTTATCCAACTTACAAAAGTGCCTATGGACGTCAATGATATTGGTGAATCTAGAAATTTGCCAAACATTGAGCCTGTATTTTCCACCCTAGACACATCATTTGATAGCCAACCTGTTCATAACACTGAGCGTGCTTTAGTACTTATTGATGAGGACAATGCTATTAAGGAGCCTGATAATCTTGAGGTTAATCTGTTCCGAATGACTCAGGGGAAGCACTTAAATAAGGTAGGAAGAGCACTAGTTGATGTCAATAACAGGTTTGAGGAGCCTGATAATTTTGAGGTTAATCTGTTTCAATTGACTCAGGAGAAGCACTTAGACAAAGCAGGAAGAGCACTAGTTGATGTCCATAACAGGTTTGAGGAGCCTGATGTGGATATAACTCTGTTTCAATTGACTCAGGATAACACGGAAGAGGATCCTGTTGTTGATGTTACTCTGTTACAAGTGAGTGACACTAGTGACTTAGGCAATGCAGTTGATGATTCAATTCAAGCAAATGAAGAGAATACTTGTCAGGAGAATGATGCACAACTTGCTATGGTTAAGTAGGTCAGAGTAATGAGTTAGGTGAAGCAAGAACAACCAGTAATATAAGTGATGACATGCAGTTGGAAAATGATTTACCTGTGATGGTTGATGATGTCTTTTTGCAGTGAGTATGTTTCTCTCCAACAGGCAGACTTTGCAAATGGAGTCTATACCACATTTTTCTATTCTGGTCAGGAGTTTGCTACTGCAGTGGAAGTCAAAAATAAAGTAAGAAAGCATTCAATAGAAACTAGGAGGGAGTTGTTTTTTCTGAAGAATGAAAAAACAAGAATAAGGGTCAGATGTAAGGGTTGTGTTCCACTTTCAGGCCCAAGTAAAGGTCCTGGACTGGATATAGGCTCATCTAGAAGTTCATTAAGCAGAAGGGGTATAAATGCATTGCTTTCTGGCAAAAAGGACCCTTCAGAAATACTCTGCCCATGGATATTGTTTGTCAGCAGGAATGGTGAGACAGGTATCTGGTCAGTTAGAACATATAATGAGCAACACACTTGTTTGCAATCAAGGGCAGTCAGAGCTTTTGACCTTCGGTATATCTCACAGAAAATTACAGCACATATTGAAACCAATCCACTGGTTCCTGTCAAGTATGTGCATAATCAACTTACCAACTAATACGAGCTTCAAGTGTCCCTGCAGAAGGTTTTAAGGGCCAAAAACCTAGCAATAACAGCCATCAAGGGTCAATTCAAGCTACAATTTACCATGTTGAGAGATTATGTCCCTGCAGAAGGTTTTAAGGGCCAAAAACCTATCAATAACAGCCATTAAGGGTCAATTCAAGCTACAATTTACCATGTTGAGAGATTATGTTCAAGAGTTGCAGAAGACAAACCCTAATACAACAATTGTGATGAATGTGGAACGACCTCCAGATGAGGCTCTTCCAACTAGAGAATTCAAGAGAGTGTATGTTTGTTTAGGTGCACTGAAGGAAGGATTTAAAGTGTGTGGGAGATCGTTGTTGGGGCTGGGTGCTTTTCCAATTCGTGGTCCTTTGAATGGTCAACTGATGACAGTTGTGGGAATTAATAGCAACAATGGTATATACCCTTTAGCTTATGATTTTGTTGAATCAGAAAACATAGGATCATGGACATGGTTTCTTCATTGTTTATCCGATGATATAGAACTTGAGCCAATCTCAAGCATCACTTTTATTAATGACATGGAAAAGGTACTCCCTTAATCTGTACATGAATTTAAGTCTCTCTGTTTTGAAACAGACAGTAAACATATTTGATTTTGTGCAGGATATAAGTAGAGCTTTAGGAGAGGTTTTTCCAGATGCAGAACATAGATTCTGTATTAGAAGCATTCATGAGAAAATGAAACTGCAATGGAAAGGTAGGGCCTAGGGGTGGCAATCGAGACGTGTTCGTGTTAACCTATTCGGGTTCGCGTGTTGGCGGGTTAGTATAACCTTTACCCAAACACGACCCATTTTTTAATCGTGTCAAGAAACTCAACCCTAACCCAGACCTGCATAACACGTGTAACCCATTTGTGACCCATTTAACCCGTTTAAGTAAATAGGTCAAGCAGTAAATAAAGTTGGTACTTTGTCAATTTAACTAGTTTAAAAGCAAAAATGATATAAGGATCTAAAATATGATAAGAATAACATACAAATAACTATACGACAATTTTCTGAATTACAAGCGTTAGTTTTCATGATAACTAAGCTATGAAATTATAATTCACTCATACTAAGTAAATAATAAAATATATTTAATCCACATCCAACATAAAAACCATGTTATATATTTTATTTATAAAATCTTGTATACTTAAACGGGTTCACGGGTTGACCTGTTTAATACTTACTCAACCCAAACACGACCCGTTTATTAAACGGGTTAGACGAGTTGACCCGTTTTTGACCCAAACCTATTTATCCTCAACCCAAACCTGTTTAACTTTGTGTCGTTTATCGTGTCGTGTCGAAAATTGCCACCCCTAGTAGGGCCTACAAAGAGCATATGTGGAAATGTGCAACAGCCTTAACTGTTGTACAGTTTCAGAAAGCTATGGCTGATTTCAAGAAACTTAATCAACCGGCCCATGATTGGTTAAGTAAGATACCACCGATCCATTGGTCAAGGTCACATTTTTCATGTAAGTGAACTATCTGTTTAAGTTAATTTGTATTTGTTAATGCATTATAAATAGTTATAATTAATACATGTTTATTACTGTTTATCTTTAGGGAGAGCTACTTCTGATGTGTTACTTAATAACATGTGTCAAGTGTTTCATGACAAAATAATTGAGGGTTTAAACAAACCAATTATTACAGCATTAGAATACATCAGGGAATACTGTATGAAGAGGATAATGCATGTTCTTTTAGTGATTGAGAAGAGTGATAGGCCACTAACACCAACAGCACAACACATGCTAGATGGTATTAAGAAAGAGGCTGTTAAGTATAATGTTTTATGGAATGGGGGAACTAAGTTTCAGGTTAGTGGACCATGGGGTGACCAATGTGTAGTTAATGTTGTACACAAGTCTTGTACTTGCAGAAGATGGGAGATAACAGGTTTACCATGTAAACATGATATTGCTACCAATTGGAATATGGCTTTAAATGGGCAACAAGTAGGAGCTGTAGAAACATGGGCTCATCCTTGTTACTATCTTCTCACTTGGGAGGCAACCTACAATCACTATGTCCAGCCTATAACTAGCAGCGAACATTGGGAAAAATCAACTGTGCCAACAACAATTGTTCCACCGAAATCCGGAATAACTCCGCCTAGCTCAAGAGTAGAAAAAGAGTTAGGATAGCTCCTGAAAGTGAAGAGATTGTGAAGGATGGTAAGTTGTCAAGGGCTTGGAAGAGTGTTAAGTGTAGTATTTGTGGCATTGCTGGACACAACCGGAAAACATGCCTAGGGTATGGTGGAGCTGAAAGTAGTCGAACTGCCAATAAGGGAAATGTCAAACAAGTGCCTACAAAAGCTGTAGCAAAAAAGACACATCCTAAAGGTAACAAAATAGCAGAAGATAAAGAAGTTGAAGGTACAGGTGTTGTTGAAAGTCAAGTTAGTGCAGTTCAAGGAAGTGGTGTTTAATCTGAAAATCAAGATCCAGCAACTGACGATCCCATCATACATGATGCATCCCTGTCACAATCCCAGCAACATCAAGATGAAGCAATTGCCGATCCCAGCATGCATGAGCAATCCCAGTGTCAATCCCATCAACATGATCAATCCCAGTCTGATTCTCAGCTGCAGTCAAGTGATGTGCAAGTAGTTTATGCTTCAACCCAGCCTGCTACACGAAGAATGGCTAGGCAGCAGGCTGCGCTGGAAAGAATGATGGCCTTACCATAGGTCAATTCTGTTATGCTAATTAGCTAGACAATGTTTCATCTAGTTTATTTCCTATGGACAAGTTATGTACTCTAAAAACATATGTGTGTGTGTCTAACTGTAGTTCTCATGCTTTGAAAAGTATGCAATTTTAGGCATTTGGAATTATATCCATTTGCATTAACTATGAAACCATGTCATTATTGTGTATTTTTATAGATTGATTAAGCTTGATGTGTGAATAATTTGCATCAAAAGTAACCAAAGCTAGACAGAACCTCATACGAATGTTGACATTTAAAAGTCAAACCTAAAAAAATTGCTAACCATCTGCATACCCATAAGGCATTGAAAATCAAAAACAAACCAAACTTAATACTTCATAACAACGTTACTACAATTCAAGATACTGAACATTAGCCATCTCTCCTCATTACATAAAAGCTAAAAAAGTTATCCTAATGCATAAACAATCAAGAACAATACCCAACTGAGCACCAGGTAAATCTTCCACTTCCACACATCACCTTGAGCAGCTACTAATCTTGCCTCAAGCTCATTTCTCACCCTCAAAAAGCCTGGTATGATCATTCTTGAATGAGCACATATTTCAGGATCATACCATCGTATCCACCGACAAGAAGACCCCTATTCATGATTATGACAAGTCATTAAACAACCACCATTGTTACAATGTACTTTGCTGCTTGCGAAAACAACCTTATACAATAAATATTAAGACGCACTTACTTCAACAGGACAACCAAAGAATCGATGCCATGGGTTGGCAGAGGTCCACGAAGTGCGAATAATAGCTTGCTTACTACACCAACAACGTACCATCTTGAAACGATTATCGTTCTGTAGAAGACTGTTTTTGTAGGATAGTTTAGGGATGGATGATAAATGACGAACAAACAGTGTTACACAGACATATATTAGCTACAAACATTGTACAACGGTTTTTATTGAGTACACTACAGTGAAAGACGGTTTTGCCCTCACCAACATAACGTTGACATCGGCGTTAATGGTCAAGGGACGAGTT
The DNA here is from genome assembly GCA_019973895.1 of Chrysanthemum seticuspe. Lineage (NCBI taxonomy): Eukaryota > Viridiplantae > Streptophyta > Magnoliopsida > Asterales > Asteraceae > Chrysanthemum > Chrysanthemum seticuspe. The sequence continues at coordinate 118,423,650 of BPTQ01000009.1, read as the reverse complement.
TGGCATATAAAGCCCATGTTTTGGACCTCCGGCGATGATAATGCCCAAATTTGTCCTATCGCGAAGCACAGTGACAAGTTTAGGGACCAACCGTGTATTTTAGTCTTAATCTAACTATATTATATAGGGTGTTTTTTTTTTTTTTTTTTTTTTTTTTCATGTGTCGATGTAGGGTAATAGGTGTGAAACAACCTTTTAATCTTAAATGTACACATATGTTGGAAGGTGTATGTATGTGCGGGTGATGTTTTTATTTCTTTACATTAGACATAAATATTTTTAAAATCCCTCCCGCTTTTCACTAAGTTTTTTCTTTATACTTTTGACACTTCAACTTTTATGTTTATTTTTCTTTTCTTGACTATATATAAGAATGTTTTTTTTTAACTGTTGCCAAATCCGGAATATTTGAGTTTTTTTAGTAAATATTTTAAAATAAAATATTACTTAATAAGAGAAGGTTGAGTTTTTTTGAAATGCAAAAGTCCCCACTTGGGGTTTTGTTTTATTATATAAAAGATATCTCGCAAACCGTTAATCTTTTTGCGAAAAATTATAACATCGCGACGAGAATTAAATTATCTTTCTATAGATATACACTTCTATATACTTCCGACTAATTTTTTTTTTCAAATTTCCTCCTAAAAAAATCACATGTGATTCGGAAAAATCACATGTGATTTTTAGAAATCACACGTGATTTTTCTCGTCGGAAATTTTGAAAAAAAAAAGTTCGTTGAAAGTATATGGAAGTGCATATATATAGAAATATAATGTAATTCTCGTTGCGATGGTTTATTTTTCGTAGCTTGAAGATTTACCGTTTGCAAGATATGTTTGTTTTATAAAAAAGTGAAAAATATATATATTTTTTTTTGTTAATTTTGATGAAAAATAGATGACTAAATTTAGTTCATTGAAACTATGACAAATATAAGATCTATATTGATCTCAACTCATGGATAATGTTTCATTTGTACAATACTTCCAAATGGCCCAAATGCATGTTGGGAGTTCATAAAACCTTAGCTAGAATGCTAGACGTTACATGTAGTGCTCTCACGTGTGTTCTCAACAACTTAGGGGTGTTCATCGGTTCAGTTATCAGTTGTTTGGTTAAAAGAAACTTTTGGGTAAAATTGTAAACTGAACCGCACCGAATTCAAATTTGATTAAACCGAACTGAATAACTAAAAACCGATCCGAATAACCGAAAACTAAACTGTCATGGATGCAAACTTACACTCTGTTCTCAAGATTTGTTTTAGATGAAAGTGAGTGAAACTAAATTTAGTGGTATTCTTGGGGTTTTTTTTTTCAAGGAAGGAAAGAAAAAGGAGAGGAAAGAAAGTACTTATATTTTTTCTCCTAAAATGTTACTCCATTACTGAGATGAAAGTTAGACACCCCAATTTCTTTACTTTACTTTTCATTAAAAAAAAGTTGAGAAAACAGTGTAGTAAGTTTCCCTGCCAAGATGCAAATAATCTCAACTTCAATCGAACCCACTTAGACACGTTCAAATTCTATTATCACAGCCTCTTATAATCAATCTCATCATCATTCTCATCACATAAAAACTGCTTTAAAGCGCAATAAGCAGATTTTAAACAACTTTAAGCACTATTCCACGTTTATTTTTACGCAACTTGTAACAACTCATTCTTAAGCATAAGCATGAGCACAAAATATAAGCAATCGAAGTTCCTGGCCTGTTCACCCTGAGCCATATCTTATGAGTAAGCCATAAGCTCAACTAAGCAACCTCATAAGCCTAAAAAAGTGAGCTTATGAGCTTTCCCAAAATCAAATAAGCTCATAAGCCAGGAAAATAAGCTTATCTAAATACCTCCTAACAAAACAACAAAACCCATATAAAATAATGTTTCCAATCATGCCTAAAAATTGTAAACTTTTTTCACATACCTTAATCCTAATCCTAAATCCTCATTCAAACAATAAAAAATATGAATTAAATAAAATTAAACCATAAACACATGACAAAAATAAATGATAAAAATTAAAAGCAGAAACATACATATCTGATGCTAACCAATCAAAAAGCAACCCCAAAACTTTAAACACAACTACAAACACACACAAAAATATGCAGATGGGGAGCCAGTGATTTAATCTCTCTGAAGATCTATGAGGCCATTTTTTTAACTGAGTAAATTGATGGTTCTAGACTGTGTGTTAGATGACCTCAAAAGGAGTATTCTTTTTGATAATGTGTTATAGATGTTAAACATGCAATTAGGTAAATTTTTAAGTGTTAGTTTGGTGGGAACAAGCTTCATGAAGAAAGTAGATGGTTTAGGGTGGGAGATAAATGGACGGTGGAAGTTTTATTTTAATCAAGTTATGAACAGTTAAAGTGTGAGAGGCTTATGAGCAATAACAATTCGAAGAGATTATGAATAGTAATTGAAATGAACAGAGATTATCCTCACAAATTTTTTTGACAAATGTTATACTTATATAATTCCATCGTTGTATATGGTTACTCGCCTAATCTTTTATATAATAAAAGAATTACATCATTTCAGAGTGATTTTGTCAATTCATTTTTATTGAAAAGACAATTGGGCCAATAGAAGAGCTCGATTTCGCCACGTAAGCAAAATCGTTTGATGTGATTGGTTAATAAAAGTCAAAATTAAATTAATTTTTGTTAAACTTTAACAAATTTGGTGGAGAAATTTGGTTGATAAATAAAACACATAAAAATATAGGAGTCAAATTTGTGAAAACAAAAACTTAAAAAAAGAGGAGGTAATTAATAAAACTTTAGTGGTTGAATTTTTAAAAGTTATATAGAGTTAAGTGTAATATTATAAGCCTCAATGTTTTTTAATAACTTTGGATTATAAACAAATAACCCTTTATACTTTATAACCTTTATACTTTATATCTTAGAAAATACGATGTATATGTTGTTTTAAAATAACAACATATAAATTTGCATAAGATTATAAGTATCAATTTTTTTACTATATAAGTTTAATATTCAGTATTAATACAAAATAATTTTTTTGTCAAATTCCCGTGCGTGCACGGGCATTATCTCTACTACTTATAATGCACCAATGAATCTCTCTCTTATTAAATTTTCAGACTTTCAGACTTGCAACTAATAAAGCATGATGTACAACACTTGAAAGCACATAATTTTCAGACTTACAACCAAATAAGCATAATATACAACACATTGATGCACATATTAAATAAAGAAACCACATTAATGCACCTGTTAATGCACATCCAGTCCACAAAAGGAGTTACATATGGGAAAAGATTTCCAGTCCCACAGAAAATACATTTGACTCAATTACATAATTGCTGCTGGTGATCTACATAGTATTCAGATTACATGTATCTTCATAGTAAAATATTAATTGCTGCTGGTGATCTACATAGTATTCAGATTACATATATCTTCATAGTAAAATATTAATTGCTGCTGGTGATCTACATAGTACTCAATTACATGTATCTTCATGATTTATGTCTCCAGTACTTCAATGCCATATTCAGATTCATGCCATCAAAATCTTTTCCCTCCATAAAACCCTTGCATGCTTTTTCCCTCCATTAATACCTGAAAATCAGCACAATATTGTTTAGACAAAAAATCTGGAAAATATTATAACAGTTACAATTCTAATGATTCCTGATTTACATCCAATTACCTTAATTTTCTCAATATGCTTTACTATATAAACCCCTCAATCAACATTCAGTCATCACTTCATCCATTTAGTTGATATTGCTATACTTGAATACTGCTCTTTCAGAAGAAAAAAAATGAATGCACCAAACCCAAACAATGCAATGCTTGACCTGCTTCCACTCAACATTCCGGCTGCCCCTGTCATTCCAAACATTGTTGAACCAATAATGGCTTTTCAATACGAGAGGGTATCAAGTTTGGCTTTTCAATAATTCTTACAAGGATAACAAAGTGTGGAAAAAGGCAGCCAAAAAGTAGGTTTCGCTGTATATGGCATCCCAATTCTGAGATTGCTGAATAATTTGCGTGGTATATATATATTCTTTTTACTATGTAGGCTTCTCAAATAATATATCTTGAAAGTACCTTGCAGAATCTTCCTTGAATAATTTTAGAGGTTGTTTGTCAAGCAGAGCAAACAATTCCCCACCAGGGCAAAAGTCTGTAATCAAGCAAACGTGTTTCAGAGTCTGAAAAGATGTGTACAGTGTCGGAAGGAATGGGTGATCCAGTAGTGCAATTATCTCCCTTTCGATGCAAGCTCGATGAACCTGAAATTTAAATAACAAAGATCAAGTTTCTATTGAAACTTGTTATCGTACCACATTAATTTGAGCTGGTTTTATCTTACAAACCTTGTTGCGGTTCAACATAACTGATTTGTCCATTGCCTTCATGGCGAAAAGTTCACCAGTACCGTTTAGTTCAACCAAGTGGACACTGCAACCAAAATGTAAATCATAACCATAGAAATGATAGTAATAGTTATCTAAAGAACAAAATTTAAGAAAAATTAAATAACAATATCAGAATATGCACCTGCCAGTATCTCCACTTCCCAAAGGTCGTATAGGCTTAAAGTGATCAAGTCCAATTCGTTCACCATTTGCAGTGATCTACAACGCAACAAGGGAGGGTGTGGTTTATATGAGTCATCTAAAACTTATGGATAGTAAAAAGTAAAAACGAAAAATAAAAGAAAACAATTCAAGAACTTATACCTTGTGTATTGCTTTCCAAGAAGAATTGTACATCTTGTGAGGCCTGGGAAAGACGGGTTGAGAATGAATAGCCCACAAGTCCTCTGGCCTCTGAAATAGGACAGTTAAATTTCCATTGGTTAAAAACAGTACAAACGTATATTAAAGTAATAACGAAGATGCGATGGTAGCTTTTACATCGTAGTAAGAAAAATAAGAAACATGTAGCATATATATTGTGTTATGTAAGTCGCCACAAGTCATAATCGTTATACCAACTTAACTCTTCTAAAAAGAACTTAAATAAAATAAAACACTAATCAACAAAATTTGTAAAAAAAATGGTCAATCTGGGACAAAGGGAGTAGTTTTTATACAACAGTTAGAACTCTTGTAAAACAAAAATATGGAAATTAAACATGGTCAAAGATAGTAACAAAGAATAAGCTTTTGTTTTGACCTTCATCTCATTACAGCTATGTTATCAAAGTTCAAGCCTTAAAATCAGTAGAAAACATATAATACTTTTCAAGTATTAACACTAAGGAAAGACGAGTACCTTACCGAGTTGGCATCAGGAAGTTCTCTAACAACTTCATCAACATTTTCTGCAGTAGCTTTTACCTAGACAAGGAAAAGAAAGCTTACATCAAGCAAACCATAATCAAGCCCACACATATCATTTAAGCTCTTTTTTCATTTTTTTGCCGAAGATATTTAGCAATTTTAAGTTGTTACATTCTTGTTGGAGTGTGGCCAGTAAAATGAACAAAATCTATCAAACATAACCTCCCTTAATCTTATGATGGATTGCATGAGATGGATGTCTTCCAAAAGAATTCATGAAATAAATCAAAAAGCAATTAAAATATTGAAGGAAAAGAGCGAACCTTCAACACCCTCATCCATTTCTTCTATATTAAGCAGGATCCATCATGAAACACATGGCTTCTTTAAGAGCTTTACTGTTATTGAAGTAGTGATCACAATCCACATTCAAAATATATGCACCATTGGTCAGGATGGCAGAAACTCTTATCTGTCAATGACAAAAGGCATGATCAAATAAACAACTTAATGAAGGTGTGGTCCTGAATGTGCTATATAATAAATTCAGAGTAAAATAAAGGTTGTTTAAAAAAAGGAATTTGTACAAACCAAAGCATTCATAGCACCAGCTTTCTTGTGATGCTGGAAACCTGGACGTTTCTCACGAGAAACATAAACTAGACGTGGTAGCTCATTGCCATCTGTATCAGTACCTCCACTGTGTCCTAAGAACACCTATAATACATACATATCAGCAATTAGTAACTCCCCTCATACCCCCTTTATCAATGAAAATTGCAAAACTTGATCTATAATCGAAATTTTCTACTCAAGATGATAGATATACTACATCGAATTTTTAGCAATTAGTAACTCCCCTCCCCTCATACATATCAGCAATTAAACACTACTCAAGATGATAGATATACTACAATCAAAATTTTCTTTCAGTAAAGGTAAAGGTTTTACCTGAATGAATGTTTGGACATAGTATCACTCCAATTCTGAGACCTCTTCTGAATTAGACAAGGGAAAAAGGGTACAAACGCCGAGAACATGTCCATTGAGGTACACATAATACTCAATACAATCTTCATACGCACCCAACCGAAAACCAAAACCATAACAAATCATTTAAACCTACCGGAGACCTTTAATTAAAGATCTTGAAGAGTCAATTTCTTTTGTTCTTCATCCGTGCTAACAGAAAGAAGGGTGTTTATGTGTGTTTGTTCGTGTGTTTGATGGTGATGCATAAGTTGGAAGAAGTGAGACGAATCGGTGAGAGGATAAGAGAGAAAAGGGGGCGGATGATTTTGTGATATGTGTTTTTAGGGTTGACCAAAATGAAACACTGATTAGGTTTTAAGTATCAAACCGTGTATTAAAAGTGGACTGGATCGGGCTATTATTTGATTGGATAGGTATTTTTTTGTGTTGGGCTTAATGAGTAATCACATTAAGTTGGGCTGAGATTGAGTTACTAATGCTTGATTGGATTATCAATGTTCTTATTTAAATTTGAGTTTTTGGATATAAATGTTTTGATAATAGTTGATAATAGAGTGGTATTTTGGCATTACGAATTTTCACGAAGGATACTACGTTCACGGGTAGAATCGATATTTGATCAAAAAAATGACTACGGGGTTTTTGTACGATATTATTGATTTGAAGTTGAAGTGACGTTTCATGGGTGTACTTATTTATCTTTAAGACGTTGGTTAGTTGGTTGCATGTCTCAAGATAACTTGCAGAGATAGTTGTCGGCCAACACGCTGGAAAGAGAGTCTCCGTGCCTAGAATTTTGTTATGTCCGTCCGAAAGTGACATGTTCCCGTTTAAGCTAAAAAGAAATCAGTTCTCTGTTCGCCTTAGCTTTGCCATGACTATAAATAAGGCCCAAGGACAGACGATTCCAAACGTGGGTGTTTATCTACCAGATTCAGTATTCTCTCATGGTCAGCTTTATGTGGCGTTGTCGAGAGGGATTTCACGTGAAACTACAAAGGTGTTAGTAAAACCTGCCAAAAAAATCGCTAACGACGGAGTGTACACGTCAAACGTTGTGTATAGAGAAGTCCTACGTGAAGAGTAGAATGCACATGTGTATTTGATATGTGACACTGTTTGGACACGCTACTAGATATTTTTACGCCGATAAAACTTATTTTAGGGTACCCGCCGCCGCATCGCGCGGGTACCCTACTAGTAACTAGTTAAATATGAAAGATTAGTAGTTTTGTGCCAAAAATCAAACAAAGCACAAAAAATACACGGTTAATTTGGATGGACTTTGGGCTGAATAAAACCATCACATGCCTTTGGACCAGCTTACTAATCATACAATAACGAATTGGGCTCATGGCTCAAAAAGGAATAAAAGGAAAAAGAGGTCGACGATTTGATCAGTTTTAGGTTTTACTTTTAATTCGTAAGACGAGACAAACTCTAGGTACGTTTTGTCCTCTCATTCTTCTTTGAATGTTTTGTATTGTTGTTTATATTCATTGATATAATATATATGTTCACAGTTTACCCAAAAAAAAACTCTAGGTACGATTGTTTATCTATTATTCTCGATTTGGGGTTTACTACTTGCGCATAATGAAACACATTATAGTGGGAAATTTTGTCACTTTTGACAACTAACAGTGGGAAATTTAACTTTGTATTTTGACATTATTTAGTATGTTCTAATTGCTGCTCTCTTTCATTTGCAGCTTAAAAATGAATGTAGAAGTGGACAGACTAAGTAGCTTGCCGGATGATCTTATTTATAAAATCCTCTCGTCTATTGACATTAGAGATGTTATTAAATTCAGTGTTTTGTCATCTAGATGGAGGTACATCTGGACTTCAATGAGGTGTCTCAATTTCACATGCTATTACTCTAAGGAGGTGATCTTCTCTCAACTTGTTAACAGTGTTCTCTCTTGCCACAATAATATAGATGTGTCTTCTATCGGGCTAACCGGGCATTGTGGAATGGCTAACCAGGTGTTCCTTAAAAATATTCTGGATTATGCGTTCGCTCACAATGTCCAACAAATGGAAATTACATCTTGAGACAGGGGACATGATTTTCCTCTTTAGAGTACGAGGCATGAACTGTTGTGTTCATACGTCATAATCTCTCTCTTTTCAATCTCTTTTGGCAAAACATGTAATCGCCCCATTATCATTCAGTAGGCTCTTTGTTGTGACAGCTGATGGTGAAAACCCAATATGATGAATTTGACCCTGAAGTAAACCAACCAGAACTCGTGACTTAAACTTGCACATATGTAACAAAGAGCGGTGCCGAGACTTCATCTACCATTGAATCTCTAAGTACTCTATACTCTTCATCCAACCAACCATCAAGTATAAGACGTACATCACCTCTTGAAAATCCACAATTGAATGTGATACTGAGCACTACAACGTAACTCCTTAAAGTGATAGTTATTTTGAGGTGATAAGAGCCCAATTCCACCAAGTGGTAAAAGAAAAAGAAAAAGTCACCCAACAATAACTAGATTTCCAAGTCTTCATTTTTTATAAGAAGCTCGAACAAGGATCTTGAAGAATCTTCATCCATCCATCCCCGATACCTTCAGATACTAAGTACATTCGCCCGTGATATTTCACTTCAACCTCAAATAAATAATAGTGAATTAACCCCGTTGTCACATCTTCTAGTTAAAAGCTCAATTCTAGCCTCCTTTGACGTTTAAAGTGAACTATGATAATGGTTTTCATCCCGACCATGGTTAAAAGCACATAACCCCGTAAAACCATGTAATAATCAATACTGCCATGACGAATATCCAAACACACATCCAATTCATGAAATACACCCTTTTATCCTTTCTTCGAAGCATAAATCGTAGCACCAGCATCAAGAAAGATCCAGAATTACACTTTCTCTTCTCCAAGATGGTTCCATCAATACGGGATTTTACAACTCTATGGTTTAAACCGAGAAATAGTTTCTTTCGCGGGATTTTACAAAACCAAGAATAAACCGTAAGATAGATTCGGAAATGCACTTTACTATTACCAGGATGTTTCCATTGTCACGAGATTTTAGAAGTCTATGATTTAAACCGAGAAATAGATTCTTTCGCGGGATTTTACAAAATCAAGACAAAACCGTAAACAATGTAAGCTTGAATGTGTTATGACAACTTTGGTTTCGGTGAATATCTGTTTTAGGGGAACATGCAGCGGTTCGTCAACGGTTCATTGTCTAATATCATCAACATCATCAACCATCCAATAAAGACTTCGGTAATCACATCATTCACTCATTCTGTCGGCTATAGTAGTGACCATATGGAGAAGTAAACCCGATATACCAAACTTGATCATGAAGTAGAATTTCCCAGATTTGTTACTTAAGCTTGTACTAATCCTCGTGAACAAGAAACGGTGTACCCAATGTACAAAAGCTCTTGACATTCTCAACTGAGTGAGACACCGAAGTGATAGATACGTTGTGGGTTAAATGAGAAAGAATCACAAACGCAACTAAATAGCCAAGTCTTTATCACCTTCTATAAATGCCCAAACAAGTCATCTTCGCGGAAGGGAAGAAAGAAAGAAGACGAAGTAAGAAAACGTGCCCGAAAAACCTCACTTCAAATCCAAATAAGAAATACCGTCCAAACAATCCCGTAGTCAACCTAGTTCCACTAAAAATTCAAGCCATAACATAATATATAAAGTGAAAATGCATAGACCAAAGTATTGACCCTCATACAACAAATCTCATCATCTCTCCAAATCATATCGACAAATCTCATCAATCAATCTCATCCTTAATTCACATAAATCCGATCTCAAATTAAGAAGCTCATCTGACCGTCATACAAATCCAAGCTTCATGGCCCAATGTTCAAGCAAACTTGTATATCAATCACTTATTCTCCCGTTATGGTAAATTTCATTTCTCAATCATTAAGCTCAAGCCGTGAATTTGTGTATCCTTCCATGAAATATATATACCATACCAAAGATACCGCTCATTACCAAAATATCAAAACTTGTATCCAAAATCATATTTGATAACAAAATTCGGATGACAAAAAAACATTTTGTGTTTTAACGCGCAGCGCAACCCAACTTCATGGTTGTCTCATCTTGCTAGCCCATCACTTTATTACAATTAATCCTTTAATGCCCAAAACTCAAGAAATTAGCCCAACATGTATTCTAGTCCACGAACCAAATCAGAAAGCCCATGTAAAAGAAAAAGAGTGAAACCCGATCCAAAATATTCAACCCTAATATTCGGGTATTTAACACTCCATCACACACACACATCAACCCTAAAAATCACTCCAACAAACCCTAACCTATTATCAGTCCGCCCCCATTTACATATATGCTTCTCATCTAAAAAATTCTCCCGTCCAAACCCTAATAGTTCATACGTCAAATCTGCCCATCCTCTAGTACACACAGTGTATCAAATGTATGACCAAAACAAGATTTTTCTCAACCATTATCAAACCTCATTAACATTAATCCGAATCAGGTTGCATACGCCACAGGGATGGCAAGAAGAACCACAATCGAATAGGCTACAGGGATGGCGTTGAGAGCTTTGACAAGTCTTCAAAGTTAAACCAAGGTAGGTTTAGCAATAGCATAAATTCGTTTTTGTTCTGATTTTATAACAACGAGCTAATGAAAAGTGAGTTAACATCACTTTGTTAAATTCATTTTCATGAGTCGTATATTTTTGATACTAAACGAATCAAGATGTTCACTTAACACACTTGTTAGTTGAATAATCTTATACATTCGGATAACATAACAAACATTTAAGATCAATGAGGTTACTTCTTTTGTGTATAGATCTTTATAGATCTAAGTGTTCTATGAATCATACACAAAAAGAAACAAAGCCGAGATCAAAAACTTTTCACCATATAGATCTGTGATGGAAACCTCTCGTGTCATTAGACCCATGATGGTCTTGATATGTCTCTTATAATAGACACGAAAGAAAGAAGGCTGAGATCTTGTTTTTATTGGAGTCGTGACTTGGTCTAAGTTTGTGTTTGAGATGGGATTGAAGTTAGTATAGACTGTTGTATGATGTTGGAGATAGATTATGGATCTGTTAAAAATTTTGTGGACTGATGATGTTAAAACTTACTGAGGTCGTGTCAATGTTGGTATATGATATTTGTTTTGTGGTCGTGGTCATTAAGCTTCTTCATCTACATCTTCTGTCAAGTCGCTAACTGATCCTTTTATGTTACAAGTCGCTAACCCTTTCCAAAACTCACAAGTCGCTACCATTATGTATCAAATCGCTACCTTTCTTTCAAAGCACAACTCGCTAACTTATAAATATAAGTGGCTACAGTTATTAAGAGTCAAGTCTCTAGTATTTTTCTGTCACAAGTCGCTACATCATCAACACATCAAGTTGCTACATGGTGTTGTTAAGTAGCTATGACTTGTAAAGATAAGTCGCTACACCAGTTAACTCAACTCGCTATAGAAAAATAAGCACAAGTCGCTACCTAGAAACAATGGATCTGGACAAATAGTGACAAGTCGCTATGAAGATTATTGACTATTTTCGATGAGTTTTCCGACCAATTTTTCCGACCATCTTCATAGTAAACCCAGAAAACTGTCATAAAAATACCATTTTGACCCATGTTTGACTGCAAATATGACCAGAACGACCACTTAGACATCACTGAAATATTATTGTATGACCATGTGGACACAGTATTGAAACAAACTGATATAACAAACTTGAAAAAGCAATAACTTTTCAGACCATAAAAGACACAAAAACATGTTAAACAACACTGTTACCCACAAGCATAAAAAATAATTTCGGCCAAGAAAAAAATACCAAAACAACTTAAACCATGAATCAATAACCACCATAAATCTACACAACACAATAACCATGGCTCTGATACCATTTATAGGATCATAATATTTATTGTGTTGATGATTCAGGTGGTCTTGGATGATGAAAATACATGTTTGCCATAGTTAGAGAGAAAGAGATGAGAGGAAGTTTCTTGCTAGAGACTCTGTTCAACAAATGCAAGGTTAGATTAAATGAAAAGCTCCACCCCTTCCATGGATGGAAGGGGTATTTATAGTTACAAACATAACGTCCTCCTGTCGGACTGTGGATCAGGCATACAGTGGGTAAAGACCCATCCTTCCTCCACGGTGTTACACTAAACTATTCTACGTTACAAACTAACTAATAAACTACTAAATAACGTAAATAACTACAAGTCTACGAGCTAACATATGCTAGACCATAATTGGGGTGACCGACACTTTAACATGGAATTTCCAATTCCTAACACAAACCCTCTTTGTTAATTTGAACACTCCACATTGTCTTAATTGACTTCCTAGATCAGTGAAACTCTGTAGTTAACTCTTATGCATGCAAATCATTGCAAATTGAAGGATTTTTAGTAGTTTAAGCTTTAATTCACTTACCAAATCTTTTTCCTTATAAACCATTTGTGCCAGAACTTCCAAATCACCATTCACAGTAGCTAAGGCTTTCTTTTTACACCTTTCCTTTCTACCATTTCACCATGAGGAAAGCTCCTAGTGTTAACTCATCAACCAAAGAACCTCTCAAGAAAATTGCTCGGGTTGTTCTTGAAATCTCTTCAGCCGAATCATCACCCGTTAAAGCCTCAAACACTATAACTCCCTCACAACCAACTCTACCAATCAAACCAACTCCCAAAAGGATTGTTCCCACAAGACAACCCTTTCCAAACACTACTATACCTCCTAAACCAAATATCCCTACTTCCACTAAACCATCACCTCTAGTACCTAGAGCTATCTCTTTCACCACTCCACTCTCATCCCCATACCTTTACAACCTAGAGGACTTGCCACCTAAGCCATCTCATCCACCACCATTGCCAACATTTTCCACAATTGAGAAAATGGTGCCACAACAACCTCTTCACCAAAACTTTGGTGTTGAAACAACACTAGCACCTGTATCTTTTTCTCCATCAACCTCAAAAGGTCCATTTTGGATTATGAGGAATCAACAAAATCAATAACCGGATCACATGGAAGTAGATACTTCTCTACCGCCACCATCAACACATATTCCACCACCTTCACCCTTAGTTGAACCACCTCCAACCTCATCAAATGTGCCTCCACAAATCCATCAATCTTTTGTGGAACATCCACCTTCCTCATTAAATCTTCCACCTCAAACCGCTCCATTCTTACCACCACCATTCCCTAGCCATGGCAATGATTGCTTTCATTGTCAACATGTCGAAGGACTAGTCCATGAAGTACGTGACGAATTACATTTCATGTTCTATCACCTTCTCGAACATTTTGATGAGGTAAAAAAATCTACTCGTTCCTAGAACTTAGGAATACAAGCACAATGGTGCTCTTCTCTAGTCTTAGGCACAACTTAGAATTGTTATGAAATGTGTTACATGCTTGTATCATTCTCTTAGTTTTAGAGATATGTGTATCATTTCTCATGTTTTATTGAATGAAACTACATGTTGTATGCTATATAGTTATGAGAATATGTTTGGTGCTATAATACATAACTCATTTGAACGTTTACGTCACTTTTTACATCTACATTGCTGCCAATAGAATGCAGGTACACGGTTCCCTCAAAATAGCCTAGACGGATCCCTCACAGGAAGGATCCGCAAGATCCGTGCAATAGAAGCACATTTTCATACTAATATGAATCTCATTTGCAGGACACAATGCACCATATACTTGTTTTCTAACCTTTGTTTTGTAGATTTTCAAAATACACATGAAGACTTTGACACCCTCAAACAAGGGGGAGCTTTCCGTCAACGCAAAACATTGCAAAAACGCTTTCAACACATTTACTTAGGTTTTCTATATTACTTGACGTCCTCCTCAAAAGGGAGCACTCATCAAGGGGGTGCATTTCGTAAAAAGACGAAATAATTGCAAAAATACTTGCAAAACACTCGTTTAGCCTTCCTAATTACTTGACGCTCTCAACAAAGGGGAGCATCCGTCAAGGGGGAGCTAAGACGAAAATCTTTCTCTCATCTTACTCTTTATTCTTTATTTTGTTACTTTTCACAAGTTTTTCTCAAAACAATATGTTAGTTTCTTTTCAACGCTCTTTTTGTTTCGACAAAAAAGGGGAGAAGAGAGTAAAAAATCCAATTCAATTTTTTATGAATTTTATTTTCTTCTTAAAATAATATTATGTTTTGTCATCAACAAAAAAGGGGAGATTGTTAATACAAAGTCCATGACCCATGACCCAAGATCCATAACCCAATGACTAGGTACATTAAATCTTGTTGGGTATCCATAATCCATTACCCATAATCCATAACCCGATTTGCAACCTAAAATCCGGACAAAACTGACCCAGTAGCCGGATCCCTGGGTTTGCACTAGTCGGATCCCTCTGGGGAGGGATCCGTGGGAACCGTGGGACAGTAGACAAGTTTTGTCTATAAATAGTGAGTCATTTCTCTCTTGGTCACTACCACTTCACATATACTTTCTCCCAGTATTCTAACATCTCTAACCATTGATCCAAAGGATCATTCTATGTAGTTTTATGTTTGTGTGATTCTCTAGGTTCCTTTCAAAGGCGAGATCACCACCTCTTGAAGACGTGCAAGCTCAATTCATGAGTTGCTAAGCTTCGTCATCATCAAGACCACTCAAGTGCATCTTGTTGATAGTTCTTTCCTCCCTCCATATAAGTGTTGTGTTGAAGGCATCTTGTTGATAGTTCATAATTACTGCTAATGTTGAGTTGTTGAAAGATGTTGTCATAGAGCATAAGTTGATAGATGTCTATGTGGAAATAGGGAAGACAAGATTAGAACTTTCTGAAATGTCCCCACAATTAATTAAGACTTTGTTTTGGGAGATGGATGAAGATAGGAGAAAAGTTGCTACTGCGGCTATTCAATCTTATTGTAGACGATTGGTGTTAGATGATCTTGATAATGAACATGCCCTAGATCCTTTTATCCAACTTACAAAAGTGCCTATGGACGTCAATGATATTGGTGAATCTAGAAATTTGCCAAACATTGAGCCTGTATTTTCCACCCTAGACACATCATTTGATAGCCAACCTGTTCATAACACTGAGCGTGCTTTAGTACTTATTGATGAGGACAATGCTATTAAGGAGCCTGATAATCTTGAGGTTAATCTGTTCCGAATGACTCAGGGGAAGCACTTAAATAAGGTAGGAAGAGCACTAGTTGATGTCAATAACAGGTTTGAGGAGCCTGATAATTTTGAGGTTAATCTGTTTCAATTGACTCAGGAGAAGCACTTAGACAAAGCAGGAAGAGCACTAGTTGATGTCCATAACAGGTTTGAGGAGCCTGATGTGGATATAACTCTGTTTCAATTGACTCAGGATAACACGGAAGAGGATCCTGTTGTTGATGTTACTCTGTTACAAGTGAGTGACACTAGTGACTTAGGCAATGCAGTTGATGATTCAATTCAAGCAAATGAAGAGAATACTTGTCAGGAGAATGATGCACAACTTGCTATGGTTAAGTAGGTCAGAGTAATGAGTTAGGTGAAGCAAGAACAACCAGTAATATAAGTGATGACATGCAGTTGGAAAATGATTTACCTGTGATGGTTGATGATGTCTTTTTGCAGTGAGTATGTTTCTCTCCAACAGGCAGACTTTGCAAATGGAGTCTATACCACATTTTTCTATTCTGGTCAGGAGTTTGCTACTGCAGTGGAAGTCAAAATAAAGTAAGAAAGCATTCAATAGAAACTAGGAGGGAGTTGTTTTTTCTGAAGAATGAAAAAACAAGAATAAGGGTCAGATGTAAGGGTTGTGTTCCACTTTCAGGCCCAAGTAAAGGTCCTGGACTGGATATAGGCTCATCTAGAAGTTCATTAAGCAGAAGGGGTATAAATGCATTGCTTTCTGGCAAAAAGGACCCTTCAGAAATACTCTGCCCATGGATATTGTTTGTCAGCAGGAATGGTGAGACAGGTATCTGGTCAGTTAGAACATATAATGAGCAACACACTTGTTTGCAATCAAGGGCAGTCAGAGCTTTTGACCTTCGGTATATCTCACAGAAAATTACAGCACATATTGAAACCAATCCACTGGTTCCTGTCAAGTATGTGCATAATCAACTTACCAACTAATACGAGCTTCAAGTGTCCCTGCAGAAGGTTTTAAGGGCCAAAAACCTAGCAATAACAGCCATCAAGGGTCAATTCAAGCTACAATTTACCATGTTGAGAGATTATGTCCCTGCAGAAGGTTTTAAGGGCCAAAAACCTATCAATAACAGCCATTAAGGGTCAATTCAAGCTACAATTTACCATGTTGAGAGATTATGTTCAAGAGTTGCAGAAGACAAACCCTAATACAACAATTGTGATGAATGTGGAACGACCTCCAGATGAGGCTCTTCCAACTAGAGAATTCAAGAGAGTGTATGTTTGTTTAGGTGCACTGAAGGAAGGATTTAAAGTGTGTGGGAGATCGTTGTTGGGGCTGGGTGCTTTTCCAATTCGTGGTCCTTTGAATGGTCAACTGATGACAGTTGTGGGAATTAATAGCAACAATGGTATATACCCTTTAGCTTATGATTTTGTTGAATCAGAAAACATAGGATCATGGACATGGTTTCTTCATTGTTTATCCGATGATATAGAACTTGAGCCAATCTCAAGCATCACTTTATTAATGACATGGAAAAGGTACTCCCTTAATCTGTACATGAATTTAAGTCTCTCTGTTTTGAAACAGACAGTAAACATATTTGATTTTGTGCAGGATATAAGTAGAGCTTTAGGAGAGGTTTTTCCAGATGCAGAACATAGATTCTGTATTAGAAGCATTCATGAGAAAATGAAACTGCAATGGAAAGGTAGGGCCTAGGGGTGGCAATCGAGACGTGTTCGTGTTAACCTATTCGGGTTCGCGTGTTGGCGGGTTAGTATAACCTTTACCCAAACACGACCCATTTTTTAATCGTGTCAAGAAACTCAACCCTAACCCAGACCTGCATAACACGTGTAACCCATTTGTGACCCATTTAACCCGTTTAAGTAAATAGGTCAAGCAGTAAATAAAGTTGGTACTTTGTCAATTTAACTAGTTTAAAAGCAAAAATGATATAAGGATCTAAAATATGATAAGAATAACATACAAATAACTATACGACAATTTTCTGAATTACAAGCGTTAGTTTTCATGATAACTAAGCTATGAAATTATAATTCACTCATACTAAGTAAATAATAAAATATATTTAATCCACATCCAACATAAAAACCATGTTATATATTTTATTTATAAAATCTTGTATACTTAAACGGGTTCACGGGTTGACCTGTTTAATACTTACTCAACCCAAACACGACCCGTTTATTAAACGGGTTAGACGAGTTGACCCGTTTTTGACCCAAACCTATTTATCCTCAACCCAAACCTGTTTAACTTTGTGTCGTTTATCGTGTCGTGTCGAAAATTGCCACCCCTAGTAGGGCCTACAAAGAGCATATGTGGAAATGTGCAACAGCCTTAACTGTTGTACAGTTTCAGAAAGCTATGGCTGATTTCAAGAAACTTAATCAACCGGCCCATGATTGGTTAAGTAAGATACCACCGATCCATTGGTCAAGGTCACATTTTTCATGTAAGTGAACTATCTGTTTAAGTTAATTTGTATTTGTTAATGCATTATAAATAGTTATAATTAATACATGTTTATTACTGTTTATCTTTAGGGAGAGCTACTTCTGATGTGTTACTTAATAACATGTGTCAAGTGTTTCATGACAAAATAATTGAGGGTTTAAACAAACCAATTATTACAGCATTAGAATACATCAGGGAATACTGTATGAAGAGGATAATGCATGTTCTTTTAGTGATTGAGAAGAGTGATAGGCCACTAACACCAACAGCACAACACATGCTAGATGGTATTAAGAAAGAGGCTGTTAAGTATAATGTTTTATGGAATGGGGGAACTAAGTTTCAGGTTAGTGGACCATGGGGTGACCAATGTGTAGTTAATGTTGTACACAAGTCTTGTACTTGCAGAAGATGGGAGATAACAGGTTTACCATGTAAACATGATATTGCTACCAATTGGAATATGGCTTTAAATGGGCAACAAGTAGGAGCTGTAGAAACATGGGCTCATCCTTGTTACTATCTTCTCACTTGGGAGGCAACCTACAATCACTATGTCCAGCCTATAACTAGCAGCGAACATTGGGAAAAATCAACTGTGCCAACAACAATTGTTCCACCGAAATCCGGAATAACTCCGCCTAGCTCAAGAGTAGAAAAGAGTTAGGATAGCTCCTGAAAGTGAAGAGATTGTGAAGGATGGTAAGTTGTCAAGGGCTTGGAAGAGTGTTAAGTGTAGTATTTGTGGCATTGCTGGACACAACCGGAAAACATGCCTAGGGTATGGTGGAGCTGAAAGTAGTCGAACTGCCAATAAGGAAATGTCAAACAAGTGCCTACAAAAGCTGTAGCAAAAAAGACACATCCTAAAGGTAACAAAATAGCAGAAGATAAAGAAGTTGAAGGTACAGGTGTTGTTGAAAGTCAAGTTAGTGCAGTTCAAGGAAGTGGTGTTTAATCTGAAAATCAAGATCCAGCAACTGACGATCCCATCATACATGATGCATCCCTGTCACAATCCCAGCAACATCAAGATGAAGCAATTGCCGATCCCAGCATGCATGAGCAATCCCAGTGTCAATCCCATCAACATGATCAATCCCAGTCTGATTCTCAGCTGCAGTCAAGTGATGTGCAAGTAGTTTATGCTTCAACCCAGCCTGCTACACGAAGAATGGCTAGGCAGCAGGCTGCGCTGGAAAGAATGATGGCCTTACCATAGGTCAATTCTGTTATGCTAATTAGCTAGACAATGTTTCATCTAGTTTATTTCCTATGGACAAGTTATGTACTCTAAAAACATATGTGTGTGTGTCTAACTGTAGTTCTCATGCTTTGAAAAGTATGCAATTTTAGGCATTTGGAATTATATCCATTTGCATTAACTATGAAACCATGTCATTATTGTGTATTTTTATAGATTGATTAAGCTTGATGTGTGAATAATTTGCATCAAAAGTAACCAAAGCTAGACAGAACCTCATACGAATGTTGACATTTAAAAGTCAAACCTAAAAAAATTGCTAACCATCTGCATACCCATAAGGCATTGAAAATCAAAAACAAACCAAACTTAATACTTCATAACAACGTTACTACAATTCAAGATACTGAACATTAGCCATCTCTCCTCATTACATAAAAGCTAAAAAAGTTATCCTAATGCATAAACAATCAAGAACAATACCCAACTGAGCACCAGGTAAATCTTCCACTTCCACACATCACCTTGAGCAGCTACTAATCTTGCCTCAAGCTCATTTCTCACCCTCAAAAAGCCTGGTATGATCATTCTTGAATGAGCACATATTTCAGGATCATACCATCGTATCCACCGACAAGAAGACCCCTATTCATGATTATGACAAGTCATTAAACAACCACCATTGTTACAATGTACTTTGCTGCTTGCGAAAACAACCTTATACAATAAATATTAAGACGCACTTACTTCAACAGGACAACCAAAGAATCGATGCCATGGGTTGGCAGAGGTCCACGAAGTGCGAATAATAGCTTGCTTACTACACCAACAACGTACCATCTTGAAACGATTATCGTTCTGTAGAAGACTGTTTTTGTAGGATAGTTTAGGGATGGATGATAAATGACGAACAAACAGTGTTACACAGACATATATTAGCTACAAACATTGTACAACGGTTTTTATTGAGTACACTACAGTGAAAGACGGTTTTGCCCTCACCAACATAACGTTGACATCGGCGTTAATGGTCAAGGGACGAGTTTGGCATATAAAGCCCATGTTTTGGACCTCCGGCGATGATAATGCCCAAATTTGTCCTATCGCGAAGCACAGTGACAAGTTTAGGGACCAACCGTGTATTTTAGTCTTAATCTAACTATATTATATAGGGTGTTTTTTTTTTTTTTTTTTTTTTTTTTCATGTGTCGATGTAGGGTAATAGGTGTGAAACAACCTTTTAATCTTAAATGTACACATATGTTGGAAGGTGTATGTATGTGCGGGTGATGTTTTTATTTCTTTACATTAGACATAAATATTTTTAAAATCCCTCCCGCTTTTCACTAAGTTTTTTCTTTATACTTTTGACACTTCAACTTTTATGTTTATTTTTCTTTTCTTGACTATATATAAGAATGTTTTTTTTTAACTGTTGCCAAATCCGGAATATTTGAGTTTTTTTAGTAAATATTTTAAAATAAAATATTACTTAATAAGAGAAGGTTGAGTTTTTTTTGAAATGCAAAAGTCCCCACTTGGGGTTTTGTTTTATTATATAAAAGATATCTCGCAAACCGTTAATCTTTTTGCGAAAAATTATAACATCGCGACGAGAATTAAATTATCTTTCTATAGATATACACTTCTATATACTTCCGACTAATTTTTTTTTTCAAATTTCCTCCTAAAAAAATCACATGTGATTCGGAAAAATCACATGTGATTTTTAGAAATCACACGTGATTTTTCTCGTCGGAAATTTTGAAAAAAAAAAGTTCGTTGAAAGTATATGGAAGTGCATATATATAGAAATATAATGTAATTCTCGTTGCGATGGTTTATTTTTCGTAGCTTGAAGATTTACCGTTTGCAAGATATGTTTGTTTTATAAAAAAGTGAAAAATATATATATTTTTTTTTGTTAATTTTGATGAAAAATAGATGACTAAATTTAGTTCATTGAAACTATGACAAATATAAGATCTATATTGATCTCAACTCATGGATAATGTTTCATTTGTACAATACTTCCAAATGGCCCAAATGCATGTTGGGAGTTCATAAAACCTTAGCTAGAATGCTAGACGTTACATGTAGTGCTCTCACGTGTGTTCTCAACAACTTAGGGGTGTTCATCGGTTCAGTTATCAGTTGTTTGGTTAAAAGAAACTTTTGGGTAAAATTGTAAACTGAACCGCACCGAATTCAAATTTGATTAAACCGAACTGAATAACTAAAAACCGATCCGAATAACCGAAAACTAAACTGTCATGGATGCAAACTTACACTCTGTTCTCAAGATTTGTTTTAGATGAAAGTGAGTGAAACTAAATTTAGTGGTATTCTTGGGGTTTTTTTTTTCAAGGAAGGAAAGAAAAAGGAGAGGAAAGAAAGTACTTATATTTTTTCTCCTAAAATGTTACTCCATTACTGAGATGAAAGTTAGACACCCCAATTTCTTTACTTTACTTTTCATTAAAAAAAAGTTGAGAAAACAGTGTAGTAAGTTTCCCTGCCAAGATGCAAATAATCTCAACTTCAATCGAACCCACTTAGACACGTTCAAATTCTATTATCACAGCCTCTTATAATCAATCTCATCATCATTCTCATCACATAAAAACTGCTTTAAAGCGCAATAAGCAGATTTTAAACAACTTTAAGCACTATTCCACGTTTATTTTTACGCAACTTGTAACAACTCATTCTTAAGCATAAGCATGAGCACAAAATATAAGCAATCGAAGTTCCTGGCCTGTTCACCCTGAGCCATATCTTATGAGTAAGCCATAAGCTCAACTAAGCAACCTCATAAGCCTAAAAAAGTGAGCTTATGAGCTTTCCCAAAATCAAATAAGCTCATAAGCCAGGAAAATAAGCTTATCTAAATACCTCCTAACAAAACAACAAAACCCATATAAAATAATGTTTCCAATCATGCCTAAAAATTGTAAACTTTTTTCACATACCTTAATCCTAATCCTAAATCCTCATTCAAACAATAAAAAATATGAATTAAATAAAATTAAACCATAAACACATGACAAAAATAAATGATAAAAATTAAAAGCAGAAACATACATATCTGATGCTAACCAATCAAAAAGCAACCCCAAAACTTTAAACACAACTACAAACACACACAAAAATATGCAGATGGGGAGCCAGTGATTTAATCTCTCTGAAGATCTATGAGGCCATTTTTTTAACTGAGTAAATTGATGGTTCTAGACTGTGTGTTAGATGACCTCAAAAGGAGTATTCTTTTTGATAATGTGTTATAGATGTTAAACATGCAATTAGGTAAATTTTTAAGTGTTAGTTTGGTGGGAACAAGCTTCATGAAGAAAGTAGATGGTTTAGGGTGGGAGATAAATGGACGGTGGAAGTTTTATTTTAATCAAGTTATGAACAGTTAAAGTGTGAGAGGCTTATGAGCAATAACAATTCGAAGAGATTATGAATAGTAATTGAAATGAACAGAGATTATCCTCACAAATTTTTTTGACAAATGTTATACTTATATAATTCCATCGTTGTATATGGTTACTCGCCTAATCTTTTATATAATAAAAGAATTACATCATTTCAGAGTGATTTTGTCAATTCATTTTTATTGAAAAGACAATTGGGCCAATAGAAGAGCTCGATTTCGCCACGTAAGCAAAATCGTTTGATGTGATTGGTTAATAAAAGTCAAAATTAAATTAATTTTTGTTAAACTTTAACAAATTTGGTGGAGAAATTTGGTTGATAAATAAAACACATAAAAATATAGGAGTCAAATTTGTGAAAACAAAAACTTAAAAAAAGAGGAGGTAATTAATAAAACTTTAGTGGTTGAATTTTTAAAAGTTATATAGAGTTAAGTGTAATATTATAAGCCTCAATGTTTTTTAATAACTTTGGATTATAAACAAATAACCCTTTATACTTTATAACCTTTATACTTTATATCTTAGAAAATACGATGTATATGTTGTTTTAAAATAACAACATATAAATTTGCATAAGATTATAAGTATCAATTTTTTTACTATATAAGTTTAATATTCAGTATTAATACAAAATAATTTTTTTGTCAAATTCCCGTGCGTGCACGGGCATTATCTCTACTACTTATAATGCACCAATGAATCTCTCTCTTATTAAATTTTCAGACTTTCAGACTTGCAACTAATAAAGCATGATGTACAACACTTGAAAGCACATAATTTTCAGACTTACAACCAAATAAGCATAATATACAACACATTGATGCACATATTAAATAAAGAAACCACATTAATGCACCTGTTAATGCACATCCAGTCCACAAAAGGAGTTACATATGGGAAAAGATTTCCAGTCCCACAGAAAATACATTTGACTCAATTACATAATTGCTGCTGGTGATCTACATAGTATTCAGATTACATGTATCTTCATAGTAAAATATTAATTGCTGCTGGTGATCTACATAGTATTCAGATTACATATATCTTCATAGTAAAATATTAATTGCTGCTGGTGATCTACATAGTACTCAATTACATGTATCTTCATGATTTATGTCTCCAGTACTTCAATGCCATATTCAGATTCATGCCATCAAAATCTTTTCCCTCCATAAAACCCTTGCATGCTTTTTCCCTCCATTAATACCTGAAAATCAGCACAATATTGTTTAGACAAAAAATCTGGAAAATATTATAACAGTTACAATTCTAATGATTCCTGATTTACATCCAATTACCTTAATTTTCTCAATATGCTTTACTATATAAACCCCTCAATCAACATTCAGTCATCACTTCATCCATTTAGTTGATATTGCTATACTTGAATACTGCTCTTTCAGAAGAAAAAAAATGAATGCACCAAACCCAAACAATGCAATGCTTGACCTGCTTCCACTCAACATTCCGGCTGCCCCTGTCATTCCAAACATTGTTGAACCAATAATGGCTTTTCAATACGAGAGGGTATCAAGTTTGGCTTTTCAATAATTCTTACAAGGATAACAAAGTGTGGAAAAAGGCAGCCAAAAAGTAGGTTTCGCTGTATATGGCATCCCAATTCTGAGATTGCTGAATAATTTGCGTGGTATATATATATTCTTTTTACTATGTAGGCTTCTCAAATAATATATCTTGAAAGTACCTTGCAGAATCTTCCTTGAATAATTTTAGAGGTTGTTTGTCAAGCAGAGCAAACAATTCCCCACCAGGGCAAAAGTCTGTAATCAAGCAAACGTGTTTCAGAGTCTGAAAAGATGTGTACAGTGTCGGAAGGAATGGGTGATCCAGTAGTGCAATTATCTCCCTTTCGATGCAAGCTCGATGAACCTGAAATTTAAATAACAAAGATCAAGTTTCTATTGAAACTTGTTATCGTACCACATTAATTTGAGCTGGTTTTATCTTACAAACCTTGTTGCGGTTCAACATAACTGATTTGTCCATTGCCTTCATGGCGAAAAGTTCACCAGTACCGTTTAGTTCAACCAAGTGGACACTGCAACCAAAATGTAAATCATAACCATAGAAATGATAGTAATAGTTATCTAAAGAACAAAATTTAAGAAAAATTAAATAACAATATCAGAATATGCACCTGCCAGTATCTCCACTTCCCAAAGGTCGTATAGGCTTAAAGTGATCAAGTCCAATTCGTTCACCATTTGCAGTGATCTACAACGCAACAAGGGAGGGTGTGGTTTATATGAGTCATCTAAAACTTATGGATAGTAAAAAGTAAAAACGAAAAATAAAAGAAAACAATTCAAGAACTTATACCTTGTGTATTGCTTTCCAAGAAGAATTGTACATCTTGTGAGGCCTGGGAAAGACGGGTTGAGAATGAATAGCCCACAAGTCCTCTGGCCTCTGAAATAGGACAGTTAAATTTCCATTGGTTAAAAACAGTACAAACGTATATTAAAGTAATAACGAAGATGCGATGGTAGCTTTTACATCGTAGTAAGAAAAATAAGAAACATGTAGCATATATATTGTGTTATGTAAGTCGCCACAAGTCATAATCGTTATACCAACTTAACTCTTCTAAAAAGAACTTAAATAAAATAAAACACTAATCAACAAAATTTGTAAAAAAATGGTCAATCTGGGACAAAGGGAGTAGTTTTTATACAACAGTTAGAACTCTTGTAAAACAAAAATATGGAAATTAAACATGGTCAAAGATAGTAACAAAGAATAAGCTTTTGTTTTGACCTTCATCTCATTACAGCTATGTTATCAAAGTTCAAGCCTTAAAATCAGTAGAAAACATATAATACTTTTCAAGTATTAACACTAAGGAAAGACGAGTACCTTACCGAGTTGGCATCAGGAAGTTCTCTAACAACTTCATCAACATTTTCTGCAGTAGCTTTTACCTAGACAAGGAAAAGAAAGCTTACATCAAGCAAACCATAATCAAGCCCACACATATCATTTAAGCTCTTTTTTCATTTTTTTGCCGAAGATATTTAGCAATTTTAAGTTGTTACATTCTTGTTGGAGTGTGGCCAGTAAAATGAACAAAATCTATCAAACATAACCTCCCTTAATCTTATGATGGATTGCATGAGATGGATGTCTTCCAAAAGAATTCATGAAATAAATCAAAAAGCAATTAAAATATTGAAGGAAAAGAGCGAACCTTCAACACCCTCATCCATTTCTTCTATATTAAGCAGGATCCATCATGAAACACATGGCTTCTTTAAGAGCTTTACTGTTATTGAAGTAGTGATCACAATCCACATTCAAAATATATGCACCATTGGTCAGGATGGCAGAAACTCTTATCTGTCAATGACAAAAGGCATGATCAAATAAACAACTTAATGAAGGTGTGGTCCTGAATGTGCTATATAATAAATTCAGAGTAAAATAAAGGTTGTTTAAAAAAAGGAATTTGTACAAACCAAAGCATTCATAGCACCAGCTTTCTTGTGATGCTGGAAACCTGGACGTTTCTCACGAGAAACATAAACTAGACGTGGTAGCTCATTGCCATCTGTATCAGTACCTCCACTGTGTCCTAAGAACACCTATAATACATACATATCAGCAATTAGTAACTCCCCTCATACCCCCTTTATCAATGAAAATTGCAAAACTTGATCTATAATCGAAATTTTCTACTCAAGATGATAGATATACTACATCGAATTTTTAGCAATTAGTAACTCCCCTCCCCTCATACATATCAGCAATTAAACACTACTCAAGATGATAGATATACTACAATCAAAATTTTCTTTCAGTAAAGGTAAAGGTTTTACCTGAATGAATGTTTGGACATAGTATCACTCCAATTCTGAGACCTCTTCTGAATTAGACAAGGGAAAAAGGGTACAAACGCCGAGAACATGTCCATTGAGGTACACATAATACTCAATACAATCTTCATACGCACCCAACCGAAAACCAAAACCATAACAAATCATTTAAACCTACCGGAGACCTTTAATTAAAGATCTTGAAGAGTCAATTTCTTTTGTTCTTCATCCGTGCTAACAGAAAGAAGGGTGTTTATGTGTGTTTGTTCGTGTGTTTGATGGTGATGCATAAGTTGGAAGAAGTGAGACGAATCGGTGAGAGGATAAGAGAGAAAAGGGGGCGGATGATTTTGTGATATGTGTTTTTAGGGTTGACCAAAATGAAACACTGATTAGGTTTTAAGTATCAAACCGTGTATTAAAAGTGGACTGGATCGGGCTATTATTTGATTGGATAGGTATTTTTTTGTGTTGGGCTTAATGAGTAATCACATTAAGTTGGGCTGAGATTGAGTTACTAATGCTTGATTGGATTATCAATGTTCTTATTTAAATTTGAGTTTTTGGATATAAATGTTTTGATAATAGTTGATAATAGAGTGGTATTTTGGCATTACGAATTTTCACGAAGGATACTACGTTCACGGGTAGAATCGATATTTGATCAAAAAAATGACTACGGGGTTTTTGTACGATATTATTGATTTGAAGTTGAAGTGACGTTTCATGGGTGTACTTATTTATCTTTAAGACGTTGGTTAGTTGGTTGCATGTCTCAAGATAACTTGCAGAGATAGTTGTCGGCCAACACGCTGGAAAGAGAGTCTCCGTGCCTAGAATTTTGTTATGTCCGTCCGAAAGTGACATGTTCCCGTTTAAGCTAAAAAGAAATCAGTTCTCTGTTCGCCTTAGCTTTGCCATGACTATAAATAAGGCCCAAGGACAGACGATTCCAAACGTGGGTGTTTATCTACCAGATTCAGTATTCTCTCATGGTCAGCTTTATGTGGCGTTGTCGAGAGGGATTTCACGTGAAACTACAAAGGTGTTAGTAAAACCTGCCAAAAAAATCGCTAACGACGGAGTGTACACGTCAAACGTTGTGTATAGAGAAGTCCTACGTGAAGAGTAGAATGCACATGTGTATTTGATATGTGACACTGTTTGGACACGCTACTAGATATTTTTACGCCGATAAAACTTATTTTAGGGTACCCGCCGCCGCATCGCGCGGGTACCCTACTAGTAACTAGTTAAATATGAAAGATTAGTAGTTTTGTGCCAAAAATCAAACAAAGCACAAAAAATACACGGTTAATTTGGATGGACTTTGGGCTGAATAAAACCATCACATGCCTTTGGACCAGCTTACTAATCATACAATAACGAATTGGGCTCATGGCTCAAAAAGGAATAAAAGGAAAAAGAGGTCGACGATTTGATCAGTTTTAGGTTTTACTTTTAATTCGTAAGACGAGACAAACTCTAGGTACGTTTTGTCCTCTCATTCTTCTTTGAATGTTTTGTATTGTTGTTTATATTCATTGATATAATATATATGTTCACAGTTTACCCAAAAAAAACTCTAGGTACGATTGTTTATCTATTATTCTCGATTTGGGGTTTACTACTTGCGCATAATGAAACACATTATAGTGGGAAATTTTGTCACTTTTGACAACTAACAGTGGGAAATTTAACTTTGTATTTTGACATTATTTAGTATGTTCTAATTGCTGCTCTCTTTCATTTGCAGCTTAAAAATGAATGTAGAAGTGGACAGACTAAGTAGCTTGCCGGATGATCTTATTTATAAAATCCTCTCGTCTATTGACATTAGAGATGTTATTAAATTCAGTGTTTTGTCATCTAGATGGAGGTACATCTGGACTTCAATGAGGTGTCTCAATTTCACATGCTATTACTCTAAGGAGGTGATCTTCTCTCAACTTGTTAACAGTGTTCTCTCTTGCCACAATAATATAGATGTGTCTTCTATCGGGCTAACCGGGCATTGTGGAATGGCTAACCAGGTGTTCCTTAAAAATATTCTGGATTATGCGTTCGCTCACAATGTCCAACAAATGGAAATTACATCTTGAGACAGGGGACATGATTTTCCTCTTTAGAGTACGAGGCATGAACTGTTGTGTTCATACGTCATAATCTCTCTCTTTTCAATCTCTTTTGGCAAAACATGTAATCGCCCCATTATCATTCAGTAGGCTCTTTGTTGTGACAGCTGATGGTGAAAACCCAATATGATGAATTTGACCCTGAAGTAAACCAACCAGAACTCGTGACTTAAACTTGCACATATGTAACAAAGAGCGGTGCCGAGACTTCATCTACCATTGAATCTCTAAGTACTCTATACTCTTCATCCAACCAACCATCAAGTATAAGACGTACATCACCTCTTGAAAATCCACAATTGAATGTGATACTGAGCACTACAACGTAACTCCTTAAAGTGATAGTTATTTTGAGGTGATAAGAGCCCAATTCCACCAAGTGGTAAAAGAAAAAGAAAAAGTCACCCAACAATAACTAGATTTCCAAGTCTTCATTTTTTTATAAGAAGCTCGAACAAGGATCTTGAAGAATCTTCATCCATCCATCCCCGATACCTTCAGATACTAAGTACATTCGCCCGTGATATTTCACTTCAACCTCAAATAAATAATAGTGAATTAACCCCGTTGTCACATCTTCTAGTTAAAAGCTCAATTCTAGCCTCCTTTGACGTTTAAAGTGAACTATGATAATGGTTTTCATCCCGACCATGGTTAAAAGCACATAACCCCGTAAAACCATGTAATAATCAATACTGCCATGACGAATATCCAAACACACATCCAATTCATGAAATACACCCTTTTATCCTTTCTTCGAAGCATAAATCGTAGCACCAGCATCAAGAAAGATCCAGAATTACACTTTCTCTTCTCCAAGATGGTTCCATCAATACGGGATTTTACAACTCTATGGTTTAAACCGAGAAATAGTTTCTTTCGCGGGATTTTACAAAACCAAGAATAAACCGTAAGATAGATTCGGAAATGCACTTTACTATTACCAGGATGTTTCCATTGTCACGAGATTTTAGAAGTCTATGATTTAAACCGAGAAATAGATTCTTTCGCGGGATTTTACAAAATCAAGACAAAACCGTAAACAATGTAAGCTTGAATGTGTTATGACAACTTTGGTTTCGGTGAATATCTGTTTTAGGGGAACATGCAGCGGTTCGTCAACGGTTCATTGTCTAATATCATCAACATCATCAACCATCCAATAAAGACTTCGGTAATCACATCATTCACTCATTCTGTCGGCTATAGTAGTGACCATATGGAGAAGTAAACCCGATATACCAAACTTGATCATGAAGTAGAATTTCCCAGATTTGTTACTTAAGCTTGTACTAATCCTCGTGAACAAGAAACGGTGTACCCAATGTACAAAAGCTCTTGACATTCTCAACTGAGTGAGACACCGAAGTGATAGATACGTTGTGGGTTAAATGAGAAAGAATCACAAACGCAACTAAATAGCCAAGTCTTTATCACCTTCTATAAATGCCCAAACAAGTCATCTTCGCGGAAGGGAAGAAAGAAAGAAGACGAAGTAAGAAAACGTGCCCGAAAAACCTCACTTCAAATCCAAATAAGAAATACCGTCCAAACAATCCCGTAGTCAACCTAGTTCCACTAAAAATTCAAGCCATAACATAATATATAAAGTGAAAATGCATAGACCAAAGTATTGACCCTCATACAACAAATCTCATCATCTCTCCAAATCATATCGACAAATCTCATCAATCAATCTCATCCTTAATTCACATAAATCCGATCTCAAATTAAGAAGCTCATCTGACCGTCATACAAATCCAAGCTTCATGGCCCAATGTTCAAGCAAACTTGTATATCAATCACTTATTCTCCCGTTATGGTAAATTTCATTTCTCAATCATTAAGCTCAAGCCGTGAATTTGTGTATCCTTCCATGAAATATATATACCATACCAAAGATACCGCTCATTACCAAAATATCAAAACTTGTATCCAAAATCATATTTGATAACAAAATTCGGATGACAAAAAAACATTTTGTGTTTTAACGCGCAGCGCAACCCAACTTCATGGTTGTCTCATCTTGCTAGCCCATCACTTTATTACAATTAATCCTTTAATGCCCAAAACTCAAGAAATTAGCCCAACATGTATTCTAGTCCACGAACCAAATCAGAAAGCCCATGTAAAAGAAAAAGAGTGAAACCCGATCCAAAATATTCAACCCTAATATTCGGGTATTTAACACTCCATCACACACACACATCAACCCTAAAAATCACTCCAACAAACCCTAACCTATTATCAGTCCGCCCCCATTTACATATATGCTTCTCATCTAAAAAATTCTCCCGTCCAAACCCTAATAGTTCATACGTCAAATCTGCCCATCCTCTAGTACACACAGTGTATCAAATGTATGACCAAAACAAGATTTTTCTCAACCATTATCAAACCTCATTAACATTAATCCGAATCAGGTTGCATACGCCACAGGGATGGCAAGAAGAACCACAATCGAATAGGCTACAGGGATGGCGTTGAGAGCTTTGACAAGTCTTCAAAGTTAAACCAAGGTAGGTTTAGCAATAGCATAAATTCGTTTTTGTTCTGATTTTATAACAACGAGCTAATGAAAAGTGAGTTAACATCACTTTGTTAAATTCATTTTCATGAGTCGTATATTTTTGATACTAAACGAATCAAGATGTTCACTTAACACACTTGTTAGTTGAATAATCTTATACATTCGGATAACATAACAAACATTTAAGATCAATGAGGTTACTTCTTTTGTGTATAGATCTTTATAGATCTAAGTGTTCTATGAATCATACACAAAAAGAAACAAAGCCGAGATCAAAAACTTTTCACCATATAGATCTGTGATGGAAACCTCTCGTGTCATTAGACCCATGATGGTCTTGATATGTCTCTTATAATAGACACGAAAGAAAGAAGGCTGAGATCTTGTTTTTATTGGAGTCGTGACTTGGTCTAAGTTTGTGTTTGAGATGGGATTGAAGTTAGTATAGACTGTTGTATGATGTTGGAGATAGATTATGGATCTGTTAAAAATTTTGTGGACTGATGATGTTAAAACTTACTGAGGTCGTGTCAATGTTGGTATATGATATTTGTTTTGTGGTCGTGGTCATTAAGCTTCTTCATCTACATCTTCTGTCAAGTCGCTAACTGATCCTTTTATGTTACAAGTCGCTAACCCTTTCCAAAACTCACAAGTCGCTACCATTATGTATCAAATCGCTACCTTTCTTTCAAAGCACAACTCGCTAACTTATAAATATAAGTGGCTACAGTTATTAAGAGTCAAGTCTCTAGTATTTTTCTGTCACAAGTCGCTACATCATCAACACATCAAGTTGCTACATGGTGTTGTTAAGTAGCTATGACTTGTAAAGATAAGTCGCTACACCAGTTAACTCAACTCGCTATAGAAAAATAAGCACAAGTCGCTACCTAGAAACAATGGATCTGGACAAATAGTGACAAGTCGCTATGAAGATTATTGACTATTTTCGATGAGTTTTCCGACCAATTTTTCCGACCATCTTCATAGTAAACCCAGAAAACTGTCATAAAAATACCATTTTGACCCATGTTTGACTGCAAATATGACCAGAACGACCACTTAGACATCACTGAAATATTATTGTATGACCATGTGGACACAGTATTGAAACAAACTGATATAACAAACTTGAAAAAGCAATAACTTTTCAGACCATAAAAGACACAAAAACATGTTAAACAAACACTGTTACCCACAAGCATAAAAAATAATTTCGGCCAAGAAAAAAATACCAAAACAACTTAAACCATGAATCAATAACCACCATAAATCTACACAACACAATAACCATGGCTCTGATACCATTTATAGGATCATAATATTTATTGTGTTGATGATTCAGGTGGTCTTGGATGATGAAAATATATGTTTGCCATAGTTAGAGAGAAAGAGATGAGAGGAAGTTTCTTGCTAGAGACTTGGTTCAACAAATGCAAGGTTAGATTAAATGAAAAGCTCCACCCCTTCCATGGATGGAAGGGGTATTTATAGTTACAAACATAACGTCCTCCTGTCGGACTGTGGATCAGGCATACAGTGGGTAAAGACCCATCCTTCCTCCACGGTGTTTGATCCGTGCCAAACCGTCAAGTTTTCTCACGCAAGCTGACCACTTGTGAATGGCCAACTGTAAGAAACTTAAAACAGTTTGAACACGAACTCAATGAAGATCTGGGGAGTATAGTGTTTCCCCGGGTCGTTATGTCCCAGCGAGCTATGCAATGGATCACCAAACGTATAGTGATCGAGAGATTTGAACGGAAAAAGGGATTTGAATGATTATAATTACAGAAAAAGGACATAAACTACAAGGGCTTAAATGCAAATTAAAGAAAGTTAAAAAGATAAAAAATATTAAATAAACGCTATCACTATTTTTAAAATTGATGAACGTTTAAAACTTAAAACTTACGTTTAAATAAAATAACGTAAACGTACAAAATAAAAAGTGAGATCTAAGAAATAAAAGTCCTAAAAATATGAAAATGACATTTTTACAAACCTAATGATAAAAGAAAATATTTAGAAAAAGAAAATTATTTTTATAACTAATAAATTAATTATTATTAATTAAAAACTATTTTTTACTATTAAATAATAACCTAAAATAGAAGAAAATATGAAACAAAGCTAGAAAAATAAAATTATGACTTGGAAAAATCTAAAATAACAAAACAGAATTTTCAAAACTATTTTTATATTTTTCTGAATATTTTTCTATTTTCTATGAATTAAAAACTATTAAAAACTAATTAAATTATTTAAAAATACAAATTTAACTAAGAAAAATCTAGAAAAATATTTTTTTGTCTTTTTATATTTATCTTAACTTAAGAAAAATGAAAAATTGTTTTTTTGAAGCTTTTCTTAATTAATTGTATTTAAAGCTAATTAAAAAGGCCTAAAAATTAATTTAAATGCAGAAAAATAGCAAACCAACTTGGAAAAATCTGAAAAATTCAAGATAAGCTTAAAATAATATGAGGAATCTAGGAAAAATGGAAAAACATGTGGTTGTGTGGAGGAAAATGAGGCTGCTATGTCAAGTGCTTGGAAATAAGCACTCTAAATAAGCAAATGCACACAACTGATGACCAAACTGAAATAGAAGCTTCAATAAGCTAAAATAACTCTAAAGCAACTAAAAACAACAACCCATAACCTCTGGATTGCAAGATACCAAGATTTGATGAAATGAGTTATAAGCTAAAAACAGTTTCTGGGGCCAACTTTAAGCAGAAGAATAAGCACATGAATAAGCTGGAAACTGAAAAGCAAACAAAGGATCCTAAAGAAGACCTGGGTGAGAGCTTGTAAACCAAAAAGGAGACCTAGAGGAGCTCTGATAAGCTTTGTGCAAGAGCTGCAAAAACTGCACAAGTCCTGTGCAGCTCAGTGCCCTGCACAGGGCACTTAATCCCATTTTGACAAGCTTATTTGGGGCTTAAACAAAATTGACAAAATTATACAAAATTGACAACAATAAACTAGAGCAGTTGAACTTTTTAAAGCCACAAGTTATACTTGATTTGACCCATAAATGAACCCATGAAAAATCATCTTAGATTGGCCAAAACTGAGTTTTCACTAAATTGACTTTTTTGACAGATTAAGAAAGTTGACTAATTTGAAGTTTGATCTTGATTTATAGGCTGAATATGATGTTAAATAATGAAATAACACTAATGCAAGCT
Source organism: Chrysanthemum seticuspe (assembly GCA_019973895.1). Classification (NCBI taxonomy): domain Eukaryota; kingdom Viridiplantae; phylum Streptophyta; class Magnoliopsida; order Asterales; family Asteraceae; genus Chrysanthemum; species Chrysanthemum seticuspe. The sequence goes on along the minus strand of BPTQ01000009.1, from coordinate 118,389,349 downwards.
AGTTCTAAGATGTTTAAGCACAAAATCAGTTTTTGTTTTGACAACATTACAACAGTTGAGCTATAAAGACAGTTTTCATGGGATTTTGACTTTGGTGGTTTGTAGTTACAAAATGAAGACAGATATGATTTTAAATGAACTAAACAAGCATGGAACAACAAGTCCTACTTACTGGGTAAACCTCTAGTGCAGTTTACACATCAAATCCAAACACAACTATAGCAACTGATATACATCTAAAACTGAGATAAACTCTGGACTAGCTTATTATACCACTTATACCAAGTCTAGTTACCCTAATTAGAACTAAATAAACATATTTGAACTACAAATGACCACAGATACAAGTACCAACAAAAACTGCAAAATGACTTGAAAATTGGAAATGAGAAAATCACTCACATGTGTCCAG
>BPTQ01000009.1:118279858-118388837 GCA_019973895.1 Chrysanthemum seticuspe | reverse complement strand
CATAATAAGACTTTTCTTTCTCTCACTAAAGTTCCCTAAACCTCCAACTTTCTCTCTCTAGAACTCTTTGTACGCCTATTTGATCTTATGGTTTAGTGTGTTTATGAAATCCAATATGTTACAAATGGTATCAAGAGCCATGGTTTGATCATCTCTTACATATCTTTGGATTTCTAGTGACTTTTAGGTGGTTTTAGAGTTTGAAAAAGTTTAGTGGTTTTTGCATCATTTGGATCATTTCTAGTGTTAAAGTTTGAAACTTGAGTGTAGGTTTGTGTTTAGAATCACTGTATGTGCTTGGGTTTTGATTTGTTAAGCTTGAATCATCGTGGTTGGGTTGTTTTTTGATTGAAAAGTGGTGTTTATGTGTTTTTCTAGCTAGCGACTTGAGCCACGGATAAGTTTTCTTGCTAGCGACTTGCTTTGTAATTTGGTAGCGAGTTGTAGTTGAAGGACTTAGCGAGTTGAGCTAGCGACTTGTCTATTGAGACAAGCCGACAAACAGTACACTTAGTGGAGTCTCCACTAGGGGTAGCGACTTGGTGAAAGTTAGCGACTTGTACTTAAGTTTGTTAGCGACTTGGTGTTAGCGATTTGGTGCTTAACGAGTTGCTCTTTAGCGACTTGACAACTTAGCGATTTGGTGCTTAGCGAGTTGATCTTTAGCGACTTAACAACTTAGCGACTTGGTGCTTAGCGACTTGCTGTCAAAATTTTACTAGCAACTTGGTGCTTAGCGACTTGGTTCAGGTTTTTCTTAGCGACTTGGTTGACTCTGTCTGTAATACGGTTTTCTCTTGATTTAGTAAAATCACGTGAACAAATCTATTTCACTCGTAACAAAAACAACGAACAAATAGCTTCATTGCAAAAGGAAATTGAGAATCTGAAGAGCCAGGTAAAAGGGAAAATGCCAATGACCAATGGGGAGAATGGTGTATCAAAGGTTCACTCTGGTAATAAATATGCTTTGTCTGTGAAATATGTCCCCCCTCATCTCAGGAATAACAAACTTGCTATTCAAACATATTTCTCATCCCTTAAGGATTGTCTAGAATGTCTCCATGAGATTGTTGAAGAGGATAAGTTAGAGAAACCACTTGACAATGCAATTGGGCATGCATGCTTATATGTCAAACGATCTCAAGAAATTCTAGAATGCTTAATCACAATATGCCCTAAGTCCTTAGGTGAGAGAGTTAATCCTTTGATTCCGTGTTCTATGCCTAGTGCCAAGTATGATATCCATTCGATGCCCGATGTTTTGAATGTGAACTGTAGTATACCTTCAAGTAGTTCAGATTCCAGATCTGTTAAAGCTAAGAAAGCGAACTCTTGTGTGCCTTCTAGGAGTACAAATCCCAGCACTTCTAGTGTTAAGAAAGTGAACCTTAGTGTGCCTGCATGTAATTCAGATCCCAGCACATCTAAATAGGAGATGCAAAGAGTAGCAAAACCAACTAATGTTCCCATTCCCTCTACAGGAGTAATCAGTGACATTAAAGCGAGCAGGTCAAAGTCTCAAGACAATACAAGGAATGATAGGACCTCGCAAGCTAAGAATGTGCATTGGAAGAGAGTAGAAGACCAACCTAGGAACTTTAAGCTTGAGTCGAATAAAACGAATCGTGTTGATTCTAGTATTAGACATAGGCGTACTGTAATTAATTCGAATTCTGATACTATTTGCATACCTTGTAATGATGTCTGCTTGAATTATGTTTCTAATCATGAATGTGGTGTGAATGTTTTGTCTAATGCTGTCATACCCCTAGTTAATATTGCTAATGCAAAATATCATATTAAAAAGGCTAAAAGGCAGAGGCGAAAGAGAGTTAGAAAATAGTGGAAACCCACAGGAAGAACATTTAGTAAGATAGGTTATCAATGGATACCTTTTGGCTATAAGGTTAATGAGTCAATGCCCACTAGAAAATGGATGCCTACTGGTAGAACTATTCCCTTAAGAAGTGAACATACTTTGAATAGGGCAAATACGGACACTAGTACTGCATCTATTCATAATGATTCCATTGCCTCAATTTCTGATATGAATGTTTCTATTTCTGATGTGGGTGTTCCAATCACTGTTACTAACCAAATGGAGCCCATTCTTGCATGGGGATCCCAATTATCCAGTTATCCATTCTTGTCTGTGTTCAACTGCAGATCGTTCAAATCGTTTTGTGGTACCTGGACTCAGGCTGTTCCAAGCATATGACTGGCGAACGGTCGCGGCTCATGAACTTCGTGAGTAAATTCATCGGGACAGTTAGATTTGGGAACGACCATTTTGGAGCTATTATGGGTTATGGAGATTATGTGGTTGGTAAAAGTGTAATTTCCAGGGTATATTATGTGGAAGGTCTTGGTCATTATTTGTTCTCTGTTGGTCAATTCTGTGATTCCGATCTAGAAGTAGCTTTTAGAAAACATACTTGTTTCGTTAGAGAACTTGATGGTGTAGAATTGTTAAGAGGTACCCGAGGTTCAAACCTATACACCATCTCTATCGATGACATGATGAAGTCCTCTCCAATCTGCTTGCTGTCAAAGGCTTCTAAAACAAAGTCTTGGTTATGGCATCGTCGTCTCAATCACTTGAACTTTGGTACCATAAACAACCTTTCCAGAAAGGATCTAGTCAGAGGCTTACCCAGATTAAAATATGAAAAAGATCATCTTTGCTCAGCTTGTCAATTGGGAAAAAGCACGAAATATGCCCACAAACCAAAACCCACAAACTCTGTAATGGAAGTTCTTCATATGGATCTGTGCGGTCCAATGAGAGTGCAAACTATTAATGGGAAGAGATTTGTGTTAGTAGTGGTTGATGACTACTCCCGATTCACTTGGGTTAAGTTTTTGAGGACAAAGGACGAAACTCCAGATGTCATCATTAAACTCATTAAACAACTTCAGATCAGACTCAACAAAACAGTTCGAATCGTCCGAACTGACAATGGAACTGAGTTTGTTAATAAAGTACTCAATGAATTTTATGAAAATGTTGGAATCAGTCCTCAAAGAAGTGTTCCTCGAACTCCTCAACAGAACGGTGTAGTTGAAAGACGAAATCAAACTCTTGTAGAAGCTGCAAGGACAATGCTGATATACTCAAAGGTTCCAATGTTTCTATGGGCTGAAGCTATTGCCACTGCTTGTTACACTCAAAATAGATCTCTAATTCACACATCTCATGGAAAGACTCCATACGAACTTGTCCACAATCGAAAACCTGATCTATCATACCTTCGTGTGTTTGGTGCTTTATGTTATCCAACTAATGATGGTCAAGATTTAGGAAAACTGAGAGCCAAAGCAGACATTGGAGTATTTGTAGGCTATGCACCAAACAGAAAAGGTTACCGAATCTACAATAAGAGAACCCGAGATATCATGGAAACAATTCACGTTACGTTTGATGAGCTGACCGGTCAAATGGCTCCTGGACAACCCAGTTCTGGACCCGCACTTCAAAACAGTCCCATTGGTTCATCCCTTGTACCAAATTTCTCTCCAGCTATTCCATATGTACCTCCAACTGAAGATGATTTGAAGAAATTGTTTGATCCGATGTTTGATGAACTCTATGAGCCAAGTGCTATTGAACTGTCAATTCCCACAACAGAGGCTGCTCATATCCCTGAGAATGAAGTCAATCCTTCAGTCTCAATATCATTAAGTCAAGAAGCATCTGCTGCTGATAACTCAGTCTCATCAACAAATCATCTATCTTCGAATGTACATCATGGAACTGTTTCTGGCATCAATGATGAAGTTAATCCCGTTGCTACTCCTGAAGATGCTCCATTTGAAAACATATTTGCTCCTGAATCATCATCAGAACCATCTTCTTCAGGAGACATCGACTCTGCTACCTCAGTCCCTCAACAACTGCCACATGAACACCTTAGAAAATGGACTCACGATCATCCATTAGACAACATCATTGGAAATCCCTCTCGTCCAGTATCAACACGGAAACAACTTGCAACCGATGCCTTATGCTGCTTCTTCAACTCCGTACTCTCTAAGATCGAACCAAAAGATGTTAAAACCGCCATGAATGAAGACAGCTGGTTCAATGCCATGCAAGAAGAAATTCATGAGTTTGATCGACTTGATGTATGGGAATTAGTACCTGCTCCAGATTGTGTTATGATCGTTGCTCTAAAATGGATCTTCAAAGTGAAACTTGATGAGCATGGTGATGTGTTAAAGAACAAGGCTCGATTGGTTGCTAAAGGATACCGTCAAGAGGAGGGTATTGACTTTGAAGAATCTTTTGCTCCTGTTGCTCGAATCGAGGCAATCAGAATCTTCTTAGCTAATGCTGCTAGTAAGAACATGGTAGTCTATCAGATGGATGTAAAGACGGCATTTCTGAACGGAGATCTTAAAGAAGTCGTCTACGTCAGCCAACCTGAAGGCTTTGTGAATCCAGAGCATCCTACTCCCGTTTATCGTTTGAAGAAGGCTCTTTACGGTTTAAAGCAAGCTCCAAGGGCATGGTATGATACACTATCAAAGTTTCTTCTATCTACCGGATTCAGCAAAGGAGCAGTTGATCCAACATTTTTCACCAGGAAGTCAGGCAAACATTTAATTCACGTTCAAATTTATGTTGATGATATCATCTTTGCCTCGACTGACCCCAATGAGTGTGACCGTTTTCAAATGAAATGGGCTCTAAATTTCAAATGTCAATGATGGGACAAATTTCATTTTTCTTAGGACTACAAATTTCACAAAGTCCCGGAGGCATTTTCATAAATCAATCTAAATATGCAAATGAGATTTTAAAGAAATTTGGATTTGATTCATGTGACCCTGTTGACACTCCCATGATTGAACGTACCAAACTAGATGAGTACCACTCAGGGATCATGGTAGACCAAACGAAATATCGTAGTATGATTGGATCCCTGATGTACCTCACAGCTAGTAGACTAGACATCTTGTTCGCTGTTTGCATGTGTGCAAGATACCAGGCTAAGCCTACTAAAAAGCACCTTGAAGCGTTTAAACGGGTCTTTCGGTATCTCCAAGGAACCATCAATATGGGACTTTGGTACCCGAAGGACACCGGTATGTCACTAACAGCCTATGCAGATGCTGATCATGCAAGATGTCAAGATACTCGTCGAAGTACGTCTGGAGGTGCCCAGTTTTTGGGTGATAAGCTTATGAGCTGGTCTTCAAAGAAGCAAATGAGTACTTCTATTTCCTCTACAGAGGCTGAATACATAGCCATGTCATCTTGTTGTGCTCAAATCCTATGGATGAGATCCCAATTATCTGACTATGGCTTTGAATTTAACAAAATCCCTCTGTACTGTGATAATAAAAGTGCTATTGCTCTCTCATGCAACAACGTACAACACTCAAGAGCAAAGCACATCGACATTCGACATCATTTCATCAGGGAGCAAGTTGAAAACGGTGTGGTGGAACTATACTTTGTGAGGACAGAATACCAGTTAGCAGACATCTTCACCAAAGCTCTTCCTAGAGAACGTTTTGAGTTTATTCTTCCACGACTTGGTCTTAAAAGCCTTCAACCAGAAACACTCAAACGTCTTCAAGAGGAAGAAGAGGAGTAAAAGGTTTCCTTCATCTATCTCTTGTATATATTTATTCGAAAAACAAAATACAAAAATATAAAACTTTCAAAAATCCATAAAAATTTGAAAAAAATTCGAAAAATCTTAAAAAAAATATTGTTTATTTGTCATGTTTTTCTCGGTTCGATAATATCTACGGTTTTTGTGCTGTCATTCAAAGAATGACACGGGACTTTAGATATTGTTCGAATTTTTTTTATATAAAAAAAAAAAAAAAAAATCAAAAAAATTTTTTGGGAGAAAGAGAAACAATGGTCTATTGTCATTTCAGGCAGTAACCCGCTTTTCAAAGATAGAACAGAGCCATACTTTATCTTGGTTTTCAAATCTCTTGCTCTGATTCTTTAAACTAATCCTTACTATCTAATGAAAACTAGTTGTTTTGAAAAATAACTCGGACTCTATTTTTGATAATCATCTGGACTTAAAAGTTTGTCAAAATATCTATCTCTCAATCAACAACTTATGTCATTGATTGAGGGGGAGAATGATTTCAATTAAATCAAAAAGTTATTTGTCATTCAATTGTTTTCAAAAGATAATCATGCATGTTTAACCAATGGAGTTTAATGTCTCAAAATCCGATCTTTATCAGTTAAAACGTTTTCATAATCAAGTCACAATTCTCTTTAAAAGCTTTCAAAATTAATTTAAATCTACAGAGATCACAAATCTCAAATGATTTGATAATTGTGATCGGGGGAGAATTTGTGATTTAAATTGGATTTAAACTGATAGTTGGGTAAATGGTTTTATAAGGATGTACAAGCTCTCCTTCCCACATGTGCCAAACGATTTCAAATTTTCCATGCAAATGTTGAGGGGGAGCATCTATCTTAAACCACAATGATCTGAAACGTGATCAATTTATATCAATGCGCAGGTTCCCTCTTGTATGTGCAAAACTCTTTCAAACCTCAAGGCACATGTTAATACAAATAAACCGTAAAAACGTTTATTAATATTTTGCGATCTCTTTGTGTTTTGTTGATAACATATATAATGTTGTCTTAAGTATAATTATAAGGATACATGTTATTTTTGTAAAGCATTTACATATAATCTTTTAAATACAAAAATGTAGTAATTAAGCATTTGTTGTAATAGTTTATTAGGATGGGTAAAAACCATAACCCATGGATCTTAACCCATACCCAAGAAGACTAGATACAATGTATACTTAGATACATTGAATCTAAAGAAAACCCATGGACCAACCCATAACCCATGACCCATAACCAAAAAACCCATGGGCAAAGAGGAGCGTTCCACGGATCCCTAGCTTTGTGCTAGCCGGATCCCAAGTGGAAGGGATCCGTGGGATCCGTGTGAACAGTGAGGAAATTTGCCTATAAATAGAGAGCCATTTCTTCATTCTAACTCACCCCTCTTCTTACTAAATCTCTCATACACTCTCATTCTCTTCTAACATATAGATCACTTGATCTAGAGAGTTGTTCTTCTTTCTTTCTATTTGTGATCCTCATATAGGTCCTTCTCTAAGGCGAGATCACGAGCATTCTACAAGTCATCCAAGCAAGGGGTCCTTGATTGATTTGTCACTCCGCAAGATTTCTGTAGCGAAGATCTTGTATTTGATATTTCACATATTTGTTGTGTAATAGTTGTGTTGGTTTGGTCCACCGTGCTACGGACTCGGTATCTAGCTTTGTACCGGATAAAGTGTAAGCAACGTTGTGAAGGCTTCTCCGCCAAGTGAAGGAGTTTGTTGACATAGTGCTTGAACTCTCGAATAGGTGACTCGGGGAGTGGAGTAGGGCAAGGAAGGTGTCCTTGTAGCCGAACCACTATAAATCGGTTGTGTCATTTCTATCCCTTATCTTTATTTATTTGCTTGCACTATCATTAGATCTATACGTTCTCAACATCCATACGATTTCACATAATATCGGATCTAAAGTTTTTGAAATCAAATTAAAATCGGCAAAACTATTCAACCCCTGATGAGTGTCTAAATATTCATTATTTTTATACTTTTTATAATGCCAAAAACATCTGAAAACACTCAGAAATGCTTCAAAATGATAAAAATATCACAAACAAGTGTTTTATGTGTTTTAAATGCAAAAACATTAAAATCTGGTGAAAAACGTATCAAGTTTGCATAATTGGCAGTTTTAGTCCCCCAAGTTTAAAAAGTTGTCAAAAACAGTCCCTGGTATATCAAATCTTGTAAAATATCACCAAAAGGTCCTTAGGGATTCATAAGTTGTCAAAAATAACCCTTTGAAATGTAAAATTGTAAAATTACAACTTAGGTCCCTCAAGTTTGAAAAAATGTCAAAAATGGTCCTTGGACATTTAAAAATAGAAAATGATCAACCTTGGTCCTTGTACTAATCACATTTGGCAGGAATGGTCCTTGTGAGAACTATGGAAGATTGGCAAGATTGGTCCCTTAACTTTGGCAGATTTACATTTTTGGTCCTTGGGTTATTAAGCTACACCAAACGGATCACCCTTAATTATTATACCCAAGTCCAAATCCAATCCACTAAACCCTTGGCCCAACCCCAAGCCCAAACCCACTACCCCGTTTATTATTAAAACGGTCAAATACCGGTCAACGCGCCAAAAACCACGGGGTACTGTTCATCTCCTCCCCCACACTGGTTAAACCAAAACCAGTGGTGGTTTTCTCACCACCTCCTTTCCACCTTATCCCTACCACCTTTCCAGCTCATCCCCCCTCCTCACATCTTAGCCCACAACCAATAAATGTTTCCCCACAATGTAACTTTCACTGTAGCACTCACAAACCTCTGTTTTTGCTTTCCAAATCACCCTAAACCCATACCTACTTCACATATTGTCCCCTCCACCTCACATAACATCCCAAAGTTCTTTAATTGCTCTGAACCTGCCTCAATCCACTATTATCAATTTTGGCGCCAAAAACAGATTTGAAGGCTGAGATGAGTTTGACTCATCCAATGGCTAAGATTTAAAGTGGGAAAGTTTCAGAAGCATGTGGGAGTCTCAAAAAGTCTATAAAGAAAGAGAAAGAAGCAATGGAGAATATATCTAGTTTAATTATAATTTAGCTTATGTCGTTTTTAAAAAATTTCAAATTCCAGTGTTTGTTTAAGCTTTAAGCTCTGTATTTCAAGTTACTTATGTGAAATAAAACTTTTGTTAACATCAATTTCAAGTTTCAGGTTCTGTTTTCAAGTTATGCAATTTTTCAAGTTTAAAACAATCTCATGAATGTTGAATGTTGTTAAGCAGTCATTAGTATGGACTCATAAGCCACTTTAAGCTCCTAGATAGCTTATAAAAGCTATTAGATACCTTAAAATCAGTTTTAGTTATAAAAAGAAAAAATACTAAAAAATACCAAATAAATAGTTGAAAAAATAAAAATCTATGGTGAAAAATGCAAGAAAGCTGGAGCAAGGTGTATTCTGGATGGCCTTGGTATAGAGCTTATTGGTAAGCTTTAGGAAGTGTTTACAAGTCCTCAGTTCTCAGTCTTTTGCTTGAATCCATTTGTAAGTTTTTTTTTTTTTCATTTTGGCAATTTACTGTGTAAGACAGTCATTAGCTCAAATTTCTGTTTGTTCATGTTCATTAGTTGTAGTTAAGTTAAACTAAACAATAAAACCAGTTGTTAGTTCATTAGAATTTGTAGTTCATATAAATTTTATTTTAACAGTTTTAATTGCATAAGGATCATTAGTGAGTTTTATGTTATTATGGCTATTGTTTAAAACTTATTTAGTCTTATTTAGTGATAATATTAGGTCTGCAATCTATATCATGGTCTTAATCTGTGTTTCTCTTTGAAAAACTTCAAATCAGTCTAGTTAAAGGGTGTTTGGATTCATCAGTTTATCTGTGTTAGAGTTTTTTTTGTGTTATTGTTTATGCTCATCTGGTGTCTCATTAGTCTCAAATAACTCAAACAAAGCATAAAAATCAGTTCTCATTTGGTAAAAAGTCAAATTAATCTTTGATCTCATCTTGCCTCTTAACTGTTTGATTTTCATAATCCATGATCTTGTTTCCATGTTCATAAGTTGTTACCATTGATCAAACAAGTCTTAATATACCTTAATTCATCATAATCAGTGTGTAGATTTGATCACAAGTTCATAAAAGTCAACTTTGTTTCATTTTCTTAAAAAGTCAACAAGTGCCCTGTGCACAGTCTTAGCCAGTTTTTCCTAAGCTTGTAAAAAGCTTATTAGTTGGTCAAATCTTGAGTACTTTGGTTTTTTGTGTAGCTAACCTAGCTGTCTCATTGATCCAAGCTTAATTTTGTACTTTGTAGCTTGTTAGATAGGGCTGCAACAAACTTTTAGTTTGTCCCATGTCTAAGTAAACTGCATATGCAGTGATCTGACACCATATTCATAAGCTCACCACAAGCTCTACAGTGGTCCCCACAGTGAGAGCTTGGGCTTTTTGGATACCTCACCAACCCAGCTTGGTACCCAAGTGTTTGTTTTGAGCTTTTGAGTTTATTTGCCTAGCTTATTTTGCTCTTAAAGTTCTTCACAGGACTGTTTGTTTGGTAGTTTTAGCTAAAATGCTTAATGCTTATTTCTAGCTTATTAGTGTGCTTATCTGTGTAATTTAGTTTTATATAAGTAGCATTAGCTTGTTTTTAGCTTATTTTAGCTTTGGTTTTAGTTTGTGAGCCTGTTTGAGCTTATTTCATTCAAATAAGCTTATAAGCCAAATCTGTTAGCCAAAATGCTCATCAAACAGCTTATTGGCTCATTTTTAGAAAAAGTTGTAGTTTTAAAACTTGCTTATTTTCTTGTGCTTAATAAGTTGCAAAAAGAAAATCAAAAAAATAAAATGTTTTTCAAAAAGGTGGGGAGGCAGGCTCGAACCTGAGACCTCCCACCTTTGAGAGTGTTAAGAGTGTACCTGGATACCAGTTGTCCTTGGGTCTTTGACTGGTCATATTGTGCACAATTTAATACATAACACCTCTTGTCCGGTTTAGCTTATTTGGTTAAGTTAGCTTATTTCGAGCTTATTTAGTATAGTTTTTTCAGTTTTTGTATTTTTTATAAAATTGTATTAGTATTAAGTATTTTATAAAAAAGTTTCAGATTTTTCTAAATAGTTTTAGTATTTTTAATCTTTTAATTAGTGTAAAATCTTATTTAATTCATAATAAAAAATATAAAAGTCAAAAAAATATAAATCTTTTTTCTAAAATTTTCTTTTGTCATATAGTACGTAAAAAAAATTGTTTTTACACTTGTAGGACTTTTATTTCATAAAATTTATGTTTTTGCTTGCGCACTCGCGTAATTTTTATAAATAACGTACGTTTTCATTTTAAATCTAGTTTTTAGATAGTTTGAGTTTACGTTTTAGTTAAAATAGTTTATTTAAGATATTTTGTTTTATAAAATCACAAAAACATCATTGTAAAAATAGTGATAGCATTTATTTAATATATTTTAACTTTTTAATTTCTTTTAATTTGCATTTAAGTCGCTGTAATTTGTAGATCTTTTCTTTAGGTAATTATCCATCAAAATCCTTACTGATCACTATCCTTAGTGATCATTCTATCATCTGATCAAGTGTTTATACACCAATTCATCATCCGTGGGACTTAACGACCCAGGAATCCCCTATATTCCTTTGATCTTCATTGTATTAGTGTTTGAGCTGTTTTAAGTTTGTTACGGTTGACCATTCACAAGTGGTTAGCTTGTGTAATTAAACTTGACGGTTTTGCACCAATCAACCCCCCCCCCTTCTAGTTTTCCACAATTAGCATCAAGAGCTAAGTTTATAAAAGTTTTAAAGTAAAATTGTATTTTATAAACTTTTCGATCACTATGGGTTCTGAAAATTATAAGGAAGGGCAATCTATGCAACGACCACCACTACTTGAAACTAATGGTTTTATATATTGGAAAAATAGATTCGAAACATATGTGAAGTCTAAAGATATTGATCTTTGGTACATTATTGTTGAAGGTGATTTTGAGGCTACCTCAAATGATGATAAGGGAAATTTAGTTAACATACCTCATGATAAACTAAATGATGAAATGAAGAAAAAGCTTTCGAAAAATAGTGAAGCAAAAATTGTTTTATATAATGCTTTACCGAAAAAGGAATTTGAAAGAATTTCCTTACTCAAAACCTCTAAAAAAATTTGGAATTCTTTAGTTGTAACTCATCAAGGCAACGAACAAGTTAAAAATAATAAAATTGATTTATTTGTTCAACAATATGAACAATTTTCAATATCGGATGAGGAAACTATAGATCATTCATTTGCTAACTTTAATACTATTATTACATCTTTACAAGCACTTGATGAATCTTTCTCTAGCCGTAACCATGTTAGGAGATATCTAAGGGCACTTCCATCGAAGTGGAGATCTAAGGTGACGGCGATCGAAGAGTCAAAAGATTTGACAACTCTCACCCTCGATGAACTCATAGGCAATCTAAAAGTCTACGAGCTTGTTCTTGCTAAAGATTCCGAAGCCTTTAAGGTAAAAGAGAAACATAAATCTCTTGCCTTAAAAGCCAAAATGGCTTCAAGTGATGAAGAGAACTCTTCCTCGGGTAGTGACGACGAGGAGTATGCTATGGCGGTAAGGGACTTTAAAAAGTTCTTTAGAAGAAAGGGAAGATACGTCAAACAACCGTATGACGATAAGAAAGGCTTTCGGAAAAGCAAAGAGGACGAGAAGCCAAAGGATGATCGTACTTGCTTTAAATGTGGGAACCCAAACCAATTTATTAGTAAGTGTCCCAAACGGGATGATCAAAAGGCATTCGTGAGCGGCACGTGGGGAATGAGCGATGATGAGTGTGTAAATACTCATCATTTTAGGGTCAATCTGAACTGCAAAACGTTTAAAAATGCTCAGAAATGCATCAAAATACTGAAAATATCTCAAAATTGCATTTTATATGTTTCAGATGCAAAATGTTCAAAATCAGATGAAAAATGAGCAAAGTTTGCATAATTGGCAGTTTCAGTCCCCCAAGTTTCTAAAATTGTCAGAAATAGTCCCTGAGTCCTAATTTCAAAAGAAAAATCACCAAAGGTCCTTTTTAAATCATAACTTGTCAAAATTAGTCCTTTGGTGAAAAATGTCAAAAGTTATGAGAAATTACAAAATTGGTCCTTCAAGTTTGAAAATTGGCAAAAATGGTCCTTGGAAAATTGGAAAATGTCAAGTTTGGTCCTTGTACTATTGGAACTTGTCACTTTTAGCCCTTGGAACAACTTTGCTAATATGGCAGAATTGGTCCCTTGATTTTCTGAAATGGCAAAACAAGTCCTTGTATTAATTCATGCACCTTTGGACCTTTGCACCCCTTTGGACCCATGTCAAACACTTTGGACCCCAGCCAATAACCAATTTGGACCCCCATTTTTTATATTAAACCACCAGTCAACCCTACCCCAGTCAAACTAAAACACGCGCCAAAAACATTGTCTTCCCAACTGCTTCTGCTTCACCTCTGCAACACTCCATCCCCCCTCCTCCAGCTCATCTTCACCAACCTTTTCACTCCACCTCAACATCCCTCCAAGCTACATTAATTGCATCCCCCCTCATCACACTCAATCTCACCCACTGCTAAAAAACCTTTTTCCCGCCAAAAACCAAATGAGTGGCCAAGATGAATTGAAGAAATCCAATGGCCCTGATTATATGTGGGATTAGCTCAGAGAGAGACAAGAAAGAGAGTTGGTGTATAAAAGAGGAGAAAGAAAGAGAAGAGAGGTGGTAGTTAGTTTTTATATTTCTTTGTATGTCGTTTTTTTTAGTTATCTTAATTAGTGTTCTAGAATGTAATTTTAAGCTTTAAATGTATGAAACTCAAGTCACCTTATCATTCTAATTTACTTTTAAGCTTCAATATCAAGGTTTTATACAAGTTCATATTTTCAGTTTACTGTTACAATTTTCAGTTTCAAATTCTATTGTCCAAGTTGTTAGTGGCTTATTTTAAGCTTTACTAAGTTTGTTTAAGCTCTTTATAAGCTTTGAATAAGCTTACATTTCATTTTCAAGCAATGTTCATGTTTGGTCAACAAAAGTCCAACTGTGAAGAAATATAGTCAAGTAGTGTTAAGATTAACTTGAGTTGTTCAAATTGCTTTCATAAGCTTTTATAAGCTCTTCAGTAGCTTATTGATTGCTTAAATAGACCTCTACTCAGCTTTTACTCAAATTACTCACTTGGTCAACTAAAGTCAAAATCTGTATGTTCAATGGAAATGGTCCAGAGCTGCTGTATGGTGATTAATGTGGGTATATAGTGATCCTAGTTGGGTTGATAATCAGTGTTAGAAAGTAGCTCATTGGATTTAGTTGGCAGGTCATTGTGACAGGATTCATGTAAGTTCCTATTTTCACACCTGTTTCATAACAGTCTCTTATGCATCATGATTTTTAGCTAGAATTAGTATTGAGTAGTTGGATAATTTGCTTCATTTAGATATTATAGGTCTGTATTGGTAGATGCTTTAGCTCAGAATTTGGTTTAGAATAGATATATTGCATTTTAGCACCTAAAGTGGTGTTTGGAACTGCTTCTTATTCTAAGTATGAGACTCTGTTAAAGGGTAATATCTCTCATAGTAGCTTCTATTAGGAATATTAGAGTTACCAGGATCAAGCATTTGAACCTTAGACCTGTGATAGTCAACTTTAGTTTTAATCTCATTCCACACTCATAACAGTTAGATTAGAGATAACATATACTTGCATTTAGGCATAAGAGTCAATGACATATCCTTTTTCAGTTGCATTACATCATAAAACATTAATCTCAGTTCACAAATTGGAATCAAAACTCAAATTAGTCAACTTTCTTAATCTGTCAAAAAAGTCAATTTAGTGAAAACTCAGTTTTGAGCTCAACTAGGGAGATTTTTAGTGGATTCATTTCTGGGTCAAAATCAGTAAAACTTGTGGCTTTGAAAAGTTCACTTGGTCTAGTTTATTGTTGTGATTTTTGCATATTTTTGTAAATTTTCTTTAAGCTCTTAAATGGCTTGTCAATTGGAGCTTAATTGCCCTGTGCAACTGACTCAGTCAACACTGAGTCTGCACAGGGTGTGTGCAAGGCTTGCACAGGGCCCATCTTGGCTCACCAAGGTCTGGTCTTTGGTTTAGACATACTTGGCCAGGTCTCCTTCAAGTCCCTTCTTCTGTTTTCTAGTTTCAAGCTTAATTAAGTGCTTATTTTTAAGCTTAAAGTAGGTCCCTTAAAACTGTTTTTGTGCTTTAACTCATTTCATCAAATCTGTTCATACTGCTCAATAGAGGTTTAAGCCAGTTGTAACCTGTTTCATTTTAGTAATTTTAGCATATTTTGGCTTGTGTAATCAGTTGGTGGCTGTTGGTCCTCATTTGCTTATTTCAAAGTGCTTATTTATAAGCACATTGCATAGCAGTTGCATAATCTTACACACAAGCACCTGTTTTTATATTTTTCCTAGTTTCATAATATTATTTTAGAGTTTTCTTGAATTTTTCATATTTTTCCAAGTCAGTTTGCTATTTTTCTTAATTTAAATCAGTTTTTAAGTCATTTTAATTAGCATTTAATACAAAAAATTAAGAAAAGTTTCAAAAAAATAATTTTTCATTTTTCTTAGGTTAAGATAAATATAAAAAGTCAAAAAAATATTTTTCTAGATTTTTCTTAGTTAAATTTGTATTTTTAAATAATTTAATTAGTTTTTAATAGTTTTTAATTCATAAAAAATACATAAATAATCAGAAAAATACAAAAATAGTTTTGAAAATTCTCTTTTGTTATTTTAGATTTTTCCAAGTCATAATTTTATTTTTCTGGCTTTATTTCATATTTTCTTGTATTTTAGGTAATTATTTAATAGTTAAAAATAGTTTTTAATTAATAATAATTAATTAAATAGTTATAAAAATAATTTTCTTTTTCTATAAATTTTCTTTTATCATTAGGTTTGTAAAAATGTCATTTTCATATTTTTAGGGTTAATATTACTTTAGTTTCACATTTTCATTTGTACGTTACGTAGTTTTTAATTCAAGTTTTATAAACACATAAAAACAAAAACATCATTTTAAAAATAGTGATAGCGTTTATTTAATATTTTTTATATTTTTAATTTTCTTTAATTTGCATTTAAGCCCCTTTAGTTTATGAGCTTTTTCTGTAGTTATAATAAATCACAATCCCTTTTTCTGTTCAAATCTCTCGATCACTATTCGTTTGGTGATTCTTCGCATAGCTCGCTGGGACATAACGACCCGGGGAAACACTATACTCCCCAGATCTTCATTGCATTCGTGCTTAAGCTGTCTTAAGTTTCTTACAGTCGGCCATTCACAAGTGGTCAGCTTGCGTGAGAAAACTTGACGGTTCAGCACGAATCAAATTTTTGGCGCCGCTGCCGGGGAGCTGTGCTGATTATCTTCCGTCTAGCAGATTAGTGATTTGAATATTCACTCTTTGTTTATACCATCCATCTATATATGTTTATATTTTCTTATAAAAACCCAAAAACCCAAAAACATTTTAAAATCAGTTTTCAACAAACACAAAAAAAAACCCAAAAAGATTTTCTTTCTTATTTTTACAATATGTTTATCCAAAAACCCAAAAATATCCATCTTTACCCTCTCACATCTTTGATTCTTCATCCCTACCCCTCTGAAAACCTTTGATTCTTTCTATGTCTTATCCTCACCCTCTTGGTTGTCAATGGTGTGGTGGTCCTTATAATGGTGGCAATTACCCCAGTTGTGGCATGGTGGAGTCAGGAAACGGGTCTGTCTATAACCAAGATCCCTATTCTTACCATAACACAACTGATTTATTCCATCAGCTACCACACTGTGAGACTCAGCAGTTTTACTGTTGTGAGTACTGTGGTGGTTCACACTCCAGTTCTGATTGTCCATTGGGAAACACGCTTGTCTATGAGCAGGTTCCTGATAACAATTATGACTACAACACATGTGACTCACAGCCACATCAGTTTTACTGTTGTGAGTATTGTGGAGGTCCTCACTTTAGCTCTGATTGTCAAACAAGGAATCCATTTCCTTGTAACAATTACGACTCTTCGTATCATGACCAACCTCTACAGTACCAAATGAATCAGGCACCACCTCAGCCTGATCCACTTCCTCAAAATCTTCTCCTTGATCTTTTGGATTTAGTGAAAGATTTGAAGGAATGTAAACATTCCCAAGATAATCCAAAATCCATGGAAGAATTGTTAGCTGAAGAGCAGGCTGCTAAATTAAATTCCAAAATTGCGTTTGAAAAATCTATTAGGGAATCAATTGCAAAAGAAAAAGCAGCCAGATCTAGCTCTCAATTTCGTTTCATTCCTGATGACAGTGATGATGAGGATACACTTGATATCCTTCAATTCTATAAAGATTCATCAAGTTCATCTGTTGATATCCCAGCAGTTGAGATTCATTCTCAAACAACTGCTATCACACCCGAAGCTCCCACTCACTCTCTAAACATGGGGGATGAGCATCTTGACACTGTTCCTGAAAAGGAATCGGACGAATTCATAAAGTCTAGTGTTGAGAACCTTATCCCAATCCCGATAGAGTCACAGGGAACTTCTGATCATATGTGTGATTCTCTTTCACCTCTTGAGTGTTCGAAAGATCATTTTGAAACTTTCTCCGATGTTAGCGACGATTGTACTTCTTATGGAAACATCGAGTATGTTGAGGCATCTCTCCCACAGTCTGATGCTGATCATCTTCTTGAGGAGTTCACCGATGAACTCACTCACATCAATGATCGTTCACTCACTTCTTATCCCAACAATCCAATAGAGAATGTTGATCACTTTGTTCCCGAAACATTCAAAGCTACTTTCACCAATCCTCTATTTGAATTCAACTCTGAATTCACTTCAATTTCTGAGAATCCACTCTTTGATACTCAGAACGAGGATAGTGATGAGCCCACAATGGAACAAGAGTTCACAATATCACTTCATGTGAATGATTCTCTTCATGAAGAGTTCTCCGGTGAACTCTCTCATGACATATCTCCTCCGGAACATGATCATTTCTATTTTGATCTTGAGGATGATATTAGCTCGGAGGAAGGTGTACTCTATCATACGAGTTTGCCTATTAATGATACTACCCTCACCCTTCCTCCCGATATGTCTGCATTTGAGGATGAAGAATGGATCTTGATTGTTATCAAAACCTTTCTTCCTTTCCTCAAATATCTTGTGATTTCTCTCCATCTTCACTCCTTCGGGAATGAAGACACTATCTTTGACCCCGGCATTTTCATTTATCATTTTTGAGCCGGTTCTATGTATATCTCATCGGTGTGGAACTTTCACGTACTTCAATGTTTATACAAACATCTTGAATGAAAGTCCGATGGAGATTGTTTCTTCCACTTTGCTTCCCCATGAACCAATTAATTCGGGGTCGAGTCAAGCTAGCGACTCGGTAATCAAAAACAGTAGCTAAACATGGGTTTTCACCCATGTGTTCCACCCTAGTGTGGGGGAGTTGCCCCACATGTTATATATATATAAGTTTTCATAAAAAAAAAAAAAAAAAAAAAAAAAAAAAAAAAAAAAAATCTTTCTAAATAATGGCCGTAGTATTTCCCTTTTACGTTCTCAGTTTCGGCATAACCGCCGGTACTTTGAATATTGAGGGCAATATTCATTTCTAAGTGTGGGGGGGAATTCTCACGAATTTTATCATGTATTATACCGCCTAATTCCCCCGTTTTTGGCCCAAAAATTTTTTTTTTTTGAGTAAGTGTTTTGCACTTACTCAATCGGTTATCAGTCCGCCTTGTCTAATAAACAAAAGGATTGGCTAATCCAGGAGCAAATGGCTCTTGGTAAAGATATCTCAAATCCGTTGACGGCTTGCAGTTTGCCCAAAATTGTATGGTATTCAGCTCACCATATCCTTAAAAGTGAAGAGTTGGCTAGCCCGCAAGTTTATGGCTTGTGGTAAAGGCAGTGGAAAAACCATAATTGGTAATCAGCTCACCAAAGATAATATTGATAATTTATCTAAGAGTTGGCTAGTCCAGAGCAAACGGCTTCTGGTAAAGACAAATCAAATCCGTTGGAAGCTGGTGGTTTGCTCAAAATCACATGGTTATCGGTGTACCATGGTTCTTACTTGAACTGAAACATTTGGCTACTCCAGAAGTAATGGCTTTTGGTAAAGAGATTCAAATCCATTAAGTTTTTCTCAAAAGATTGCTAGGGACTAGCAATAGTTTAGTGTGGGGGATTGATGAGTGTGTAAATACTCATCATTTTAGAGTCAATCTGAACTGCAAAACGTTTAAAAATGCTCAGAAATGCATCAAAATACTGAAAATATCTCAAAATTGCATTTTATATGTTTCAGATGCAAAATGTTCAAAATCAGATGAAAAATGAGCAAAGTTTGCATAATTGGCAGTTTCAGTCCCCCAAGTTTCTAAAATTGTCAGAAATAGTCCCTGAGTCCTAATTTCAAAAGAAAAATCACCAAAGGTCCTTTTTAAATCATAACTTGTCAAAATTAGTCCTTTGGTGAAAAATGTCAAAAGTTTTGAGAAATTACAAAATTGGCCCTTCAAGTTTGAAAATTGGCAAAAATGGTCCTTGGAAAATTGGAAAATGTCAAGTTTGGTCCTTGTACTATTAGAACTTGTCACTTTTAGCCCTTGGAACAACTTTGCTAATATGGCAGAATTGGTCCCTTGATTTTCTGAAATGGCAAAACAAGTCCTTGTATTAATTCATGCACCTTTGGACCTTTGCACCCCTTTGGACCCATGTCAAACACTTTGGACCCCAGCCAATAACCAATTTGGACCCCCATTTTTTATATTAAACCACCAGTCAACCCTACCCCAGTCAAACTAAAACACGCGCCAAAAACATTGTCTTCCCAACTGCTTCTGCTTCACCTCTGCAACACTCCATCCCCCCTCCTCCAGCTCATCTTCACCAACCTTTTCACTCCACCTCAACATCCCTCCAAGCTACATTAATTGCATCCCCCCTCATCACACTCAATCTCACCCACTGCTAAAAAACCTTTTTCCCGCCAAAAACCAAATGAGTGGCCAAGATGAATTGAAGAAATCCAATGGCCCTGATTATATGTGGGATTAGCTCAGAGAGAGACAAGAAAGAGAGTTGGTGTATAAAAGAGGAGAAAGAAAGAGAAGAGAGGTGGTAGTTAGTTTTTATATTTCTTTGTATGTCGTTTTTTTTAGTTATCTTAATTAGTGTTCTAGAATGTAATTTTAAGCTTTAAATGTATGAAACTCAAGTCACCTTATCATTCTAATTTACTTTTAAGCTTCAATATCAAGGTTTTATACAAGTTCATATTTTCAGTTTACTGTTACAATTTTCAGTTTCAAATTCTATTGTCCAAGTTGTTAGTGGCTTATTTTAAGCTTTACTAAGTTTGTTTAAGCTCTTTATAAGCTTTGAATAAGCTTACATTTCATTTTCAAGCAATGTTCATGTTTGGTCAACAAAAGTCCAACTGTGAAGAAATATAGTCAAGTAGTGTTAAGATTAACTTGAGTTGTTCAAATTGCTTTCATAAGCTTTTATAAGCTCTTCAGTAGCTTATTGATTGCTTAAATAGACCTCTACTCAGCTTTTACTCAAATTACTCACTTGGTCAACTAAAGTCAAAATCTGTATGTTCAATGGAAATGGTCCAGAGCTGCTGTATGGTGATTAATGTGGGTATATAGTGATCCTAGTTGGGTTGATAATCAGTGTTAGAAAGTAGCTCATTGGATTTAGTTGGCAGGTCATTGTGACAGGATTCATGTAAGTTCCTATTTTCACACCTGTTTCATAACAGTCTCTTATGCATCATGATTTTTAGCTAGAATTAGTATTGAGTAGTTGGATAATTTGCTTCATTTAGATATTATAGGTCTGTATTGGTAGATGCTTTAGCTCAGAATTTGGTTTAGAATAGATATATTGCATTTTAGCACCTAAAGTGGTGTTTGGAACTGCTTCTTATTCTAAGTATGAGACTCTGTTAAAGGGTAATATCTCTCATAGTAGCTTCTATTAGGAATATTAGAGTTACCAGGATCAAGCATTTGAACCTTAGACCTGTGATAGTCAACTTTAGTTTTAATCTCATTCCACACTCATAACAGTTAGATTAGAGATAACATATACTTGCATTTAGGCATAAGAGTCAATGACATATCCTTTTTCAGTTGCATTACATCATAAAACATTAATCTCAGTTCACAAATTGGAATCAAAACTCAAATTAGTCAACTTTCTTAATCTGTCAAAAAAGTCAATTTAGTGAAAACTCAGTTTTGAGCTCAACTAGGGAGATTTTTAGTGGATTCATTTCTGGGTCAAAATCAGTAAAACTTGTGGCTTTGAAAAGTTCACTTGGTCTAGTTTATTGTTGTGATTTTTGCATATTTTTGTAAATTTTCTTTAAGCTCTTAAATGGCTTGTCAATTGGAGCTTAATTGCCCTGTGCAACTGACTCAGTCAACACTGAGTCTGCACAGGGTGTGTGCAAGGCTTGCACAGGGCCCATCTTGGCTCACCAAGGTCTGGTCTTTGGTTTAGACATACTTGGCCAGGTCTCCTTCAAGTCCCTTCTTCTGTTTTCTAGTTTCAAGCTTAATTAAGTGCTTATTTTTAAGCTTAAAGTAGGTCCCTTAAAACTGTTTTTGTGCTTTAACTCATTTCATCAAATCTGTTCATACTGCTCAATAGAGGTTTAAGCCAGTTGTAACCTGTTTCATTTTAGTAATTTTAGCATATTTTGGCTTGTGTAATCAGTTGGTGGCTGTTGGTCCTCATTTGCTTATTTCAAAGTGCTTATTTATAAGCACATTGCATAGCAGTTGCATAATCTTACACACAAGCACCTGTTTTTATATTTTTCCTAGTTTCATAATATTATTTTAGAGTTTTCTTGAATTTTTCATATTTTTCCAAGTCAGTTTGCTATTTTTCTTAATTTAAATCAGTTTTTAAGTCATTTTAATTAGCATTTAATACAAAAAATTAAGAAAAGTTTCAAAAAAATAATTTTTCATTTTTCTTAGGTTAAGATAAATATAAAAAGTCAAAAAAATATTTTTCTAGATTTTTCTTAGTTAAATTTGTATTTTTAAATAATTTAATTAGTTTTTAATAGTTTTTAATTCATAAAAAATACATAAATAATCAGAAAAATACAAAAATAGTTTTGAAAATTCTCTTTTGTTATTTTAGATTTTTCCAAGTCATAATTTTATTTTTCTGGCTTTATTTCATATTTTCTTGTATTTTAGGTAATTATTTAATAGTTAAAAATAGTTTTTAATTAATAATAATTAATTAAATAGTTATAAAAATAATTTTCTTTTTCTATAAATTTTCTTTTATCATTAGGTTTGTAAAAATGTCATTTTCATATTTTTAGGGTTAATATTACTTTAGTTTCACATTTTCATTTGTACGTTACGTAGTTTTTAATTCAAGTTTTATAAACACATAAAAACAAAAACATCATTTTAAAAATAGTGATAGCGTTTATTTAATATTTTTTATATTTTTAATTTTCTTTAATTTGCATTTAAGCCCCTTTAGTTTATGAGCTTTTTCTGTAGTTATAATAAATCACAATCCCTTTTTCTGTTCAAATCTCTCGATCACTATTCGTTTGGTGATTCTTCGCATAGCTCGCTGGGACATAACGACCCGGGGAAACACTATACTCCCCAGATCTTCATTGCATTCGTGCTTAAGCTGTCTTAAGTTTCTTACAGTCGGCCATTCACAAGTGGTCAGCTTGCGTGAGAAAACTTGACGGTTCAGCACGGATCAAGCGACGAGGAGGACGAAGAAATTTGTCTCATGGCAAATGACGAGGTATGTCACGAATACTATAGTAGTTCATCACTTGATGACGACTCATTGCATAATGAATATAATAAACTATGCAATATTAGTTTAAACTAATTAACAAAAACAAGCTTTTAAAGAGTCAAAACCAACGTTTAGATAAAGAAGTCATAAAATTAAAAGCAAAACTAAAACGTTTGGAAAAGGGTAAAATAGCAAGTGGTGAATGTGAACTTTGTGTTCAACTTCAAACACTAGTTGATCATTTAGATTCTAAAATTGCTAGAATGAGTACAAACACCTTAGATACAATACTCGATGGTGTTAAAACCGGCAACAACCAAAAGGGTGTAGGTATACAACAACTTGATCCATCAACTAGTGAAAGTAAAGAAACAAAATTTGTTAAAGAATTAGAAAAAGCAGCCACTAGTGTGGCGGATCCCACGGATCCCCTAAAAAGGGAACCGGCTAGTGTACAAACTGGGATCCGTGGATCTGCTGTGACAACTAGTGGTAATAACATAGCCTCATCATCTAGAACCGAGTTCGTTATCGTTAATAGGAAGAAACCAACTCATGTCACCACTAGACATCCACCTCCAAAATATAATCCTACTTTTGCAAGAAACAAAGCACCATCTTTTCAAAAACATAATGCATCTAGGAGACCTAATAATGTTTATCCAAGAAGTAACCATCAAATGGGATGGAACCCTAATATGCAAAACGGTTTCTCTTTTCAAAACTTTGCTCCATGGAATGCATACTCATCTTATCCATACATGTCTAACATGAATGGAATGTTTAACACTAATGGACCCATGAACAAATGGGGACCAAACTTTTGAGTTTATTATTGTTTTAGGTGTGCTTAAAGGTCGACCTAGACCCCGATGAATGGGTCAAGGATAGCAGGTGCACGAGGCACATGACCGGCAATAGGGATCTATTCTCCACATATGAATCCGTAAATGGAGGTAATGTGGTGTTTGGAAATAGCAAAAGTAGAATCATCGGTAAAGGTACGGTTTCTAACAAATCTCTAACCATTAACGATGTGTGTCACGTAGAAAACCTAAACTTTAACCTCTTAAGTATAGGACAAATATGTGATAAAAAGTGCAATGTACTTTTTACCGAAACCGGTAGTAAGATACTTAAAAATGGCATAACCATAGGAAGAGGAATTAGGAAACATGGAGTCTATGTCATTAAAATCAGTAATGAACCTAAAGATAAACTATGTCTTACCTCTATGGATGATACTTCGATCTTATGGCATCGAAGATTGGGTCACGCCAACATGCGACTTCTTCAATCGCTATCATCCAAAGATCTAGTAAGAGATCTACCTAAGTTAAAATATGAACATCATTTTTGTGATGCTTGTAATGTAGGTAAACAAGCTCATTCGAGTCATAAAGCTAAAAACATGGTGTCCACAACTAGCTGTCTAGAATTACTACATATGGATTTATTTGGTCCATCCGCTATCCAAAGTTATGGAGGCAACTACTACACTTTGGTAATAGTGGATGACTACTCTAGGTATACATGGACAAAATTTTTAAAGAACAAAACGGAAACCTTTAACTACTTTGAAATATTAAGCAAAAAGATCCAAAGACAACTAGGAAGTCCTATAGTGTCTATTAGGACGGATCATGGTAGGGAATTCGATAATGAAGTGCAATTTGGAGCCTTTTGTGACGCTAATGGTATTACTCACAACTTCTCGGCTCCACGCACTCCACAATCGAATGGGGTAGTAGAAAGAAAGAATAGAACCCTTCAAGAAATGAGTAGAACCATGCTTAAAGAACAATCCATACCTCAAAAATTTTGGTGTAATGCCGTTGATACTTCAACATACATACTCAATCGAGTCTTAATTAGACCAATCTTAGGTAAAACTTCATATGAGTTACTCCGAGGCAAAAAGCCTACGCTAAATCACTTTAGAGTCTTTGGAAGAAAATGCTTCATTCTTAACACTAAAGATTACCTTACAAAATTTGATCCTAAATCAACCGAAGGTATCTTTCTAGGTTACTCACCAAATAGCAAAGATTACGTCATATTAAACAAAGAAACAATGAAGGTAGAAGAGTCATTAAACATAAAATTTGATGAAAGTCCACCCAAACCCTCTCCACCTCTTGTCGATGACGTGATCATAGAAAGTGAAGCTATTGTAATTAAGAAAAAGATAAATGAAGTAGAAGAACCTTTAAATGGTGAAATCAAAAACATTAAAGAGTCAAAAGATCACCCCGTAGATAAGGTAATAGGAAAGCTAAACGAACGAACATTAAGATCTCAAGTTCAAAACCAAAGTAGCTTATTTTGTTTTGTTTCAACCATAGAACCTAAGAACACACAAGAAGCCATAAAAGATGAAAGTTGGGTAATGGCTATGCAAGAAGAACTAAATCAATTTGTTTCTAATGATGTTTGGACACTTGTCCCTCCACCTAGTAATCAAACCATAATAGGAACAAAATGGGTGTATAAAAACAAATTAGATGCAAACGGAGTAGTGTCTAGGAACAAGGCTAGACTCGTTGCCCAAGGGTATAACCAACAAAAAGGAATAGACTTTGATGAGACCTATGCCCCCGTGGCTAGATTAGAGTCTATAAGAATACTTCTTGCGTATGCTTGTGCTAATGATCTAAAGCTTTATCAAATGGATGTCAAAAGTGCTTTTCTAAATGGTTTCATTAATGAAGAAGTATATGTAGCTCAACCTCCGGGCTTCATCGATTTTGAAAAACCCAAACACGTTTATAAATTAAAGAAAGCCCTTTATGGTCTTAAACAAGCTCCAAAAGCTTGGTATGATAGACTCAAGTCCTTTTTAATTAAACATAACTATACCATGGGGTTAGTTGACAACACACTTTTTACTAAGAAAAGAGAGTCACACATAATCATAGTACAAATATACGTAGATGATATTATATTCGGATCCACTTGTCAAGACATGTGTGATGATTTCTCTAAAATCATGCATGACGAGTTCGAAATGAGTATGATGGGAGTATTTAGTTTCTTTCTTGGTCTACAAATTAAACAAGTAGAAGATGGTATCTTCTTCAATCAATCTAAATACATAAAGGAGATGTTAAAGAAATTTGGCCTAGAAGAGTCGAAACCAATTAGGACACCAATGTCATCCGACACCAAACTCACAAAAGATGAAGACGGCGAATCCGTAGATAATACTAAATATCGTGGCATGATAGGTAGTCTCCTCTACCTCACGGCAAGTAGGCCGGATATCATGTTTAGTGTTTGCTTATGCGCTAGGTTTCAAGAAGACCCCAAAACATCACACCTAGAAGCCGTAAAAAGAATATTTAGATACATTAAGGGTACAACACAATTAGGATTATGGTATCCTAAGGGCACGGGTGTAGAAACAATTGTATATGCAGATTCTGACCATGCAGGTGATTACGTTGATAGAAAAAGTACAAGTGGGGTGTGTACTTTCATGGGATGTTGTTTAACATCGTGGTTTTCAAAGAAACAAACGGCTCTAGCAATATCAACAACCGAAGCCGAGTACGTCTCCGCCGGCAAAGCATGCCAACAAGCACTATGGATGAAACAAGCGTTAGTAGACTACGACATTCATCTAAGCGACATAGCCATTCTATGCGACAACAAAGGTGCCATCGACATAAGCAAGAATCCGGTATTGCATTCTCGCACAAAGCATATAGAGATTCGTCACCACTTCTTAAGAGACAATGTTCAAAAGGGGAACATTTCCATTGAGAAGGTAGCATCCGAAGATAACATAGCCGACGTCCTCACCAAACCGTTGAAGCGGGAACAATTCAACCTACTTCGTCTTGGTCTTGGTTTAATGGAACACACGTCGTAACTTATTTGACTCTACAAGGTATGTAAACACTAGCCTTCTTTTTTTTCTGAGTCTAGGATCTTTATTTTAGACACAACTCACAAACAATACGGGAATTTTCAAAACCCAAGATGAGTTTTCCACTTGTAGCTTTCTTATTTTTTATATACACATTTTCAAAGAAAACCTACTTTCACAATGTTTTCTAAAAGGATGATACCCTCCCGTATCAATTTCACAAAAGCATTTCTCACGTCTAGGACAAATCGCTTTTTCATTATTAATACAAAGTAAAAACCCGTTTTCATTGCATCTCATGTCTTTTGAATGCCAAAGGGGACACATAACTAATATGTGTTTTCGGGTACATTCTTTTAAGCTACAATGAATTAGGAGCATTGACAACACAAAATTACGTACTTATGTACTAAATATGTGTTTTCGGGTTATCTCAATAGGATGTTCTATACCTCTAGTTTATTTTCTATTTCTTTTTAGGGGTCGAGATAACCGCAACTCCAAATAGTTTGCATATAGGCACACAATAGGCAAAAATGTTTCCAAAAGGAGAATTTTGTGCTGCCTGAATCACCAGACCCACGGATCCCAGCCTTCATGCTGGACGGATCCCTCAAGGGAAGGAACCGTGGGAACCGTGGAATAGAAGCTGATTTTACTTTCTTATTTTTTCACTTTGGATGAAAAATCCACATTTGGTTCATTTTTTTTTTTTGAGTATGCTCTTTAATGCTTGTGCTCTCATGATCACATGCCTTGAATTCATATCTAATCATTAGATTTTAATCCACATTTTGGGTCAAGCATTCATTACAATGCTTTGTTTTTTCTCTATATATATAGAACTCCCCAAATGCTTGCATAATCCATCTCATCCTCACATACACAATACACAATGTCATCCAAAAACCCTCTAGATGAATCACCTAGTACAAACAATCATCTTCATGATACCCAAACCTTTGTACTACCACCATCCAAAATACCACAATCCAACTCTAGGTTATCCGCACGAATTAGTATCCGATCTTGTTGTTTAGCAAAAACAACCTCAAATGATTCATCCTCAACAAATAACTCACCACAAGATGCTTCCATTATAGCACCTCCCTCATCACCAACAAGTACACCAACTTCATCACCACCAAAAATCACTCTTTTGGAACTCCTTAAGACTCAAACAAGATCTACCCAACCTAAAGAAAAAGAAATAGTCTTTTCAACACCCCCCCCCCCACATCACCAAATACTATTTTTCAAGATCTTGAAACATCACCGCCTCTAGCTCCCATCACATTACAAGAACATCTAGGTTCTTTTCCACCACCACTTCCGCATAACACAAATCAAAACAACCCGGAAAACTTCCGCACTCATTACCCATATCATTTACATTGTGAACATTGCCAATCCACTAGGGAAATTGCAATAGAAGTTAGGGAAGAAATGCGTTTCATACTCAACCTCATCCTTGATCGCATCAATACCATTACTCATCAAAACCTCCATCCATAACCTTATGCAAGCATGGAAGGAATCACTACTACTATTTTTCACTTTTAGTATTATATTTCTTTTGAAGTCATTTTCAAGAACAAGTCTTGTTCTTATTTTTACATGCTTGTATGTGGCTTAACTACCACTACAATTTGTCATTTTATTACAAGGCCTTGTTTACATACCTTGGCTCCCTATCTTGATTCTCGACAACCACAAGATCATTTAAGCATGTTACTAACCTTTCTTTTTGTAGGATTTTTTATTTTTCTTCACTTGACGCCCCAAACTAGGGGGAGCTACCGTCAAGGGGGAGTAAGAAATACGTAGACTACTTTTTCCTCCAAGGGTTAACTTTTTGTTTCGACAAAAAGGGGGAGAAGAAGTAAAACTTAGGAGCTTTCAAAACTTACGTCTATTCTTAAGTTTTACTCATCATAACATTATATTTTGTCATCAACAAAAAGGGGGAGATTGTTAATACAAATAAACCTTAAAAACGTTTATTAATATTTTGCGATCTCTTTGTGTTTTGTTGATAACATATATAATGTTGTCTTAAGTATAATTATAAGGATACATGTTATTTTTGTAAAGCATTTACATACAATCTTTTAAATACAAAAATGTAGTAATTAAGCATTTGTTGTAATAGTTTATTAGGATGGGTAAAAACCATAACCCATGGATCTTAACCCATACCCAAGAAGACTAGATACAATGTATACTTAGATACATTGAATCTAAAGAAAACCCATGGACCAACCCATAACCCATGACCCATAACCAAAAAACCCATGGGCAAAGAGGAGCGTTCCACGGATCCCTAGCTTTGTGCTAGCCGGATCCCAAGTGGAAGGGATCCGTGGGATCCGTGTGAACAGTGAGGAAATTTGCCTATAAATAGAGAGCCATTTCTTCATTCTAACTCACCCCTCTTCTTACTAAATCTCTCATACACTCTCATTCTCTTCTAACAT
Organism: Chrysanthemum seticuspe; assembly: GCA_019973895.1. Taxonomy (NCBI): domain Eukaryota; kingdom Viridiplantae; phylum Streptophyta; class Magnoliopsida; order Asterales; family Asteraceae; genus Chrysanthemum; species Chrysanthemum seticuspe. The sequence continues at coordinate 118,359,965 of BPTQ01000009.1, read as the reverse complement.
ATAGATCACTTGATCTAGAGAGTTGTTCTTCTTTCTTTCTATTTGTGATCCTCATATAGGTCCTTCTCTAAGGCGAGATCACGAGCATTCTACAAGTCATCCAAGCAAGGGGTCCTTGATTGATTTGTCACTCCGCAAGATTTCTGTAGCGAAGATCTTGTATTTGATATTTCACATATTTGTTGTGTAATAGTTGTGTTGGTTTGGTCCACCGTGCTACGGACTCGGTATCTAGCTTTGTACCGGATAAAGTGTAAGCAACGTTGTGAAGGCTTCTCCGCCAAGTGAAGGAGTTTGTTGACATAGTGCTTGAACTCTCGAGTAGGTGACTCGGGGAGTGGAGTAGGGCAAGGAAGGTGTCCTTGTAGCCGAACCACTATAAATCGGTTGTGTCATTTATATCCCTTATCTTTATTTATTTGCTTGCACTATCATTAGATCTATAAGTTCTCAACATCCATACGATTTCACATAATATCGGATCTAAAGCTTTGATAATATATCACAAGTATTTGGATTGATTTTCAAATGGTTTTCAATTGGTTCCAATGGCAGATGAACAATACCAAATAGTCCGACCAACTTTACTTTATGTATGGTGATATAAAGATGATAAGGTTAGGTATTTGTTCCCATGATCCGCCAGAACCGGAGGGATCTACCCAGGGACAATCCACTAGTTAGTGTAGAAGTCCTTAGGTATGATGATAAAAGGAGAAAAATTGAGATATGGGAAGAGTGCGGACTGAAACTGAGCTAGTACTGGAATAAACCCAACAAGGTTCTAGCTATGATGTCTCGGTAAGCACTGAAGGGGTTGAAGAATGAAAAAGAATTGAATGAGAAAAGGGTGAAAACAAATAGCTCTCCAATTAATCAACCTTAGGGCAGATACCGGGTTCAATTCATATGCTACTGGTGGTTACCAAGGTAACATCGGTATTGAAGACAAGACGTCATGGACCCAGTGACGCACTGTACTTCAACTTCCCAAACCACTCAAGTTCCTCTTAAAAGGACTTGTTTCATTCTCACGGGGAACCGACATTATCTATCGACTCTCTCTTAGAGATTGTTGATATTGAAGAAGGAGACCCTCTCCCTAGTCTCCGAAATAGGATCCAAATATGCACAAATTGAGTATCGAGCCTCGAGATCATCAATAAATCTCCTTAGGACACTTTCAATGAAGACTCTCTGTTTCACACAATGTGGAAAGAGAGATTATATCTTGAGTCCTACGCATTATCCTTGTGGTATTGCCAGAACATCCGAGTGATATTCTTACATATTCACAATGAAGATGGAAAGCCTTCTGGAGCCAACATCAAACAAGCTCCTGGTAGGTGGCATGTGAGATCTATTCTATAGATCAACCATGTGACAACTGAACAGAAAAAATGGGGCGATTCAATCTTTTGAATCAATCCTGGTTCAGGTTATGGATTGACGGATACCTTTGAAAAACCGGTCGTTGTGCTTAAAACTCTTTTCTTCAGCACTTCGACCGTGTACGAATATTTCAAATCAAAAGTTGTTTATGATTGATAATTGATTTTCATTAAAACCTTCGTTGTATTGCAAAAACAATTTCTATTGAGCAATACATGATCGTTTTTCAAATCTCTTTTCATCAATCAGTGAATCTCTATTCGCTGGTTCACTCACTCCGTGTTGTCTTCTTTGAGACGTTCCGGTTTGAGAACAGCTAGAGCAGCTGCGAAACCCTGTCAAGGAAATTCTTCGGAGTTATACCTGATCACAGGCAGTACATGTACTGATCAACGGGGAACCGTGGGCCGTGTACCTCAATTCAACGAAAGTGATCAAAGATACTTTCGTGCGATTTATTGCTAACTGTTTTGCAGCTGATCAGAATGAAGCGGTCAATCCATAGCCGCATGCTCACTCAACACATTAATCTCGAAAGAAATCATGATTAGTGCATCAATGACTGTGATATTTTCACTCCATGCTTCTGCTACGCTGCTGCCAATATCATGAATCAACGAAAGATTCCGCTACTCTGATGAGAATATTTCATGATCCAGAATGTGAGCATGTCGGTCTGAAAGTCACAACATCACATAATACCAACACCACAATGGATATCTCAGAGATTTCTTGTCAGCTGATGATCTCAAAACTGGCTCAAAACTCATTATCACGTGGATCGGTAAAAGGACCTCCACTTGGTTTAACCTAACATGCAATGTGAAAATCAATGACTACGAGCTACAGAGCAAAGTACAACATCAAGAATGCAAGAACAATTTTTAATGTAATATCTATTTGTATTCAATATATGTTTAATGTGTGTTTGAGGTGACCTCCCTTGGGGGAGATTGTTAGGATTTAGTAAATCCAGAATATAAAGTGTCGGTCACCTCAAGTATATGTAATCGTTAGAAAGCTCGTAGTCGTAGATTATTATAAGTTAAGTAGTATTTAGTTTAAGTAACACCGTGGAGGACGGACGGGTCTTTACCCACTGTATGCTTGATCCACAGCCCGATAGGTGGCGATTTATGTAATGACTATAAATACTCTCTACCTCCCAAGGTATAGAGTTTGAGCTCATAATAAGACTTTTCTTTCTCTCACTAAAGTTCCCTAAACCTCCAACTTTCTCTCTCTAGAACTCTTTGTACGCCTATTTGATCTTATGGTTTAGTGTGTTTATGAAATCCAATATGTTACAGCAAGTTCTGGCAGCCTTGTTTGGCTGTATAAGACTTGTTGTAATTTTCTTGTTTATAATTCTCCATTATGCTGTTTTTCCTTCGTTGGAATGTGTTGACACATATGACTGCTCTACACGCTTCAATAGGATTAAACAGTATGCATAATTTAGTTATCTCAAACAAACGTACATCAGCTGACTTTAACAATGACTTTCTAGTGTTCACAGTTGTAGACATGTCTGCTGTGGGTCCAGAGGAACAAATTCTGAACCAACCTGATAACATTCCCGATGATTTTGATACTGAAAACCAGGATGAGGAGACTGCGGAAATGATTGAAGAATCAGCATCAGGTATACTGATCTTTCCTACTGTTTTCATGGCTAATTGTTGATGCAGTCCTCAAATTATAAATTTGTAATAAACATGTCACCAATGTCTGTTGCCTCTGGTAATTTTCTTAAAATCTATTTCAATAACATCTATCACTTTAACAAAGTCTATTTCAAAACAAGGTGATTATAATCATAAGCGTTATACATCCCTAATTTGCTAGCATAATGAATCTTCTACTATAGTTTCTAAAAAAGGACACTCATTAAATATGGTTCTTCCTGCGTTCACGCAGTGAAGTGGTTTTGGATGTCGCCAAAATGCTAAGTGTTAATTTCCAAGTTAACACCAGGATTTATTATAGTTGAGCCTTCACTCACTTTCAATGTTACTACTTTTTCAGATTTTACCAAATACGGCATCATCTCATGATATTGACACAATTTATTTTGTCCCAGAGTGACCTGACCTATGAGAACAGTGGTGGATCATACAAAAGTTTTGATTTTGGCCTGACGTATCAAGTGAACAAGTTGCAGAGCAAGGAGTTGAAAAGGCTTGGTATGCGTCTGGCAAGAAATTCTCAAATAAAGCATGGTTTGTCTAATTTTACGAAAGTACGTCCAATGAACAATCTTACAAATAAGGAGGCAGTGAAATAAGTAGGAGCTGGAAGAACTCAGAAGAAGAGGAGTACATGTGGGATGATGTGACTTCAGTTTCGGTGATACCTACCTCATCTACTAGCTCAAAGAGAGACCCTCGGTTGTCCATCAATAAAGACATCAAGTGTCATATCGGTTTCGAATTTAGGGCCAATGTCATTAGGGAGTTCCATCCTTATGTCATCAGTGACCTCATTGATGACCTTCCACATGAATGCAGCATATGTGGGCTAAGATTTAAACTTCAAGAACGGTTTGTCAGATGGATTAACAACTTCTCTAGTAAGTAATGTGTAGATAATATTAGTCTTGCCTTATATTGGTTGATTTCAGGTCATTGTGGTGTAGAACCTACAAGGGAAGCCTTGTAAGGTTTCTTATAGACAAATTACGCACTAATTGTGATTCTTGTATTTAGTTTTGAATAAAGAAATATTTTTGTGGAATGTACTAAATTCTGGATTTTTGTTTTGAATAAATTCTTTTTCATTTTAATTTTTAATAATCATAATGTAATTGCAAGCAGAATTGTTTTTTTTTGCCATATTTTACAAATTGGTGACCACTATATTTTCGTGATTAGTTTTGCTTTAGTGGTCATTTTTTTGGTCACTAATTTTGTCTAATAGTGACCACTATTCTATTTAGTGACCGTAATAGTGACGAAATTCTATGTCACAAATTTTAATGACCACTTTTGTGTGGTAACTGTTTAGTGACCATATTCATAAGCCATCACTGTTACCTTTTGTGACTGACTTTTAGTAACGACGAGTGACCACTCTCGTATGGTCACTAAATCAGCTTAGTGACCAAATATCTACTATTAGTGACCATATTCGTGTGGTCACTAAATCCATTTTTTCTTGTAGTGTTGTGTTGCGATTTCACAGTCGATATGTGCAGGGCCGGATTTCAAAGTGTGCAACCGCACAGGGCCCTCCAAAATTTTGGGGCCTCGGATCGTTATAATGCAAGGTTGTTTTAGTTCGAGTTTACGGTAAACTTAATGAAAATGTACTCTAAAACTTAAGATGGATTTCTTTAGTGAAACATATCTTAGTTTAAGGTCATTGAGAGAAAATAAAAAGAATAAAAATGCAGAGATGCACGAAGAAGAAGATGATAACTTGTGTAAAATCAGTTTGCACCCTAGACTTTATGGACTTTACACTTTTACTCTAGTCCTTTGTTCTTTTACCTAGATAAAAACAAACGAGTTTATAAAAATTACAATATTAACCCAAGTTTATGAAAAGTTGTTAAAATGCCTTTTAAATGAATTCTTTTCATATATTTTCAATAAAGAAGTTTTACATATTTCATTAATGTGACAAAAATTGACATGTTGTACGTACACGAATGTTTTTGAATACTTACGTTTTTCTCTCTATTATTATACATATAAGTTTTGGTTTTGTTCGAGAGGTCTGTATTGTGAAAATTTGGCACAGGGCCTCCAAAATTCACGGGACTACCCTGGATATGTGAAGCTTTTTTATTACTTTTATTTCAAGATATTAAAGTGAAGTTTTTATCTAATGTGCTTTAAGAAAATGTTGTATTTCATAGTCCCATTTTAATATCAGTTGATTACATGGCATTAGCTTTGTGGCGTATAAAGAAAGTTATAAATTGGGACCTAGCTAGTCTTTTTCACCATTATTTGAAGATTATATTCTCCAACAAATAACTTTATCAATATCGCACAAAAATTCAAAACACACACAGATGGAAGAAGATGGCAGGAGACAGTGGCCGCTAGTCGTGATAGCAGCATCACCACTTCAAGGCCACCTGACTCCAACTCTCCAACTAGCTACAACCCTTCATGCCAAAGGGTTCTCTATAGCCAATTAGCCATTGCTCACTCCAAACTAAACCCGCCTGACCCATCTAACCATCCTTCATTCACATTCCTGCCTATTTCCAACAACCTATCTACAATTGATGCCGTTGGTGACTTCACTAATTTAATCCAAACTCTCAACAACAACTCCTCTATAGCATCATTTCGTGAGCACTTGATCCGATTGATCAGTGAAGGAAATAAATCCATTGTTGTCATCTATGATCACCATATGTTTTTTGCAGGACAGGTTGCCCTTGATCTGGATTTTGCTGCCATCCTCTTTCGTAGTGGCAGTGGAGCTTTCTATCCAGCTTACCTTGTTCGTCAACAACTTCATTCAAAAACCAGATATCTTGAACAAGGTAACTGCTTAACTACTACTCCGTACTATACTAGTATGAAATAACTTTGTGATGCATATTGATTGGCACGTCATTATCTAATCACGTTATACATATTAGCATATATATATATATATCGATCTCCTATAGCACGGCATACTTAAACATCCAATTGATGGATAATACTTAAACATCATGGCCTAAGACATCTACTCTAGGTCTATAGGTTTCTTTAGATTAAAAGCAAAAATGTTTCTCTATGAGGATCCAAGACCAGTTTGCACCACGGCATCAAATGAAGCGATGTTGCCGTGAAACTTACATATAATTTCCCTTTTAATTTCTTAAATAACTAACTGGGACAATACGTTATATATAATTAATGTGTATGAACTAAATGTCTTTTCATTTTTTAACATTTAAAAGGTAAAAAGCGTTAATAAAGCATAAGAGACCAATACAAACCAAATCAAACAAAACAAAAAAGAACAAGTTGTTGGTGGTGGTGGAAGAGTTGGACCTACGCAACACAAAAAAAACAAAGGAAAGGAATGGCCTAAAAAATAGATCACAATGGCTGGCCTTCTGACACAACTTATAACTAAGCCACAAAAAACTGCTTTTTATTTAGCAAAAACACAACTTAAAAAGAATAGTTAAATTTTAGAGGGCCTTGTGCACAAGAGCATCAGGTACAGGCTAAAATCCAGCTCGGACAGACACATGTGTACATGATTATAGAAACTGTAATTGGTAGACGTATTTGTTCTTCAAATATAGTATGATCCGGAGGTGTAAACAAGTGATCTGAACTTATTGAGATATTCCTAAGTAAAACCTTTCAAGTCTAACATGAATTGATAAAATCTAAATCCATTTAGCTTATTGACACATAAACAAATGGTCTAAAAGTTATTCCTGTATCCAGGATGAAATCAGCTAATGGTAACTCACACTTGTTATGCAGATTTTGTGATGCAGGAGATAGTGCCAAATCTTTATCCTCTCAGGTACAAAGACCTGCCATTTTCTAAAATGCCTATAGAAGAGTTTTGACAATTATATGCAATTTTCGACCAACAGGCATGTCCTGTTGGAAAATTCATTTTGCAAAATGAGTTTTTGCAAATTTTGGACACTATTTAATATATGTATATGTTCTATATATTTATATTTCTTGGTAGCTTTGTGTTCTCCTCGACGAGAGCTTCGCAACGAGCTAAAGTATGTCCAAAATGGAGTTAATATGAATGAGATATCGTGTCTCAAAGTGGGGCACGTGAAACACAAAATTTGGAAAATAAACACATCCCACATTGCCTAGAAAAGGAAGTGGGAGTGTGTTTATATAGAAATCATGATATGGACCTTCAAAATAAATTGTTGGTTTTGCTCCAACACCTTTTATTCGGTTTTGTCACACAGAAAAATTTTCAGGCAAGTTTGTCAGGTCCGGCTGTACAACAGCTTTGAACGTTGTACCTTGGGAAACAGACGGGGAATCGTGTTAAACACGAGCCTCGTTCCATGACCTTTTACCGCTTTCTTCTTTATATCATTATAGAGTCTGTCTTCTGCTTCTACCCATTCTGTCTGTTATTTTATTTACTGTCTTTATTAATTATAATCTGATTTTCATAAATAAAAGTGTACACCGTTTCTCACATGTCCCTCAGCCGTTATCTGGAACACCCTCGATTCTCTTGAACTTAAACCATTAACACAAATCAGAGAGCACTATCAGGTTCCGGTCTTTGCAGTCGGACCTTTGCACAAAATAACACCAAACATACCTAGTAATTATCTCAAAGAGGACACCAATTGTATACCCTGGCTTGATAAACAAGCTCCACAATCTGTTATCTACATAAGCTTTGGAACCGTCGCCACATTGGATGCAAAAGTACTAATCGAGATGGCGTGAGGTCTAGCCAAAAGTAACCAGCGCTTCCTATGGGCTGTTAGACCTGGTTCAGTTTGTGACTCAGAATGGCTCGAGTGTTTGCCAGAGGGGTTCATAGAGGAAACAAAAGAACGAGGCTTAATTGTCAAATGGGCGCCCCAAAAGGATGTGTTGGCACATTTCGCGGTGGGTGGATTTTGGACTCATTGTGGTTGGAATTCAACATTGGAGAGTATCTCAGAAGGGGTTCCTATGCTAGCCAACCTTTTATTGCAGACCAAGGGGTGAACACACGTTACATTAGTTATGTGTGGAAAATCGGGGTCGAGTTGGAGTGTCTCGAAAGAGGGGAGATCGAAAAAATGACAAGAAAAGTTATTGTAGATGAAGAAGGGGAGAAAATGAGACTTAGAGCAAATGATATGAAGGAAATGGTCAAAAGAGCATTAGAAAATGGTGGTTCTTCGCATGATTCATTGGAGGCTTTGGTTAATTTCATTTTGTCATATTAATTTACAGGAAACATGGTTAATCAAAAATCAAGCTTGGTGTTATGTTGAAATCATTTTCTAATTCTTTTGTAACCATAACATTAAGAGTACGTATGTAAACTTGAAAGAACCAACTATAACTTACGGTGTGTGCCTCTGGATAGGGTTAAGGGTTCAAGTCTCACTTGAGACATAGATGTTTAAATTTCCATTATAAAAAATATAATCGATATGTCTTTCAAAACGACATGTACATGGTTCCAAGATAAATCATATATAGGGGGTCTTGTGTAAGTCACTCAAAGAACATGGAGGTGTTTTGTTAACTTTTGTATGCCCTTTTATACAGGGACATATTTTAAGGTAACTAATCGAGGTAACATCGGCCCTAACGACCAAATCCTTAAATTGTATCCAAGGGCGGAGCTTAGTGACGACCGGGAAGGGTCCCGGCCCCCCTAGGCCTAAGTCCGTTAGTTTATTTTTTAGTGATTTCATGTGTTAAAAAAATTTGTTTCATCTCGGTCCTCCTATCTAATGTTTTTCCCGAAAAAATTTTGTTTCGGCCCTTCCACAAAATTTTTTCTAGCTCCGCCACTGATTGTATCCCATGTACTACATGCAAAAAAAAAAAAAAAAAAAAAAAAACATCGTACTATCAAAATCATAAAAATACAACATCGTACTACATTTACTGTAATAGTATTTAAATATCATGAGCATTCACGATAAATGAATACAACAATATATACAATTGTTATATAGACTGGTAATTATGGGTGTTCATGGGTTGGGTAATATCCGAATAAATCGAAAACCGAAATCGAACCGAACCGAAAATAACCGAACTGAACTCGTAACTGAACCGAATTTGTCAAAACCGAACCGAACCGAATTAAATATTCGGTTTTCGGTTTGGTTATGGTTTTAGCAATCCGAACCGAAAACCGAATTTAAATAAATATATATATTTTTTATATAATTATATTAAAATATATATATATTAAAACTCTCTTATACTATAAATATAATATTTTTTAACTTTAAAATTATTTTTTTCTAAAAATATATATAAATAAATAAATAATTAATTAATTAAATTTATATAATTCGAGTTATTCGGTTCGGTTTTCGGTTCGGTTTAATCAATTTGAATTCGGTTCGGTTCGGTTCTCGGTTATACCCAGAAAAAAAATTAACCGAACCAACCGAACCGAACAACCCGATAACCGAACCGATGAACACCCCTAATGGTAATGTCTATTCCACCGGTGATGAATGGCGGAAACGCACCAACGGGAATGCCACGTCGAAAGAAAATGATGATGCATATGACTTTCTATTGGGGGAAAGACGCGTTAATCCTTCTTACAGGATGGCCTGGGCCTAATAATTCGGATATGTATATGTTGGCCCTTTTGTTGGAAAAGTTACACCATAACTTGCTAATCGGGACATAATCCATCTTCCTGTAAATATCGATCATTTAACTTCGATTCTTGCAAAAATGCTACAAGCACAAAAGCCAACAATAAAAATGAAAAAAAAAAGAAAAAGAAAAAAAATAAAGGATAATTCGGGATGTCTCCCGAAAGAGCACTTTTCTTCATTAACGGGTCTTTAAGTTAGATTCAAAGCCATGGGGCTTTATGGGGGCCTTCGGACTTGGCCAACTTCATCCATCTCCCTCATCAAGTTATGTCTGACCCACGCGACGTTAAGAGCGGTGCGAAGAAACTCTTTCCTTTCAATTTTCCGAACCTTGGAAAAAATTTCATCAGCCACAAGTGATATTTGGTTACTTCAAAATTCTCAGCTATAAAAGGTGGGGGTCTATTGTAGGGAATACCAAGAAGCTTACATCTTCGTTGCTCATATGCTTCATCATCTGGGTCCGTGAACCCGTCATGACCTTGTAATTCAAGGTAATCCATAATTTCTTCAATATCATCGTCATCGGACTCCGTTCCTTTAAACCACTCGTCATCAAGCAAATCCTTCACAAGTTCACGCTTACAACGCTCTTTTTCTTCTCCTCATTTAGCCTTGTAATCATCTTTTATCTCGTCACTAGTGTCGTTAGGAATCTCTTCTTCGCTTGGGTCTTCTTTACTCATGCACCCCTTCCAAATCTTTTCTTTAGTGGAAGTGTCCACTTTTCCGTACTTTATCTTGACCCAATCATCAAATCCTAACTTATCTAACCAAGGCAAATCGCTTCTTTTATCGTCATTTGTTGAGGTCCATAAAAGATCGTCATCCCCAACTCTAGTCATGCTACTTCCCGCGTTACAATCTTCGTCAAACGAGTTACAAGAAGCCCAAAATGTCTCGCCTTCGGTTTTTATCTTTTCACACCAATGCTTTGGTGTAGTTTTACCTTATCTTTGGAATTGCTTGAGTAGTCATCAACAACTCCATAATCCGAGAGTTGCTCATTTGGTGTTTTTGATCATTATCAACACTGGGAGTTTCACAAATATAATCACGGTTTAGATCCGCCCAAATTCTCCCTTTTGCGTCATTATCCAACCTGCAATAAACAATCTTTACCCATGCATCGAATGTTATAATTCTTTTCCATTTAAGGTTCTTCCTTTCTTCATCATTTTTCGAAGACCACATGTACTTATTATTCTTCACCATTTCCTTGTCATCTCAACCATCGCAAATATCATCATTGGGGTCACACGAAGCCTAAAGGTCATACCACTTATCATTGCCCACCGATATTGCTATGCACCAATGGTATTTCTTTTTAGATGAGGATTTCGGGTCCATATTTGGAATATCAGGCCGATCGTTAAGGATTTTAGATTCTGATTCACAAGCTGCACTATGGTTACGTCGTAACTCATTGGAGTAGTTACGGCGTAACTCGCCATTGTTGCATGTCCTAGTTTTAATTTCCTTCACATTGTCACCAAAAACATGGTAATCATTAGTAACGCAGTGCTCGTGTGCGATAGTGTTAGGAATGACTTTACTCTTCCCTTTTTTGACAACACAAACAGTTTCAATTGGATGACATTTTCCCAATTCATCCATGTTGAGAATAAGCTTTCTATCGTTGATTTTCAAAGTTATAACTTTTTTAAAGACATCAATTTTTGCTCGTTCCGTAGCAAGAAGTGGTCTACGTAAGATTAATGGTATGTCGAGGTCTTGTTCCATATATAATATTACAAAATCATCTGGAAGAGTAAAATTATCAATCTTAATTAGCACATTTTCCACAACCCTTCAAGGTATGCTAACTGTCCTATCTGCCATTTCAATAGTCATGCAAAGAGGTTTGATAGGTCCAAGATTTAGTATTTTGCGCATGGAAAATGGCATGATGCTTATACTTGCTCCTAAGTCGGCCAAAGCATTAATATTATATAAGTCGTTAATAGAAAAAGGGAGAATAAAACTTCCTGGATCCTTTTTCTTTAGAGGGATTTGATTGAGGACAACTGCTGAGCATCGGGCATTTAATTTCACCTCATTCCCCACAATAGTACCATGTTCTTTGATGACATGGTGCTCACTTTCCCGACCTTCCGTATCGTCTTCCTCCAGCTTTGATCGGTTGGAGAAACATGCAATTTCCTCTTCTGAGTACCTGAAAGGGGTATAAAGAGGTTTCATGTCATCGGAGAATGTAGCCTTGCATGCTCCATCCTCATTTTTCAAGTTGCGTTCTAGAATGTTATTTGCCAAAAGCCCAAGCTTTTCTTCGAGGTTTTTCAAAGTCTCATCATGAGCTAAGAGATTAGCCTTTGTTTCGTCCTGAAAACTTCTAAACAAATTATCCATGCTGGTCTGCCGCTTTGCGTCTTTTTACAAATATTTATTTATTGATTCTTCAAGTGTAGGTTTTCTTTCCTCAAAAGGAGTTCGGATCCCTCCCTTTGAGTACCCTAGGGATCCGTAGCGGAATCTACCCCTGTCGTCATTTCTTTGGAAGAGTCTACCATCTCCGTACTTAATCTTTTCGACCTGGGGATCGCTGTTCTTTAAAGGGCAATCCTTGGCTAGGTGAGCACCTCTACATGTGTCGCATCCTACCCGAATAACATGCAAATTTTCCTGTAGTTTCTTTATGTTCCTGCCAAGGTTTTCAATTTTATTAGTAATGGCCGCAATGCTATCCAGATTACTTCCCATGCCTCTATTGCTTCCTCTTTCGTGCCACTTTTGAGAGTGGTCGGCCATTTTTTGAATGGCTTCTATGGCTAGAGTAGGGGTCATCCCAGAGATCGGCCCCTCAGAGTCAAGCATTTGTCTTGTAGAAATTTTGATACCCTTGTAGAAAATGTTGACCTTTTGTTGGCTATTAAGGTCATGAGTAGGGCACTTGTAAAAGAGATCGTTGTATCTATCCCAAGCTTGGTACAACATTTCATCGCCTTCTTGTTTAAAGTTATGGATCTCCATAAGTTGTTTTGCTGTTTTTGAGGGAGGACAATATCTTTGAATGAAGTATCTCTTGAGGAGAGCCCATGTATCAACTGCCCCGGTGGGCAATCTATCTATCCATCTTTTTGCGGCTCCAGTGAGTGTAATAGGAAACACTCGGAGCATAACCGTATTGTTCGAGGTTCCTGGAATATTAAAAAGGCTGACAATGTATTCCACATTTTCTACATCTACAATGTTTCCAGAAAACGGATTTGTTCTTAATTCCCTAATAAATTGTGGTTCTATCTCGAACTGGATATCTGTTCCAATAGCTGGCCTAACAAGCCCCGACCCTTGCTCTTCCCAAGTCAGAGCGAGGTATTTTCCGAGAGTGAGATTATCGATGTCCACAACTGCCATGGTACCTGAAACTTAAATAAAATTGTGAGAAAACAGAAATTAAATTAAAAAAACAAAAATAAAAGACTTAACAAAAAACCTAATATAGCTCCTCGGTAGCGGCGCCAAAATTCTGATGCAGGTTTTTGACCAGGATTTAATATATATAAGTCTCATCTACCTAAGGTATACCTATTGCACTAACGAGTAGTGAACCCGATTGTGCGTAGTATAGAAGGTGGTAAAGCCGAGGTCGTTCCCAAGAGCTATGTAGATGAGGATCCTATTTAGTCTAAGTGTCGCTGTTTTAAATGGTTTCAAGATTGAAATGATTAATTAAACTAAATACAAGAAATGAAATGCGCAAAATAAATTAAGATTGTGAACAATTGTGAGAAAGTGTGCTAACCTAATTATTTATCCTATCATGTAATGTCTATGTTTTCTAATTACTTCCTTATGATTCAAGTGGGGGTTTAAGTCGCTATGACAACATTTGGTCAATTCGTCATAACCTATCAACAAAGGTTCCTACCCGATGTCAAAGGCATACCCTGGGAGTCAAGGGTCTCAAGCAACCTAAGCCAAGTCATTAAGTACCCTACATGCAAGATTCGAAACAATGTATGCCCGAGCGCTAGCATCTTAGACACACATCCCTAACTTCTTAAGTTCATCCATCCGAACGGTGATGCTTTGGTCAATTCGCACAAGAGGGAAACGTAGTCTTTTGGCTAATTCTTACTAGCCCCTTCTCTACCTACTTACTTAGGGTTAGTTGGTCAATTCTCCTAAGCAATTAGATACGACCGCACTTCAAAACTACCAAAGCTAGGGTAACTACCATCGAACTATGCATGCATACACTAGAAACAATTATAGAAGCATGAAAACACAAACAATACAATTAAGGAATCATAACTAGGCTAGCCCCAAGGGTGCTTAGCCGATCATATTAAAAGACACAGTGAATTCAATGTTTAACATAATTAAAGACATGAATTAAAGTAAAAGATAGTAGTAATCGCTAATGCTTATTGATATGGTGTGATTCCTCCCTTGGAGATGGCTCCGTATGCTTGGTATGATCTGCCCTTGGAACCCTCTTCACGTTCTCTGCCTTTGTGTTGTGAGTGAATGATGTAAAATGCAGATTTGAGGGTTTGTATTTATTGGCCCGATCATAGTTACGGCGTAACCAAAGTTGAGAGTTACGCTGTAACTTCAGTGTCTTCTAAACAGAAAGCTCATAGAAGTGACTATGGCGTTGTAACTCCCCAACCCGACGTCCGAATATCACATTATGGAGTCATATCAGAACATACTAATAAAATTTTACAAGCGGAAGTCTTGTAAAATAAAATACCAAGTTATATAAACGAATGACTTACAAGAAAAATACAAAATCTAATATGTAAAAAAAATGTAATATCAAAACAATGATCTTCAAAAAGAGTCCAATAAGATAGGGAAACTATGGTCGGTTCACTCAAATGCTCCTACTCTCAGCCCATCAAGCCCAACATCCTACTAGGTACCTGCCGCATGGAAAAGAAAGTGCGGCTGAGCTTAAAAAGCCCAGTGAACAAATATGGCAAAATAAAAACTAAACAAAATAAAGATATGAAAGGAATCAAAGGAAACTGATATCAAGGTCATAGCAAATGAGCAAAATGAGGCAATGAGGAACCTGCGGAATGCAATATTAACATAAATAGATAAGGCATAGAAATCAAATGGAGATAAGAAGAAGTAGCGCATCAATGAACAATATAGGTAAATGCAGATAACCATGTAAACAACTACTGAAACGGAAGTCACATAAAAGCTAATGAATAATTATCGTAATAAATAACAATCAACTATAACAAGGTACAAGCATATCAACCGAGAAGCAACTAAACAGTAATATAAACATGGCAGTCAAATAATTCAAACATTCATATAAGTATAAACTGAACAATATCATAAGCAAATGGAAGTAAAATGAACAGAATAAGCAAACATTCATATAATTATAGCATGGCAATTATAGGATTTGAAAGAATAAGCAAAACAAGTAACCAAACAGTGAACAAGCATATCAGTCAACAGATTAACTAAACATAAATATGGCAAAACAAATAAATCTGAAAATCATGATAGATATAAGCTAAGCTAAATTCCATAAGCAGGCGGAAGCAACTAAATTGAATGTAAGCATGGAAATCACACAAGTCAGATTATCCACAGTTAATAAACAGAACAAGTATCATAACCAGCGGAGATACTAACAACAATATAAGCATGATAATCACATGTATCAGATAGGAATACCAAACGAACATCATAATTGAATGAATTAACTAAACAAGAATATAGCATGACAACTAAACAAGTCAACTAGCCAAATAACATAATTTGAACCATATTCCTTCATCAACCAGTAGCATGAACAGAAGCGTAAACATGGCAGATCAACAAGTCAGATAACCATCAATTACTAAGCCAAACCAATATCGTAAGCAACGGAAAAATACCAACCAAAAGTACAAGAATGGTAGTCACAAATAGAAAATTAGAATACTAAATGATAATCATAGCCCACAAAAATAACTGAACGAGGTATAACATGGTAAATGGATGAGTCAAATAATTACATACTAGCATGGCAAACGGGTGAATCAATTAGTCACATAATAGCATGGTAAACGATTAGTCACATATTAATCATATAATAGCAGGGTAGACGGATGAAGTGGTAATCTGAAGTATAAGCTTGGTAGTTAACCAAAAGGGAATGAGAGTATGACAATTCAATGAAATGGAGTATAGTAAGGTAGTCGGATGAATTACACAAGGATAATGAATGAATGAGTAATCAACGGAAAACTTAAAATGAGAAATATAGAATATGGTGCATTGTGGAATAACATGAGGCATAACAAAGATGAAAGGTCATGAAAGGAAAATATCACTAATCTACCACGAGCCCAAACAAACATATCATAACATAAGTAACCAATGGAGTAGCTAACTCCCGAAATATGAAGGACGTGTATTGCACACAGCATCAATCACCGAAACAAATCAATCATGTCATATCATATCATATACAGAACAAATCTAGGATGCATCCATACGCCCTTGAAAAAAAATATTAGTGGCCAAACATGTACAATAATTTTGAGCTCATAATATAGATAACAGAAAGGGACGAGATGGTTCATCACTCGACCACCCTGGAGTCATGCCATTGGTGCATCAATGACATGGCCATGTTACCTTCATGGCTAGGGAAAATGGCTCTGGTATTAAACTGAAGGGTCAAAAGGCAAGGTCAAAGTTTGGCAAATGTCTAGGTCATCAGAATAGCATAATCAAGGGTTCATAATAACAGGTTCATAGTAAATTCAAAGGTTCACATAAAATAGTTCAAGGTTCATAATCAAGGTAGCTAAAGACCAAAAGATGTGAAAGAGATCATGAGAAGCCTTAAGAGAAAG
This sequence comes from Chrysanthemum seticuspe, assembly GCA_019973895.1. Lineage (NCBI taxonomy): Eukaryota > Viridiplantae > Streptophyta > Magnoliopsida > Asterales > Asteraceae > Chrysanthemum > Chrysanthemum seticuspe. Next base: position 118,343,426 of record BPTQ01000009.1, on the reverse strand, counting down.
CTCAGAATATATGTACTTTATTCAAAGCAAGTAAAAAGGAAAAGAAAGGTCACAAGATGATCACTCCCGCTTCACGGAACCTATACGAATTATAACCACATATTACTTATACGCTCATTAACGTCATAACTTCTTTTACATCTTTATTATGAATCACTTTATTATTCATAGGGTTTATTTAGGTTAAACGCATTCCTGTTTTAGTAATAAACCGAATTAGATATTTTAGGGTTACCGATTTAGACACAAAGATAAGACCATGAATTCCTATCTCGAACACCCACTCAAAACACACACGCGAACACACTATAATGCCAATAATAACGAGACCCATGAGAGTAGCAAGACACGACATCCTACGATCACACAATATTAAACAAGTTACACCATATTAATATACTCATGCATGAAAAAGTAATATACAAACTGGAATTTTCGCATGAAATTACTATTTTATAAACTATGTTTAATAATGAGCATGTATTTATGTTTTCATCACATGCCCTTACAATAATTTCTTACTCGACTCACACACACCTTTAAAGACACTTATATGACACCTTTAAAGACACTCGTTCACATGCCAGAGACCCAATTTAAACTCACCGATTAGTAATGCATGCTATTACATACAATAACTATGTTTATTACCTGGTCATGCAATTACATTCATCACATGCAACTTAAACTATTAATTGATAAAACATATACACGCTTACAATGACCAAACATACGATTGACACAGCTTGTACACACTTTTTCACTTCATACGAGACTTATAGTCAAATCACATGCCACTTGATTTATAACCGATACTTAGATTTGATACACACAATACGCTTACAATCTATCCTTTCAAACATGCAAACACAACCCACTTAAACCTCAAGTTCTGAACAGAAACGCCCCATCAAAACCAACTATTAACACGACTCAATAACCCCTTTATTCAGTTCGAAACATGCATTTGAAGGACCTTATGTGACTTACTAAAAATCACCCACGCAAGCACAACCAAACGTTCATAAACTCACCCATACAAAATAATTCGACCATAGATTAAAGGATGCAACAACAGGTTTTGTGAACATGTTTTACGACTTCCTTTGACCACTCAATATCACCTACATAAACACATAATCTGACCATAACAATAACGATGCAACAGTAGGTTTTGTGAGACCAACCAAGAACCTATGTCTAGCCATTTTTAGATACGATTAACACACCCGGTTCATAGGTTTATTAGTCCTTGACATTAGGTTTACCAGAACGACACCTAATTCGTGCATAAACACCACCATAACGACACCTTTTTATGGTTTACAAGGACATACAAAAAATAGGTTTTACAGCCCCTTTTATTCAACACACACAACACACACTTACACATAAACTAACGAGTCACACATCACATACAATCACACCATATGAGCCTTATTCCCACGTTAGCAGATTCATTGGGTTTCCAGATCTTTCAAGACTTATTACGTGTTCATTAAGTGGTTAGTTTTTAGGGTTTGTATATTGCTTTTGGTGTCACATATATGTGGATTGATTCCAACAGAAAACCATGGTCGATTTGTACTAGCTTTAAAATGTGAGTCTTGCGATGTTTATACATGTTTTATAACCGGTTAACGACACTACCAAACTCCACATGACCAATATAAACCAAGGCACGTAACTGAATATGTATATTACTTATAGTTCTACTTCAGGTGATAAACACATGTGGCGACTAGCACTGGTTTTAGGCATGTTAGTTTTTATGATTTCATGTGGCGCTTAAGTGCTATAACAGATTATAAGGACAGGTTTATAGATTAGGGTTAGGTATTCATTAACTAAGATTGTATACATGATTAGGTGGTCGACTGAATTTAGAAAACAAACAAAAAGGTTCGTGATACCTGCTGAGTTACGAGACCAGAAAAGGAAGAAAAGAACAAGATCAAACGATTAAAACCCCACATTGGAACCTTAACAGTTAACACCAATGAATGAATACACAGCAACAAGTCTTCACCTTCCAGCCTTCGAATGGAGAGAAAAGAGTAGCAGGAGACTTTGATGTGATTTGTTTGATTGGTGAATGAGGTAGAAAGAAAGGGAGAGGCGCATGTTTAAACTAGGGCAAAACGTGTGGTAACATAGGTAAGTATTAAAAACCGAATATTGTGTTTTAAAGGGTGTCGTGTGATTTGCCAAGATTTTAGGAAGCTGAATATTTTATTTAAGTTGAATGTATCATGGATATAACTCTTGTTGTGAAATAAACGTGTGACCGAGGAGGGAAATCACAAATTTCGGCCTAGATAAGTGTAAGAAAACATGCACATCTAAAAGGATAGAAAAGGTGTACGAAAAATGATTGAGAGACCTAAATGTATGACTAAATTTATGCCTAAAGTGACGTGGAAGTGTTTTATTGGTTTGTGAAGTAGTGGTTCCGTGTACTATAACCAATAGAGTGATGACACATAAGATTAGGCATGTATTTAGGCCTACGAATTAGGCATGCCAATCAATGCTCAAGGTGTACAGATTTTTGTGTAAACTTACAATATGTAGAATTTCATTTAGGATTTAATAAATAGTATATACTTTAGGTTTATATCATTTAAAGTGTATAACATGTGTATGACTTATTATCAAACTTAGGTTAAAATTTATAATACTCTTGTATAATAATTCATGTGTTCTTATAAATTTAAAGTTAGAGGGGCAAAATGGGAATTTCAAAGATGGAAATTTTAGGGTTTTACAACTCTTCCCCTCTAAAAAGAAATTTTCGTCTGCGAAATTGAAGTCGCAGAAGTAAACGGAGACGTACTAGTTTAAGGCAGATGTAGCAATCCATAGATTCGCACAATCATAACAAGTTATGGTGTACAAAACTTGCACGTAATAGATGTCAGTGAGAAACTCGCAAGGGGATACGGAATTCCAAACAAATGTGAAAACTGACAAATAACGGATATGAGTCATAGTCTATCCAGCGTACCAACCTCAGGCATTTCCCAATATGTCGTATGATCCCAATAAGTTCAAGTTATATGATCTCGGTATTATCACGTTGATCAGGCGTCATAATACTTGCATCACATAACAAGTCCTTATTGTCATCATATTCTATCTCGGGTCATGACAAACCACATAACCAACATCACGTCAAAACATATACACATACAGGTAGTAAGTAATATATCCAATCAAACTTAACATTCCACAAAGAAAGAAGGTCGTTGTCTTGCTCTAGAAGGTTCCTCGTGGCTCATTACTGACGATCGAGAATAGCCTCAGGCTCACTAGAATGACAAGGTGTCGCAAGGTCTAACCTTACTAATACAAATCATATAAACATGATGGATGAAAATTGAGATTTATCAAAGAGATATAAAACACAACGCGAAGATGTAGTAACACCGAAGAATCAAGCCATGGGACTCCATCATCCAAGCGCGCCCAATAATATGAAGCAGATGAATCTCCTCAACATCTCAACGGTTGGGCTGTCGACACCAATATGTCCGAATCTTGGTAGAAGTTTCTCTGCACGTCTAAAGTAGGCCGGTCATAGTTCCTCTACTCCTACATCTTCTAAGTGTCCACCAGTTGAATCTTGTCTCCGTCTTTTCTCCTCTGGTTGTTCCAGCCAGCTCCCTCCAACAGCATTTTGATGTCTTCAGTAGCATTACAATCGGGTGCGGAAAATCATGAGCATAATCGTTAGGAAAATCTCCAAATCCGCGTTTCTAAGCTCCAATGCTCATATTTTACCTGGAAATGACATATAAAGGAATAAGAGTATATATATACACATAAATGACATAAAATTTGAGCATAATCAGCGGAAATTGACACTTAAAAGTCAGGATTATTTGATTTTATCATCTACCCTCCTTAAAAGGAATCGCGTCCTTGCGATTCGGTTTAAGTTGTCTGTCGAAATGGTGTCGATGAAGAGGGGTGGTTACTCATGAAGAAGGAGAGTCTAGATTAACTAGTGACGCAGTTTGATTTTCATCGTCTCGGAATATGGTGTAGGGTAAGGTTGACTATACGTGGTAAGAATAGAGTAAGAATCTGTAGTTATTGTCTATGTTGTAAAAATCGGCCCAGGCGGCCGATTAATCCCCGCATAATCGTTGATCGCTCAGTAAGCTTCTTGATTTATCATAATCGGCCTATTTAATCGGTTTGGTCAAAGATCTCTTAAAAATCGGTTAAAAAACCGATTAATCAGAAAAAGTCGAACAAAATCGGTCTAATCGGACAAAATCACTTAAAAATCGGTCAACAAAATAGCTTAAAAATCAAACAAAACCGCTTAAAAATCGGTCAACAAACCGATTCATCAAAAAAGTCAAAGCTCGCTTAAAAATGTCAACAAACCGAGTAATATTTATGTTTAACTTTGAACTTTGAATAATTATGTATTATGTTTATAGTTGAACACCTGAAATATTTGAACTTTGATGCACTATGCTTATCTCATACATATAATATAATACAATATCTAAAATTACAATTTTGTGCATAAAAATTCTAATCCGATTAATCCCCGCCTAACCGATTAATCGCTAGGCCCTACCCGACCGCCTCACTAGCGCCTAGCGATTTTTACAACCTTGGTTATTGTGCTCTATCGTACGAATATTCAAGGATTGTTTATACTCACACAAAATTTTTCGATTCTCGAAACCCCGTAGAAAATCAATAAGAACATAATCCTAATATAACTATTTCCAGTATCGAAAAATTCATTCTTAAGTTGAACATAGCTGGTCAGACTATGTTGAACTGTCCCTAGGTTAAATATAGGTGACCATTCCATAATTAACCGAGGTTTGATGAATTCTCAAATACTCAACTTAGTTATACTCGTAATATGTCCTTTTCTTTTAAAAGTTGTTTTGAAAGACTATGGCGAGTGTCCAAACTCGAGGTCGAACGATGAGATTATGTAGATAAAAGGCGTAACGTTATGACAGGCACGATACATAAGCGTATGTATATGGAAAGTACTTATAGTAAATAGCAAAAATAAGTGGATATAAATCATCCAATAGTAAGACACACATCTCATCAAATACATCAGAAAACAAAATCACAGGTGAGGCATCAGCTTGGAAGGCAGGCACGTGGCGGTCATAGGGTTAAGTTTTTGTAAAAGTAGTTATAGTCTAGGTTTTAAAAATACTCAGTTCTCTATAACCTAGGCTCTGATACCAAACTGTAACACCCCCAAAAATTGGATTGCAGCAGAAGCATACAAGTCATGGGTGCAACTATATTGGTATCACAACACAAACTATAAATAACGGTTTTACCTCAGTCGTTTAGACGAAGTTTCATAATCAAAAGCATTAAGTTTATTTCATTCAAAAATAAATCGGAAATACAGGCCCATAATAATAAAGTGGTCCCAAATATATCAAAGTATGATCATGCCATGTCATTCGCCAAGCTCCTCCAAAAGTAAGCTATGCAACAGTGAAGATTAAACACCTGAGATAAAACATGCTAAAAAGTCAACACAACAGTTCAGTGAATTCATAGGTTTAGTAGTAAAGCAGTAATCATAAGATTTCAAGTTTAAGAAACAGTGGGCCACGTTGTTGCACCTATAAATCCAGTAGTGGGCCACGTTGTTGCACCCATAAACCAAGTAGTTACTATTGCACTAAGCTTATGAAACTCAAGCGTTAACAGTGGGTATCAAATTAATGATATGAGAAAGTTTCCCTGGTAAGTATTTTTCCGAATACCTATGAAACTCAAATATAGTACGTTTGTTTGCCTATCCGATCAACACAAACGGGATTCGTCAAATCCTATAGGCCTAAATCCCTATATTCGCGCACACTCGCAAGTGATTAATGGTTCAAGATGTAGGTACTTAAGTTTGGAAACAGTGGTACTTAGTGCCAATAAAACGTTCAGTTCAGAATATAGTTTTTAAGCAATTGTTATCATAGAAAAACTAGTAGCATGTATCTCACCCGCAAGTAGTTCAAAATGAATAAAGTTCAAAAGAGTAAAAGTGGGGGCTATGAACTCACCTTAGCAGTTGGAGAAACAAGGTATAACAATAGAAATCAAAGCACGACGATACAAACTCGGCAGAACCTATTAATTATAATTCATATTTAGAAAAGTGTCCAATAACAGTTACTTAATAATGTGAACTTACAAAAGATAGTTTTCGTGCAATACTCGCATTTATATTTATAGAAAGTCTAGTTTTGATATTGAAATAAAAGTTTATTATTACATCTCGTTAGGAATGGCAATGGGGCGGGTTTGGGGCGGGGCGGCCATCCCCATTCCCAAACCCGATAACCAAAACCATCCCCAAACCCGCCCCAATCCCCATTGGGGATCTTATCGGGGCGCCCCATTGGGGCGAGATACTCCCGCAAACCCGCCCCATTCCCCATTGGGGTCTTATCGGGTTGTCTTTTTTTAGCGCGATACTCCATCATACTCGTGTCGCTCCCTGTTTATTCTTATGTCTGCACTATTAACAATATAATTTTATGGAATAGCTTGAATAATCGAGAAACCATTAGTAATATATTAATCATTGGAATAAATCACAACTTTATAGAATAGTATGACACAAAACAAGCTTCTATGATCACAATTTAAAATATCACAAATATAAAACTAAAAAAAATTAGAGAATTATATTTAGTACGTAAATACTAACATAATATTTTATGTATATAGATATATGTATATGTTTCGGGGCGGGGCGGGGATGGTGTGCCCCGTCCCCGCCCCAAACCCGATAAGAATCTCCGTTAAGGCCCCAAAACCCGCCCCGAAACCCGATAAGCATGCCCCGCCCCGCCCCAATAAGGGTTTTTTTGCCATCCCTACATCTCGTGTAGTGGTTAGAAAGTATAGACTCAACATGTAACACACGCTAAAATGATAGGAAGTTGGAGAAATAACGAACGAATAGCGAGGAAAGAATGGACAGAAATAATAAAGGATGCAGAAAGGAAAATAATGGTCATTGATATGATTCGGCGTTTACCCATTAATCCTAAATAGTTTGAAAGCTCCTATTAGTTTTTGAAAGACATTATTTGTTTTACTAGAAAAATCTATGTAGGTTTTATTAGAAAACACTATAATATTTACAAGTTTAAAATTGTAAGAGTTGGAAAGGTTTTATATATTTTCGCATTATGCGTCCATTTATATCACGTCAAGTCGTCGTGAGTTTGAGTAAATCAAGTTTCGTATTTACAATATTTATAGTTTTTATGTTTCGTTATCACTCACGTAATTATTAGTCTTGGGTTTATTGAATATTTTGTGTCCGTTCCGTATCTAATATATTAAATTCATTTCGAGTCTAATATATTATACCGTCTCGTGTCCCAAAATGTCCAATAATTCCAATGTCCAATATCGTAAATCCAATAACGATCCATTTGTCACATCTCATCCAAGCAAAGGCTTCGATATATTTTTCAAAGTCCAATAAGTATGTAACAATTCCTTGTGGCCATTCCAATAAGCCTCTGAAACACTATTGATCAAAGCAAAATAAATTAAGCTAGTATCGATCGGTAAAATATTACACACACAACATATAGCAAATTGCTAATAGTAACAATATAAGCGGACTTGCTTCTTGGGCCTAGCCCACTCAAATCCTAAATCCTAGTTTATTCGTACTGGGCTCATAAGCCCACTAGACCAACAATGACAGTATGACACTCAAAAAATTCTAGGCTTGAGGCCCACTAAGGAAAACAGATATAATTTCATACACATGTTAACATCATCAAACCTGATTTAAACTATAACGCATAGGCACACAATTTGACAACCATATTTACGAGTGAGACTCGACCTATGTCGAGACCATCTTAGCAACAAAAACAATCATCACTTGATGGTGTTTCAGACTGACCATAACGCACCCTATGTGGGTGGTGTTGCCATGACCACAAGCCACAACAAGGTCACTCTATTTCTAGTTAACCCCAAGTGAACATGACCACGCATAACATTTCACACCCTGCTCAAAATAATAAAGTAATGCAATACCGTTACGGCTAACCTAACCAAGTCCCTCGTGGTACTAGTTGTACCGTGGGTACACAATGAGCACAACCCACCTTGGGTGTGTCGTTAAATTTGACTTACAATCAAACCACTCTTGTGATCGTGGTACGACAAACAACTAAACGACCTTTACGAGGGTTTTGTATCAAGTCCTTACGTAAAAAACACCATCAAATCCATTAAACACTTAACCATTTAAAGCATGTTAAATATTCATACGACCTCAAAAAAGGTTTTTAGTCAAACTCATTTACTGCAGTATCAATTCCAACCATACAAGGGGTTTTTGTAACAGCCCCAATTTCGTGACACGCAGCGGAATTCAAGCTAGGTATTACTTCATGGCTCAACAGTAATAAAAATAGAAAACAAACTCTAATTGAGTCATTTTAAAAGATTTATCATTCGATTTATATAAATATCATAGTTTACAAAATGAGGTCCCAATAGTTTCGTAGTTTATAAAATATGTTTTCGAATGATAAAATATATTATAGCCTTCTTGAGTATTCATGCCCTTCCGTGTCATCCTCATTCATTATGAACCTAAGATAAACATGCTAAAAGTGTTAACACAGAGGTTGAATGAATCCATATTTTTGTAAAATAATCAATTGAACACAAGTTGAAAAGTAGTAAAATTCGTAACATCATTGTACAACATATTGCCTTAAGTCTCATGAGCGCAAACCTTAACAGGTGTAGTGTAATTGTCATAATGACGTGGTTACTAACATCATAATGATGATGTGAGCAAACATGCCCTCGTGTAAGGAGTTTTCCAATTCTCATATTTGTCCTCAAATAAAGTGCATTTGGTTACCTGACCGGCTAACACAAATGGGGCGTCAACTTCCAATAGATTTATTCACTATATTCGCATTCACATGTAAAGTGATTAATGGTTCATGATATGAGGGAATTTTAGTGGCATGTGTAAGTAACTTAGCAATAGAAATCAGGTGTAGGTGTAGCATAGAAAAATACTTGTATTCAGATTTGTAGCATGTATCTCCCTATGAGTTTGAAAAACAAGTAAAAAGTGGGACTATGCACTCACATTGATGATACAGTAGTCTGGATGGAAAACAAATTAAGTGTTGTGAATAAATGGCTCCAACCCGCGAACTGAGTTGGTATGTCAAGTTTCAGTATTCGTATTCAAGTATATGCGATGATAATCACAAGCATTTTGTCGACGATAAAGTGTTTAATGGGTTAACATGAAGTCTTAATAATGTTTTTCGTGTTTTATTTTTATAGTTCGATTGATCGTTAGTGAAAATAGACCATATCGTATATAGGTTTATTATTTCTCAGGTTATTATGTATTAAATAATAGATACACGTTATACCCTTAGAATTCTAAGTACTTACGGTTTATACCCTTAACCTTTATAAATTGACAACTTATACCCTTGTAGTTTCAAAAGTGATACTTTATACCCACAACTATGAGTCATGTACATTTTTAGCCCTTATAATAGATAATTTATCAAAATTACAGTTTTCGTCAAAGGAAGACTCTAAGTTTCAAAATATGCAAGCTTTCCCCCTAAGGTATGTTACTCGTTACATAAATAGTCCTTAAACCATTTTAAGCGCGTTTTGAGTTTAGATAAAGGCAGGACTTTTCATGACTTGTAATTATAAGTTAATAATGATTTGAAAACTCATTTATAACAGTTTATTAGCTTATTTCTTGGCTTATTTTTGAAAAGTGCACAAGAGGGGTAAGTGTGAAAAAGTAAGTGAGGCACCCTTTTCCCCGACCTAATAAAAGCGAGGAAAAAGGAGTTTTAAAAGATGTTCTTGCTGTTTTAACAACTTAGATGTGGTCTCTTTAAAATGGCGTACACCTTTCATTTTATGGACCTTTGGTTAAGGAGAAAGTGAAAAGGGTGGTTTGGGTTGGTCGCGGCAAAAGAAGAAGAAAAGGAAAAGTGAATTTTTGACCCGAAAACTCTACGGCTTATTCTTGTGAGCTCATGACATGTTAATTAACTGGTCTAAAGTCTTTTCCCAGAAGTTTATAGCTTATAACCTTTATATCCTGAAAAGTTCACAAAAGGGTACAATTGAAAATCTTTGCGAGGCACCATGTTCACGAATATTTAATAGAAAGCCATTAGAGTTTTGAAAAACGTTCTTGGTATTTTTAAAAATTGGATATGCCCTCTCCAATATGGCATATCCCATTTGTTTTATAAGCTTGTGGTTTAGGAGAAACAAATGCGTGAACATGGCCACTTGGACTATTTACGGCCAAACAGAAAGAAAAAGGAAAAACGCATTTTTTGACTTCTAAAGTACGTGGATTGGTTTCATAAGTCTTGTAACACATATTTTACATTATTAGGTTGTACTAATAGTGTGGCTTAGGGCCTAAGTCATTATAATAGAGAAATTCCAATTTACCAGCTTCTGATTCATTTGGTTTTTGTGACTAGCGACAAGAGAAAAGAGGGTGAATAAAAGCGAGGCCTTAAGGTCTTTTTACCAGGTTATAGGGGCATTATGTAGTCACCTAGGGACTCGTTACAAGTGCTCAAGGGCTGGTCTTAAGGACCACGGCTTATGACCTCAAATCAGGCTCAAAGAGGGGCATTTGGTTTTATATTGTTATGTGACAGCTGTTAAGATTTTGATTAAATTTAGATTTCAATTTGCGTTTTCCGGACTCGTGCTCCAAATTGTTTGAAGAAAACGTCTTTCCGGACAACTTTCGTGTTTTAACTTTTTGATGAATCGGACCAGAAATGCCTCAAAAATAACCTTCAGTTCGTTAACAGAAAGTTTTGGACAGATTCAGATTTTCAGTTTTGTATATTTCTTTTGATCATAACTTTTGACTCGGGTGTCCGTTTTGGGTAATTCAAAAAGCCACAGTTTTGGTTTGATCTTGTCTATCATTTGTAAGAACTAAACAAAAGTATTAAAGAAGTTAAAAAGGATTGAGAGACTTACAAACTGTTGGTGCTCGACTAGAACCGAAATGAGACCAAAGTGAATCCTAAGTGGAACAAACTCTTCCCAACCTTTTAGACTCTTGTGTACCCTTCCTTTCCTTCTTCTTAGATGTGGGATATCAGTGACTGAAAGTATGAGTGTGTGTTGTAGGCTAGCAAATGAGGGATGAGAAGAAATGAAGTGGTAGGGGGCGTATTTATAGGCAAGCTAGGAAGATTTAAGGTTCATGGAAGGTAATTCGCCACATGTAATGGTGTGTCTAAGAGTTAAGGAATAAGGTAACTTGTTTGATCCTTAGCCACAAGGTCATGGTTTGGTTTTAGAAAGAAACACCTAGTGTATATTTGTCTTATTTAAAGCCTTATGGTTCGAATGGTTTAAAAGGAAGCTATGTGTCACAACTTTTGACCAATAGTAGTAGGAGAGTTGATGATGTGGCTCATTTATGATCATTAGGGTGCCATAGAATAACTCGTTATGTGTTCCATTTTTGTGCCATAAAATTCGAATGGTTTGAAAAGAAAACGCCTAGGCGCGTACTTGTTCAATTTTCTAGCCACAAGGGTGAAAAATATACGGGACAAGGTGAGGTAGCTTGAAATGTGGAAAATCTTAGGCCTTGTTAGTGTTTAGAAATTAATTAAGTCTCATTTGGTTTATGTTTAGTTCGATTTGGACAATGAGGAAGAACTAGGGCACATTTAAGCTTTAGGTTGTTGTACTTAGGGCTAGATGATGTTTTACATATAGTTTAAGAGTGCAGAAACTTAGTTGGAGTCCCTAGGTTAGGTTTAGTTAACTTTAGTTAGGTTTATAAAAAGTATAGATTTTAGTTCCATGCATTAAGTACTTGTACCATAAGCATTAGGGACTAGTACCTTAGACTTGTAAATTATAAGATTGTCAATTTTAAGGGCTTTGTGTATTATAGGTTCGTATCATGTGCTTTAAGATAGGTACATTGAGGTTTATAATATGATTTATATAAGTATTAAGCTTTTATGCATTAAAGACTTGTACATGTGCTTAAAAGACTTGTACATTAGTATTTTGAAAATATCATGTACATAAAATCATAGAGTTGTATATTAGGGCTTGTAACGGGAAATAAAGTATAGTTAGGTTTCGTGCTTTAATTACTTGTAGTCTAGGTATAAAATGTTGTACTTCAGTATTTATGATTTAGTAAAATCATAGTTATAATAAATTAGGGTTTCGTGAAAACTTAAATAGATGGAAAATGTCTAGCTTGAACCTTTAGAAATCGTACGTTAATGAATTAATGTAAAGTGGCAAATAAAATTTGAAAACTTTTGGTATTTGACATATAGAGGTGTTTATGTGAAATAAACATAAGGTCGTTGGTGTCGGTCCGCGTGTGAGTACGTTTATTTAGAATGTGAGTTACGTCGCATGAACAGGTAGTGTGATCAGATAAACTGATAACGAAAAAAAATATACATAGAAAATGGATAAGAATATTAATACAAGTGGAAATTTTCCGGTTGTTACAATCTCACCCCTTTAAATGGAATCTCGTCTCAGTCTATGCTAGATGTTGAAGTAATGTTGACGATTATGGTTTCTTGTGTCAACTGATTTATAAGATAACTAGTGAGGTATTTTACTCGTGAAAAATTTTAAGTTAGAATTTTATTGTTTTACATGTGAAAAAAAAACACTATTCCGAAGTTCAAATGGATTTAGGAAAAATTCACTTTGAATGAAGATTGTTATTAGTTTTGAAATTTGACTTTTAAAACTTGTTAATACAAATAAACCGTAAAAAAATTTATTAATATTTAGCGATCTCTTTGTGTTTTGTTGATAACAAATATAATAGTATCATAAGTAAAACTATAAGGATACATGTTATTTTTGTAAAGCATCTACATATAGTCATTTAATAAAAATTGTTGTAATAATTCATTTGTTGTAATAGTTTATTATGATGGGTAAAAACTGTGAAAACGTAGAGGGGGGTGAATACGTTTCCGTTTCAAACTTAAAACTTTTGTATCAAATATAGTATAAACCATTGCATTTGCTAATCTCGACGCGAGGATGCATTTAACGCATTACGGCATGTAAGGCCAACCCCTTGACATCACATAAGATTCCGCAAGATTAATGGTTCATTATAAATCAAGTTTCACCATTATTAGTCCGGTTGCTTTTTCTTGATCAAGCGTGTCATAATACGTAAAGTGTTGAATATAGTTTGTGACTATATGAAAGACCAAGTATGCATCACAAACATAGACATCAACCACATAGAGAATAAACAAAGTAATGCAAGAATAAACGTAAAGCAATATGTAAAAGGATAGACAAACCAACACGAGGATTTATAGTGGTTCGGCTACAAGGACACCTTCCTTGCCCTACTCCACTCCCCGATTCACCTACTCGAGAGTTCGTAAGCACTACACCAATCTCCTTATGGCGGAGAAGCCTTCACAACGTCGCTTAACCTTTTTCCGGTACAAAGCTAAATACCGAGTTCTTTCACACCAAGGCGAACCACACCTAACACAACGTCGCCTACCCTTTATACGGTGCTAGGCTAACCACCGGGTTCTTTCACTCCAAGGTGAACCACACCTACACAACGTTGCCTACCCTTTATTAGGTACTAGGCTAAGCACCTAGTTCCATTACTATGGAGGAACTACTACCCATCACAACACAACACCTAATCTCAAGGAGATTCACTCCTTGTTACAACACCATCAAGGATATCACCATCCTTGGATCTAAACAAATACTATATGTATAACGATGCACCTCATCGATTATACGACCTAGGCATTCTTCACTAATGCCATTTACACGATCCTTCAGCACCTTTCACTAATGCCTTCAACACGGATCTTCGGCACTCTTCACTAATGCCTTTGACACATCTATGACACCCGTTATGTTTTGTGGCCCAACATAACAAACCTTGTGTTTTATGGCACAAACACATAAACCATCTAGTCTAGTCATAGATACAAGAATATGATACTAGACAATATCCAAGACAATCAAGAACCCAAAGCATGATGTAGTTAGTCTTCTATGAATGAAGATGACAAGTTTCCCAAGCTTGTTGTATAAGATCTTCATGTGCTTGTATCTTGTGATGGGTGATCACTTCAGTAGGTAAGGAAGCAAGATCTCTAAGCTTGCTTTGGAGGATCACTTTGGGAGTATGCTTACAACAAATGAGAGTTAGAAGCATTATGATCATATGAGATGAGGGTGGTTTACATGTTTCCTAATGATCTAAATATCCTAGATTTGGTGGAGAGAAACTATGTGTGAAGGTGTGAAGAAATGGTAAGAAGTGGCTTGCTATTTATAGGCAAAAAGACCAAAACCATGTTATGCCCCAAGGATCCCTTCTGGAGGGATCCGGCCTTTGTAATTCCAAGGGATCCGTGGGATACTTGAGGGATCCGTGCACGCTCCTGTTTACCCATGGTTTATGGGTTGAAACCAAGGGCTATGGGTCATGGTTTTGAGTACCCACCAAGGTAAAATGTATCTAGACATTGGGTATGGGTCTTGGGTCATGGGTCATGGGTTTTACCCAACACATTTACTTATGTTTATGTATTTTACAAAGTGTTTAACTAAACATGTTTAATGATTTTTTAGGGGTTTGATCATAACGCAACATAACAAACATGTACGAATCTGTGTTGTAGCATACAAGGACTTGAGTCGTCGAGAGGTGTTGAGAGTATGTTGAGACAAAATATAATTACAAGTAACTTATACATTTTACATTATGTATTACAAGTTACATGTTTGTCATCAACAAAACAAATGAGAATGTATAGATTAAATATCGTAATATTTGCACTAACAAAAACCACAGCCCATGACCCATACCCATGGAGCATATCCATAACCCATGAAGTTAACCCATACCCATTGACTAGATGCATTGCATCTATTAGATACATTGTATCTATTTAGATACCCATGGTTCAAACCATAACCCATGACCCATGACCCATTACCCAAAAACCCATGGACAAAGAGGAACGTCTCACAGATCCCTTGAGTTACACTAGACGGATCCCTCAAGCAAGGGATCCGTGGGATCCGTGCAACAGTGGCAAGAATTTTCCTATAAATAGAGAGTCATTTCTTCATTTTTACTCGCCCCTCTTCTTACAAAATCTCTCATATATTCTTACACTCTTCTAACAAAAGATCACTTGATCTAGAGAGTTGTTCTTCTTTTTTCTATTGTGATTCTCATATAGTTCTTTCTCTAAGGCGAGATCACGAGCATTCTACAAGTCATCCAAGCAAGGGGTCCTTGATTGATTTGTTCCTCCACAAGATTTCTGTAGCGAAGATCTTGTATTTCATATTTCACATATTTGTTGTGTTATAATAGTGTTGGTTTGGTCCTCCGTGTTACGGACTCGGTATTTAGCTTTGTACTGGGAAAAGGTGTAAGCAACATTGTGAAGGCTTCTCCACCAAGTTGAAGGAGTTTGTTGACATAGTGCTTGAACTCTCGAGTAGGTGACTCGGGGAGTGGAGTAGGGCAAGGAAGGTGTCCTTGTAGCCGAACCACTATAAATCGGTTGTGTCATTTCTATCCTTTACTTTACTTAGTTTACTTGCATTACTCTTAGATCTATACTTTCTCTTCATCCGTACGATTTCACATAACATCGAATCTAAAAGTTTTTGAAACTAACTTAAAATCGGCAAAACTATTCAACCCCCCCCCCCCTTCTAGTTTTCCACAATTGGCATCAAGAGCTAAGTTTATAAAAAGTTTTAAAGTAAACCGTATTTTAAAAACTTTTCGATCACTATGGGTTCTCAAAATTATAAGGAAGGGCAATCCATGCAACGACCTCCAATACTTGAAACTAATGGTTTTATATATTGGAAAAATAGATTCGAAACGTATGTGAAGTCAAAAGATATTGATCTTTGGTACATCATTGTTGAAGGCGATTTTGAAGCCACTACAAAAGATGAAAATGGAAATTTAGTTAACACACCTCATGATAAACTCACCGATGATATTAAGAAAAAGCTTTCCAAAAATAGTGAAACTAAAATGGTTTTATATAATACTTTACCCAAAAAGGAATTCGAAAGAATTTCCATGCTTAAAACCTCTAAAGAAATTTGGAATTCTTTAGTTGTAACTCATCAAGGTAATCAACAAGTTAAAAAAAATAAAATAGATCTATTTGTTCAACAATATGAACAATTTTCAATATCGGATGAGGATACTATAGATCATTCTTTTGCTAACTTTAATACTATAATAACATCTTTACAAGCACCTGATGAATCTTTCTCTAGTCGTAATCATGTTAGGAGATATCTAGGGGCACTTCCATCCAAGTGGAGATCTAAGGTGACGGCAATC
Organism: Chrysanthemum seticuspe; assembly: GCA_019973895.1. Taxonomy (NCBI): domain Eukaryota; kingdom Viridiplantae; phylum Streptophyta; class Magnoliopsida; order Asterales; family Asteraceae; genus Chrysanthemum; species Chrysanthemum seticuspe. The sequence goes on along the minus strand of BPTQ01000009.1, from coordinate 118,326,964 downwards.
GAAGAATCAAAAGACTTGTCAATCCTCACCCTTGATGAACTCATAGGCAATTTAAAAGTCTATGAGCTTGTCCTCGCTAAAGATTCTGAAGCCTCAAAGGTGAAAGAGAAGCAAAAATCTCTTGCCCTTAAAGCCAAGAAGGTCTCAAGCGATGAAGAGAACTCCTCTTCGGATAGTGATGACGAGGAGTATGCCATGGCGGTAAGGGACTTCAAGAAGTTCTTTAGAAGAAAGAGAAGATACGTCAAACAACCATATGACGACAAGAAAGGATTCTGGAAAAGCAAAGAGGACGAGAAGGCAAGGGATGATCGCGCTTGCTTTAAATGTGGGGACCCAAACCACTTTATTAGTAAGTGTCCCAAACGTGATGAACAAAAAGCATTCGTGAGCGGTTCATGAGGAATGAGCGAGGAGGAGGATGAAGAAATTTGTCTCATGGAAAATGACGAGGTATGTCACGAATACTATATTAGCTCATCATTAGATGATGACTCATTTGATAATGAATATGATAAACTTTGCGAAATTAGTTTAAAAGTAATCAACAAAAACAAGTTTTTGAAAAACCCAAATCAACGTTTAGAAAAGGAAGTCCTTGAGTTAAAAGCAAAATTAAAACGTCTAGAAAAGGGGAAGATAACAAGTGGGGAATGTGAACTTTGCGTTCAACTTCAAACACTTGTTGATCATCTAGACTCTAAGATTGATAGAATGAATACTAATACTCTAGATATGATATTAGATAGTGTTAAAACAGGAAACAACCAAAAAGGTTTAGGTTTTCAGCAACTTGATGCATCAACTAGTGAAAACAAAGAAACACAATTCGTAAAAGCAATAAAAAAACAAACCACTGTAGTCACGGATCCCACGGATCCCACAAAAAGGGAACCGGCTATTGTACAACCAGGGATCCGTGGGTCTGCTGAAGCAAACAGTAGTAATAATATATCTTCCTCGTCTAGAACCGATTTTGTTATTTTTAATAAGAAGAAACCAACCCATGTTACCATTAGACAACCACCTCCAAGACAAAATCAAAGTTTTACAAGAAACAAAGGTCCATCATTTTCAAAACCGAACACATCTAGGAGACCTAATAATGTCTATCCGAGAAGTAACCATCAAATGGGATGGAATCCAAATATGCAAAACGGTTTTCAATTTCAAAACTTTGCACCATGGAACGCATACTCACCTTTTCCATATACGCCTAACATTAATGGAATGTTTAACACTAATGGACCCATGAACAAATGGGAACCAAAATTTTGAGTTAATTGTTTTCTTAGGTGTGCTTAAAGGTCGACCTAGATCCTGATGAGTGGATCAAGGATAGCGGATGCACGAGGCACATGACCGACAATAAATATTTATTTTCCACATATGAATCCTTCAATGGAGGAAATGTGGTATTTGGAAATAGCAAAAGCAAACTCATCGGTAAAGGTATGATTTCTAACAAATCTATAACCATTAACGATGTGTGTCACGTAGAAAACCTAAACTTTAACCTCTTAAGTATAGGACAAATATGTGATAAAAAATGCAACGTACTTTTTAACGAAACCGGTAGTAAGATATTGAAAAACAGTATCACTATAGGTAGAGGAATTAGTAAACATGGAGTCTATGTCATTAAAATCTGTAATGAACCTAAAGACAAACTTTGTCTTACTTCTATGGATGATACTTCGACCTTATGGCATCGAAGATTGGGTCATGCCAATATGCGACTTCTTCAATCGCTATCATCCAAAGATCTAGTAAGAGATCTACCAAAATTGAAATATGAACATCACTTTTGTGATGCTTGTAATGTAGGAAAACAAGTCCATACTAGTCACAAAGCTAAAACATGGTCTCTACAACTAAGCGTCTAGAATTACTACACATGGATTTATTTGGTCCATCCACTATCCAAAGTTATGGAGGCAACTACTACACTTTGGTTATAGTGGATGATTACTCTAGGTACACATGGACTAAATTTTTATAGAACAAAACTGAAACGTTCGATTACTTTGAAATATTAAGTAAGAAAATCCAAAGACAATTAGGAAGTCCTATAGTGTCTATTAGAATGGATCATGGTAGAGAATTCGATAATGAAGGGAAATTTGGAGCCTTTTGTGACGCTAATGGTATTACTCACAACTTCTCGGCTCCTCGCACTCCACAATCGAATGGGGTAGTTGAAAGAAAGAATTGAACCCTACAAGAAATGAGTCGCACCATGTTAAATGAGCAATCCATTCCTAAAAATTTTTGGTGCAATGCCGTTGATACATCAACGTACATACTTAATCGAGTCTTAATTAGACCATTTTTAGGTAAAACTCCATACGAGTTACTTCGAGGCAAAAAGCCTACGTTAGATCATTTTAGAGTCTTTGGTAGCAAATGTTTTCTATTTAACACTAAAGATTACCTTACAAAATTTGATCCTAAATCAACCGAAGGTATCTTTTTAGGTTACTCTCCTAATAGAAAAGCTTACGTCATATTAAATAAAGAAACAATGAAGGTTGAAGAGTCATTAAACGTAAAATTTGATGAGAGTCCACCCAAACCTACTCTACCTCTTGTCGATGATGAGATTGTCGAGAGTGAAACTATTGAAATAAAGAAAAAGACAAACGAAGAAGAAGAACCTTTAAATAAAGAAATCATCAATATTAAAGAGTCTAAAGATCACCCCGTAGATAAGGTCATAGGAAAATTAAACGAAAGAACCTTAAGGTCTCAATTTCAAAACCAAAGTAGCTTATTTTGTTTTGTCTCAACCATAGAACCTAAGAATACACAAGAAGCCATAAAAGATGAAAGTTGGGTAATGGCTATGCAAGAAGAGTTAAATCAATTTGTTTCTAACGATGTTTGGACACTCGTCCCTCCACCTAGTAATCAACCCATAATAGGAACCAAATGGGTACATAAAAACAAGTTAGATGCAAACGGTGTAGTGTCTAGAAACAAAGCTAGACTCGTTTCACAAAGGTATAATCAACAAGAAGGAATAGACTTTGATGAGACCTATGCCCCCGTGGCTAGATTAGAGTCTATAAGAATACTTCTTACTTATGCTTGTGCTAATGATCTTAAGCTTTATCAAATGGATGTCGAAAGTGCTTTTCTAAATGGTTTTATTAAAGAAGAAGTATATGTAGCTCAATCTCCGGGCTTTATTGATTTCGAAAAACCTAAACATGTGTATAAGTTAAAAAAAAGCTCTTTACGGTCCTAAACAAGCCCCAAAAGCTTGGTATGATAGACTCAACTCATTTTTAATCAAAAACAATTACACCATGGAGTTAGTTGATAATACACTTTTTACTAAGAAAAAGGAATCACACATAATCATTGTTCAAATATACGTAGATGATATTATATTCGGATCTACTTGTCAAGACATCTGTGATGATTTCTCTAAAATGATGCATGACGAGTTCGAGATGAGTATGATGGGAGAACTAAGTTTCTTTCTTGGTCTACAAATCAAACAAGTAGAAGATGGTATCTTATTTAATCAATCAAAATACATAAAGGAGATGTTAAAGAAATTTGGTTTAGAAGAGTCAAAACCTATAAGAACACCAATGTCTTCCGATACTAAACTCACAAAAGATGAAGACGGCAAATCCGTTGATAACACAAAATACCGTGGCATGATTGGTAGTCTTCTCTACCTCACGGAATAAAAGGATACCTCTTCTCGTATCACTTTCATAAAAGCTATTTCTCACGTCTAGGACAAATTTTTTTTTATACAAAGTAAAAACACGTTTTCATTGCATCTCATGTCTTTAGAATGCTAAAGAGGACACATAACTAATATGTGTTTTCGGGTACATTCATTTAAAGAAACAATGAATTAGGAGCACTCGGGTTATCTCACATAATAGTGTGCTTTTTCTCTTCTAGTTTATTTTTCTTTTCTTTTTAGGAGTCGAGATAACCGCAACTCCAAATGGTTTGCATACCAGCACACACTAGGCACAAATGTTTCCAAAAGGAAAATTTTGAGCTACCTGAGTCACCAGTACCATAGATCCCAGCATTAACGCTGGACGGTTCCTTCAAGGGAAGGATCCATGGGATCCGTGAGACATAAGCTAAAATTATCTTCTATTTTTCTCACTTTGGATGAAAACTTTGATATTTTCATCATTTTTTTTATTTTTTTGGAGTATGTTACTTAATGCTTGTGTTCTCATGATCACATGCTTTAAATTCATATCTAATCATTAGATTTTAATCCGCATTTTGGGTCAAGCATTCATTACAATGCATTATTTTTCTATAAATAGGATTCCCAAAATGCTTGCATATTCATCACTCTCAACCTCATAAACAAACATCATCATGTCATCCAAAAGATCTTCCAACATAGATGAATCACCTAGTGCAAACAATCCCTTTCAAGAAATCCAAAATTTTGTCCTACCACCTTCCATAGTACCACCACCCAAATCTAGAAAAACCGCACGGATTAGCTCCGGCCTTGTTGTTTAGCAAAACCATTATCAAATGGTTCATCACCAACCACTCATTCAACACAAAATGCTTCCATAGTAGCACCTCCCTCATCTCCAACAAGCACACCAACATCATCACCCATCAAATCTCCACCTAAAGTCACTCTATTGGAACTCCTTAAGACTCCAACAAGATCCCAACAAACCAACCCAAAAGAACTAGTTTTTTTTAACACCTCCCACATCTCCAAACACAATCTTCAAAGACCTTGAAACATCACCACCTTTAGCTCCCATTGTGTTACAAGAACATCTAGGTTCTTTTCCACCACCAATTCCAAACATTCCGGACTTTGATCCGTATTTTCAAACTTTTCCACCACAACTTTCGCATCTCACAAATCAAACTAACCCGGAAAACATCCGCAAACATTACCCACATCATTTACATTGTGAACATTGCCAATCCACTAGGGATCTTGCAATAGAAATTAGGGAAGAAATGCGAGTCATACTTAACCTCATCCTTGATCGCATCAACATCAGTACTCACCAAAACTTCCATCCATAACCTTATGCAAGCATGGAAGGAATCATTTTATTATTTTTAGTATTTTCTTTTGAGTAATTTTTTGAACAAGTCTTGTTCTTAGTTTTACATGCTTGTATGTGGCATAAATACCACTACACTTTGTTATTTTATTACAAGGCTTTGTTTACATACCTTGGCTCCCAATCTTGATTCTCGTCAAATCACAAGATTATTTATGCATGTTACTACTAACCTTTTCTTTGCAGGTTTTTATATTTTCTCACTTGACGCCCCATTCTAGGGGGAGCTACCATCAAGGGGGAGTTAGAGATACTTGGACTATTTTTACACATTTTATTTCTTCATTAGGATCACTTTTTGTTTCGAAAAAAAGGGGAAGAAGAAGTAAAACGTATGCTTTCAAAACATACATCTAATCTTAAGTTTTACTCATCATAACATTATGTTTTGTCATCAACAAAAAGTGGGAGATTGTTAATACAAATAAACCATAAAAACGTTTATTAATATTTAGCGATCTCTTTGTGTTTTGTTGATAACAAATATAATATTATCATAAGTAAAACTATAAGGATACATGTAATTTTTGTAAAGCATCTACATATAGTCATTTAATACAAATTGTTGTAATAATTCATTTGTTGTAATAGTTTATTAGGATGGGTAAAAACCACAACCCATGACCCATACCCATGGAGCATACCCATAACCCATGGAGTTAACCCATACCCATTGACTAGATGCATTGCATCTATTAGATACATTGTATATACTTAGATACCCATGGTTCAAACCATAACCCATGACCCATGGCCCATAACCCAAAAACCCATGGGCAAAGAGGAGCGTCTCACGGATCCCTGGAGTTACACTAGACGGATCCCTCAAGCAAGGGATCCGTGGGATCCGTGCAACAGTGGCAAGAATTTGCCTATAAATAGAGAGCCATTTCTTCATTTTTACTCACCTCTCTTCTTACAAACTCTCTCATATATTCTTACACTCTTCTAACAAAAGATCACTTGATATAGAGAGTTGTTCTTCTTTCTTCTATTGTGATTCTCATATAGGTCCTTCTCTAAGGCGAGATCACGAGCATTCTACAAGTCATCCAAGCAAGGGGCCCCTGATTGATTTGTTCCTCCACAAGATTTCTGTAGCGAAGATCTTGTATTTCATATTTCACATATTTGTTGTGTTATAATAGTGTTGGTTTGGTCCTTCGTGTTACGGACTCGGTATTTAGCTTTGTACCGGAAAAAGGTGTAAGCAACGTTGTGAAGGCTTCTCCACCAAGTTGAAGGAGTTTGTTGACATAGTGTTTGAACTCTCGAGTAGGTGACTCGGGGAGTGGAGTAGGGCAAGGAAGGTGTCCTTGTAGTCGAACCACTATAAATCGGTTGTGTCATTTCTATCCTTTACTTTACTTGCATTACTCTTAGATCTATACTTTCTATTCATCTGTACGATTTCACATAACATCGAATCTAAAAGTTTTTGAAACTAACTTAAAATCGGCTAAACTATTCAACCCCCCCCCCTTCTAGTTTTCCACAAAACTGTCTTTGATGAAGATTTTGGAAGAGGACTTGATGATTGTAGGGAAACTCGTTGAACTTTAGCTTTTGTAGATTATGAATCAGTTTGTGATCCTCGAGTTCATACTCATGTCGTTTCAGATACAAATAAGCCCACTCATTTATAATCCATTACTTACATAGAGAGGCGTCCCAAACAATGGAAATAAAGGAATATATACTTATGGTTCGGCAATTTATAATTTCTTTATTTAAATAAAAAGGTGTCACAATCCATTCAAATAAAGACATTGTAAATCATCCTACTTAAGAATTTCTGACTCAACATTCATACTTAACCTATGAGTTAGGTGTTGTGGGAGTACGAAAGGAGTATTTACACTCATCTTTTAGACATGGGAGTAATATTTAAGGAGAATTGACATGGAATTAAAAATAGTTGCCGAGTATGTAATTAAGATAAGAATTGTGCAACCCACAATGTTTTGGAAAATAAACGAGTAATACTCATTCTATTATTACAACGTTTAAGAAGTAAATTAGACCATCGTAACTGGTTACAATTTCTTGAGAAGGTTTTGTAAATCAAGAAATGTAGGAGTAGGTATATGATCGGGGAAATGTGATTGAGTCGTAATGCCTTAGAATAGGCATATGCATGTATGTTTATTCCTTTGTTTGTATAAAGTGATCGAAAGTATATTGAGTGTGTGTATATCAATATACTAATATGTTTGGATAACATAAACTATTTATAAGTCACATAAATACCTGGAGGATGGAAGGCACGAAGAGCGAAAACTATAAAACATTTTTTTGTGAAAAAGTATTTATAGTTTAGGTCTCAATTAGACCCGTTTCTCTATAACTGTGGCTCTCATACCAATCTGTAACACCCCCAATTTCGTGATACGTAGCAGAATTCAAGCTGGGTGTTACTTCATGACTCAACAGTTATAAAAATAGAAAACAAACTATAATTGAGTCGTTTTAAAAGATTTATCATACGATTTATATAAATATCAGAGTCTACAAAATGAGGTCCCAGTAGTTTCATAGTTTATAAAATAAGTATTCAAATGATAAAATATATTATAAACTTCTTGAGTATCCGTGCTCTTCCGTGCCATCCTCATTCATTATGGACCTGAGATAAACATGCTAAAAGTGTCAACACAAAGGTTGAGTGAATCCATAGTGTTTTTATAATAATCAGTTGACCACAAGTTGAAAAGTAGTAAAATTCGTAACATCGTTGTACAACATATTGCCTTAAGTCTCATGAACGCAAACCTTAACATGTGTAGTGTAACTGTCATTATGACGTGGCTACAAACATCATAATGATGATGTGAGCAACCGTGCCCTCGTGTAAGGATTTTGCCAATTCTCTTGTTTGTCCTCAAATAAAGTGCATTTGGTTACTTGACCGGCTAACACAAATGGGGCGTCAACTTCCAATAAATCTTTTCACTATTTTCGCGTTCACTTGTAAAGTGATTAATGATTCATGATATGAGGGACTTTAGTGGCATGTGTAAGTAACTTAAGCAATAGAAATCAGGTGTAGGTGTAGCATAGAAAAATACTTGTGTCCGGATTTCTAGCATGTATCTCCCCATGAGTTTGAAAAACAAGTAAAAAGTGGGACAATGAACTCACCTTGATGATACAGTAGTAGTCTGGATGGAAAACAAATAAAGTGTTGTGAATAAACGGCTCCGACCCGCGACCTGAGTTGGTATGACAAGTTTCAGTATTCGTATTCAAGTATATGTGATGATAATCACAAGCATTTTGTCGACGAATAAGTGTTGAATGGGTTAACATGAAGTCTTGATAATGTTTTTGGTGTTTTATTTTTATAATTCGATTGACCGTTAGTGAAAATAGACCATACCGTATATAGGTTTATTATTTCCCGGGTTATTATGTATTAAATAAAGGTTACACGTTATACCCTTATAATTCCATGTACTTACGGTTTATACCCTTAACCTTTATGAATTGACAACTTATACCCTTGTAGTTTCAAAAGTGACACTTTTTACCAACAATTATGAGTCGTGTACATTTTTAGCCCTTATTATTAGATAATTTATCAAAATGACAGTTTTGGCCCAAGGAAGACTCTAAGTTTCAAAATATGCAAGCTTTCTCCCTATGGTATGTTACTCGTTACTTAAAAAGTCCTTAACCCATTTTAAGTTCGTTTTGAGTTCAGAAAGAGGCGAGACTTTTCATGACTTGTAATTATAAGTTAATAATGATTTGAAAACTCATTTATAACAGCTTATTAGCATATTTCTTGGCTTATTTTTGAAAAATGCACAAGAGGGGTAAGTGTGAAAAAGTATGCGAGGCACCCTTTTCCCGACCAAATAAAAGCGAGGCAAAAGGAGTTTTTAAAGATGTTCATGCTGTTTTAAAAACTTAGCTGTGGGCTCTTTAAAATGGCGTAAACCTTTCGTTTTATGGACCTTTGGTTAAGGAGAAATCATTTTGTGAAAAGGGTGGTTTGGGATGGTCGCGACAAAAGAAGAGTAAAAGGAAAAGTGAATTTTTGACCCGTCAACTCTATGGCTTATTCTTATGACCTCATTACATGTTAATTAGTTGGTCTAAAGTATTTTCCCAAAAGTTTATAGCTTATAACCTTTATATTCTGAAAAGTGCACAAAAGGGTATAATTGAAAATCTTTGCGAGGCACCATGTTCACGACTATTTAATAGCGAGGCCATAAGAGTTTTGAAAAACGTTCTTGGTATTTTAGAAAATTGGATATGCCCTATCCAAGATGGCTATCACATTTATTTTATAAGCTTGTGGTTTAGGAGAAACAAATGCGTGAACATGGCCACTTGGACTATTTGCGACCAAAAAGAAAGAAAAATGAAAAATGCATTTTTTGACTTCTAATGTACGTGGATTGGTTTCATAAGTCTTGTAACACATATTTTACATTATTAGGTTGTACTAATAGTGTGGCTTAGTGCCTAAGTCACCATAATAGAGAAATTCCAATTTACCAGCTTCTGATTCATTTGGTTTTTGTGACTAGCGATAAGAGAAAGGAGGGTGAATAAAAGCGAGGCCTTAAGGTATTTTTACCAGGTTATAGGGGTGTTATGTAGTCACCTAGGGAGTCATTACAAGTGATCAAGGGCTGGTCTTAAGGACCACAGCTTATGACATAAAATGAGGCTCAAAGAGGGGCGTTTGATTTTATATTGTTATATGACAACTGTTAAGATTTTGGCTAAATTTAGCCTTCGCTTTGCGTTTTCCGGACCCATGCTCCCATTTTTTTGAATAAAACGTCATTCTGGACAACTTTCATGTTTAACTTTTTGATGAATCAGACCAGATATGCCTAAAAAATAAACTTCTGTTCGTTAACAGAAAGTTTTGGACAAATTCAGATTTTCAGTTTTGTATATTTCTTTTGATCATAACTTTTGACTCGGGTGTCCGTTTTGGGTGATTCAAAAGGCCACGGTTTTGGTTTGATCTTGTCTCATTAAAGAATTGAAAAAGGGTTGAGAGACTTACAAACTGTTGGTGCTTGACTAGAACCGAAATGAGATCAAAGTGAATCCTAAGTGGAACAAACTCTTCCCAACCTCCTAGACTCTTGTGTATCAATTGCCTTTTTCTTAGACGTGGGATATCAGTGAGTGAGAGTATGAGTGTGTTTGTAGGCTAGCAAATGAGGGATGAGAAGAAATGAAGTGGTAGGGGGCATATTTATAGTCAAAGAAGATTTAAGGTTCATGGAAGGTAAATTTCCACATGTAATGGTATGTCTAAGAGTTAAGGAATAAGGTAACTTGTTTGATCCTTAGCCACAAGGTCATGGTTTGGTTTTAGAAAGAAACACTTAGTGTATACTTGTCTTATTTAAAGCCTTATGGTTTGAATGGTTTAAAAGGAAGCTATGTGTCATAAGTTTTGACCAATAGTAGTAGGAGATGTGATAGTGTGGCTCATTTATGATCATTAGGGTGCTTGTGGTTTGTAGAATAACTCGTTATCTGTCCCATTTTTGTGCCATAAGATACGAATGGTTTGAAAAGGAAACACCTAGGCGCATACTTGTTCAATTTCCTAGCCACAAGGGTGAAAAATATAGGGGACAAGGTGAGGTACCTTGAACATGTGGAAAATATTAGGCCTTGTTAGTGTTTAGAAATTAATTAAGTCTCATTTGGTTTATGTTTAGTTCGATTTGGACAATGAAGAAGAACTAGGGCACATTTAAGCTTTAGGTGGTTGTACCTAGGGCTAGATGATGTTGTACATATAGTTTAAGAGTGTAGAAACTTAGTTGAAGTCCCTAGGTTAGGTTTAGTTAACTTTAGTTAGGTTTATGAAAAGTATAGATTTTAGTTCCATGCATTAAGTACTTGTACCATAAGCATTAGGGACTTGTACCTTAGACTTGTAAATTATAAGAAAGTCAATTTTAATGGCTTTGTTGATTATAGGTTTTTATCATGTGCTTTAAGATAGGTACATTGAGGTTTATAATATGATTTATATAAGTATTAAGCTTTTATGCATTAAAGACTTGTACATGTTCTTGAAAGACTTGTACATTAGTATTTTGAAAATATATCATGCACATAAAATCATAGAGTTGTATATTAGGGCTTGTAACGGGAAATAAAGTATAGTTAGGTTTCATCTTTAATGACTTGTACTCTAGGTATAAAATGTTTTACTTTAGTATTTATGATTTAGTAAAATCATAGTTATAATAAATTAGGGTTTCGTGAAAATTTAAATAAATAGAAAATGTTTAGCTTGAACGTTTAGAAATCGTACGTTAATGAATTAATGTAAAGTAGCAAATAAAAGTTGAAAATTTTTGGTACTTGGCATATAGAGGTGTTTATGTGAAATAAACATAAGGTCGTTGGTGTCGGTCCGCGTCTGAGCACGTTTATTGAGATTGTGAGTTACGTCACATGAACGGGTAGTTGTGATCAAATAAACTGATAACGAATAAAAAATTATACGTAGAAAATGGATAAGAATATTAATACAAGTGAAAATTTTCCGGTTGTTATATTTTTAACAACTAATAACAGTCAACACTCATCTGTGACTCACAACAAGTAATAGTTTCAATCCCAAACGGGTCACAGCCAGATTAATGACACCAACAGTTAGAATAGAAAGCTACAACATCAAATACCAAGAAAAAATTATAACCAAAACAGGTCAACCCAACTCAGTTGAGATGACCAGACTCACTGAGTTGGCTCACTCACTGAGTTGACTCAGTGAGTTGACCCGTTTCTACAAACAAACAAATTCCCTTTTTAATCGCTTCCAACCACATGATTATTTTGTCAAAAACATTTTTATTATCGTTTTAAATACACGAAAACTATACCAAAAGTTTTATAATCGGTTTTATAGCAATATAATACAAAACGGGGGTTTACGAATTTTGTCATACTAATAAAAAGTGAGAAACGAAAAGATGAGAGGATTGGCGGTGGTGGTTGTGGCTTCACAAACACGAACCAAGAAAACCTAGTGCGACCTTTGCTCTAACCCTCAAACGAACACACCTTTGATCTCCTTGTCTTGACGAAGGTGATGGCGGCGGCGTGATGGTGGAGTGATGGCTATGATGGTGGCAGTGGCCGTGATAGGTGATGGTCTTTATGGTGATGATGATGGTAGTTGTGTGATGATGATGATGGCGGCATGGTTGAAGGTGGTGTTTGGAGAAATGGCGGTGGAGAAGGATGAGAGGCAGGGTATAACTAGGTTTAGGGTTAGCAAATGAGAAAACTATTATAAGTGTTAATTTATAGTATAAGTTATGACTAGAAAGTGTCAAGTTAATTAAAGATGAGGGGGCGTGGGTGAAAATATATCTCAGGGACCAATTGTGTAATATTTGTTATCTTGTGTAAAAATTTAGGTAAAGACCCATTTAGGTTAGCAAACGTTTGATTTAAGACCCCGCGAATTACACTATCGTGTTTAAAATAATTTTTCCAATAAAAACAAGTATTCACACGACTAGTTTCTCAAAAACAATATAATAATAAAACTAAATAGTTTAATGAGTTTACGGTTGTGTCGATTCGCTTTATGTGCGGTTTTTATGTTTGGCGAGATAACCTCTTGTATTTGATTCAAATTGGCTCAGGAAAGTCCGAAATGAAAAACAAATAATAATAAATATAATTTATTTTTAAAATAGGTTTTGAAAAATTACCAGATGTTACACAATAAATGGGAGCTTACAGACAGACCTTTAGACAAAGACGATATTGGTGTCAAATGGGTCTACAAATTCAAGTACAATGCAATGGTTCCGTTCAAAGGAACAAGACAAGACTAGTCACAAAAGGTTACTCACAACAACCTGGAATTGACTACGACGAGACATTTGCTCTAGTTGCTCCCAATGGATACAGTCCGAGCAATCATCTCACTAGCAGGCCAGAAAGGTTGGTTACTATACCAACTCGATGTCAAGTCAGCATTTATCAATGGAGAACTTAAAGAAGGAGTTTATGTGAATCAACCTAAGGATTCGAGGTTGAAGGAAAAGAAGAAAAAGTTTACAAGTTGAAGAAAGCGCTTTACGGACTCAAGCAAACACCGCGAGCGTGGTATAACTAGATCAGTGGTTATTTTAAAGAAAAAGTTTTTGATCAAAGCAATAGCAAGTCGACCTTGTATGTTAAAAATCAAGGTAAAAATGACATTTTAATTGAGCGCTCTATGTCGATGATCTTGTGTTCACAGGGAATAACAAGAAAATGATGGAAGATTTCAAGAATGAAATGATGCAAAAATACGAGATGAGTGATTTAGGACTTCTAAATTATTTTCTCGGAATGGAAATATATCAAGACAATGGCGGCATATTTATTTGTCAAGAAAAGTATGTCGAGAAGATTTTGAAGATTTTTGATATGTCAGAATGCAAACCGAAGGACAATCCCTTCGTTGTCAATGAAAAACTCATGAAAGAAGATGGATTAAGTAAAGTGGACGCTACACTTTACCGAAGTTTGGTGGGGAAATTGTCATACCTCACAGCAACAAGGTCCGACATCATGTTTGTCGCAAGTTTACTCTCAAGGTTCATGCACAATCTTAGTCAAGTCCGCATAGGAGTTGGTAAATGAATTTTAAGATATTTGCAAGGCACGAAAGAGTTCCAAAAAAATGCAGATATATATTTGCATGGTTTTTGTGACAGTGATTAGGGAGGATGTACTGATGACATGAAAAGTACATCTAGATATATTTTTTTCACTTTGTTCAAGTGCGTTTTGTTGGTGCTCGAAGAAGCAACAAATAGTAGCACAATCATCAGCGGAGGTAGAGTACGTAGAAGCAGCTCTAGCCACATCACAAGAAATTTGGATACGAAGAATTTTTGAAGACATTGGAGAACAGCAATTGAAGCCTACAACATTTTTTTGCGACAACATGTCAGCAATAGCAATCGCAAAGAACCTTGTTCATCATAGCCGCACAAAGCATATCGCTTTGAAACATCATTTTATCAGAGAAGCAATTGAAGACGGAGAGGTGCAACTCGAATTTTGTAGAATAAATGATCAGCTAGCAAACATTTTCACAAAAGCACTTTCACGAGAAAAGTTTCAGGAACTCAGGCGAAAGTTAAGAGTTCAGGCAAAACACATTGTGAGGAAAATGTAAATTAATGTGTTTTCTACAAAAAAAAAAAAAAAAAAAAAAAAAAAAAAAAAAAGCGTTTTTGAAAGCCAAAAGTCTTCCCCAACTATGAGAAAAGAATAGTTGACTCAAATTAAAACATGTTTTATTGTACAAGTAAAAAGCAATTTTGATTTCTCTACACCAATATGTGAAGATTGTGGACGGCAAGAAAGACTACCTGCTACAAATTTTGACTACTATACACTATAGACTGTGCTAATGTTTACTTGTAGATATTTTTTGTCCATAAAAGGTAGACTAATGTGTTGTAGGAAATGTACCGGAAGTATCAGTGAGCTAGAAAAAGGAAAACAAAGTTTTTTAATCAAGTATACTTTTGAGTGATTTAATATTTTGTCGTAATAATTTTTGTGAGCAATTTTTGTGAGAATAACATCTCATATATCCAACATTTTGAGAATCTTCTAATTTAATATAAACCGAATCTTTTGAGATTTGTCAAATTTTGTATGTCTATGCAGTATATACATTTTTATGTGAAATGATACATTAATCAGTTGATTACATGGCATTAGCTTTGTGGCGAATAAAGAAAGTTATTAATTGGGACCTAATTTTTCAACGTTATTTGAAGATTATATTCTCCAACAAATAACTTTATAAATATCACACAAAGTTTTGGATAAAAGAAAAGAGTAAGCATCAAAAATTCAAAACACACACGTACAAATGGAAGAAGATGGCAGGAGACGGTGGCCGCTAGTCGTGATAGCAGCATCACCACTTCAAGGCCACCTGACTCCGACTCTCCAACTAGCTACAACCCTTCATGCCAAAGGGTTCTCTATCGCCATTGCTCACTCCAAAGTAAACCCGCCCGACCCATCTAACCATCCTTCATTCACATTCCTGCCTATTTCCAACAACCTATCTACAGTTGATGCCTTCGGTGACTTCACTAATTTAATCCAAACTCTCAACAACAACTCCTCTATAGCATCATTTCGTGAGCACTTGACCCGATTGATCAGTGAAGGAAATAAATCCATTGTTGTCATCTATGATCACCATATGTTTTTTGCAGGACAGGTTGCCCTTGATCTGGATTTTGCTGCCATCCTCTTTCGTAGTGGCAGTGCAGCGTTCTATCCAGCTTACGTTGTTCGTCAACAACTTCATTCAGAAAGCAGATTTCTTGAACAAGGTAACTGCTTAACTACTACTATACTAGTATGAGATAGCTTTGTGATGCATATTGAATGGCACGTCATTATCTAATCGCGTTATACATATTAGCATATATATATCGATCTCCTATAGCACGGCATACTTAAACATCCAATTGAAGGATAATACTTAAACATCATGGCCTAAGACATCTACTCTTGATCTATAGGTTTCTTTAGATTAAACGCAAAAATGTTTCTCTATGAGGATCCAAGACCAGTTTGCACCATGGCATGCATCAAATGAAGCGATGTTGCCGTGAAACTTACATATATTTTTCCCTTTTAATTTCTTAAATAACTAACTGGGACAATACGTTAGTATATAATTAATGTGTATGAACTAAATGTCTTTTCATTTTTTTTACATTTAAAAGGTAAAACGCGTTTTTAAAGCATAAGAGACCAATACAAGCCAAATCAAACAAAACAAGAACGAACAAGTTGTTGTTGGTGGTGGAAGAGTTGGACCTACGCAACACAAAAAAAACAAAGGAAAAGAATGGCCTAAAAAACAGATCACAATGGCTGGCCTTCTGACACAACTTATAACTAAGGCATAAAAAACTGCTTTTTATTTAGCAAAAACACAACTTAAAAAGAACAGCTAAATTTTAAAGGGCCTTGTGCACAAGAGCATCGGGTACAGGCTAAAATCCAGCTAGGACAGACACATGTGCACATGATTATAGAAACTATAATCGGTAGACGTATTTGTTTTTCAAATATAGTACGATCCGGAGGTGATAAACAAGCGATCTGAACTTATTGAGATATTCCTAAGTAAAACCGTTCAAGTCTAACATGAATCGATAAAATCTAAATCCCATTAGCTTATTGACACATAAACAGATGGTCTAAAACTTATAACTGTAGCCGGGATGAAATCACTAATGGTAACTCACACTTGTTATACAGATTTTGTGATGCAGGAGATGGTGCCAAATCTTTATCTTCTCAGGTACAAAGACCTGCCCTTTTCTAAAATGCCTATAGAAGAGTTGAGACGATTAAATGCAATTTTCGACCAACAGGCATGTCCCTCAGCCGTTATCTGGAACACCCTCGATTCTCTTGAACCTAAACCATTAACACAAATCAGAGAGCACTATCAGGTTCCGGTCTTTGCAGTCGGACCTTTGCACAAAATAACACCAAACATACCTAGTAATTATCTCAAAGAGGACACCAATTGTATACCCTGGCTTGATAAACAAGCTCCACAATCTGTTATCTACATAAGCTTTGGAACCGTCGCCACATTGGATGCAAAAGTGCTAGTCGAGATGGCGTGCGGTCTAGTCAAAAGTAACCAGCGCTTCCTATGGGCTGTTAGACCTGGTTCAGTTTGTGACTCAGAATGGCTCGAGTGTTTGCCAGAGGGGTTCATAGAGGAAACAAAAGAACGAGGCTTAATTGTGAAATGGGCGCCCCAAAAGGACGTGTTGGCACATGTTGCGGTGGGTGGATTTTGGAGTCATTGTGGTTGGAATTCGACATTGGAGAGTATCTCAGAAGGGGTTCCTATGCTATGCCAACCTTTTGTTGCAGACCAAGGGGTGAACACACGTTACATTAGTTATGTGTGGAAAATCGGGGTCGAGTTGGAGTGTCTCGAAAGAGGGGAGATCGAAAAAATGATAAGAAAAGTTATGGTAGATGAAGAAGGGGAGAAAATGAGACTTAGAGCAAATGATATGAAGAAAATGGTCAAAAGAGCATTAGAAAATGGTGGTTCTTCGCATGATTCATTGGAGGCTTTGGTTAATTTCATTTTGTCATATTAATTGACAGGACACATGTTTAATCAAAAAGATCAAGAAGCTTGGTGTTATGTACGTTGAAATCATTTTCTAATTCTTTTGTAACCATAACATAAAGAGTAAACTTGAAAGAACCAACTATAACTTACGGTGTGTGCCTCCGGGTAGGTTAAGGGTTCAAGTCTCATTTGAGACATAGATGTTTAAATTTCCAATATAAAAAACATAATCGACATGTCTTTCAATTCGACATGTACATGGTTCCAAGATAAATCATATATAGGGGGTCTTGTGTAAGCCACTCAAAGAACGTGGAGGTGTTTTGTTAACTTTTGTATGCCCTTTTATACAGGGACATATTTTAAGGTAACTAATCGAGGTAACATCGGCTCTAACGACCAAATCCTTAAATTGTATCCCATGTACTACATGCAAAAAAAAAACCAACATCGTACTATCAAAATCGTAAAAATACAACATCGTACTACATTTACTGTAATAGTATTTAAATATCATGAGCATTCACGATAAATGAATACAACCATATATACAATTGTTATATAGACTGGTAATGTCTATTCCACCGGTGATGAATGGCGGAAACGCACCAATGGGAATGCCACGTCGAAAGAAAATGATGATGCATATGACTTTCTATTGGGGGAAAGACGCGTTAATCCTTTTTACAGGATGGCCTGGGCCTAATAATTCGGATATGTATATGTTGGCCCTTTTGTTGGTGTTTTTTCTGGCTCTCATTGGGGAATTCCTTGGTTATTGCAATCGTGTTATGATGAAATCTAATGGAGCAACATCAGGATTGGCTCAAACGTTTGTGTATACGATACGTGTGGGACTTGGGTTCATGGTGATGTTAGCGTTAATGTCGTTTAATGTTGGGGTGTTTCTGGCAGCTGTATTGGGGCATGCTGTAGGTTTCTTTTGCTTTCGAGTGGTCATGAAAAAGAAAGACGATCTGATGTCTACAACACCTTGTTAATGTTGTTAGTCTGTTTTATTGTAATGTAGCTAATATTATTTCATTTATTTCAATAATGTTAAGTTATGTAATGATTAAAGAGTGTGACTTTTTTTTTACACAAATTAAAGTTTTGTTGAGTGCAAGTTCTTTTAGTTTGATTATTATCTTCATAGCATTATACAAGGTTCTAAAAGATCTTACTCAGGATCATTTCCGTCTTTGCAAAATCGAGATCGAAATATCGGATCGAGATGTTAAGATCTTACCGTAATGTCATTTTCTTAATAGTATTTGTAATATATACAAATATACAAATTATTATATATCATAAACATAAAATTATATGAATGTTTTATAGAAATATTGTCCTAATTTATGATTATAAAATGTTTAAAAGGATTAACATGTAAATTCTACAAAACACAATCCGTAAGTTTGTAGTTTTTTAGTTTGTGGTTCGAGAAAAGTAAAATCGAATCGGATTAGATCTTAAGATCATATGGTCAAGATCAGGATCCTATCTATATCTATACAACTTTATAATACATTTAGGCCTTCTAAAATTAGAAGGCTTAAAAATTCAGACTTTTTTACTTGCTTATTATGGAAAGATATCTATACTACTATATAAAGCATTTAAGTTGTGGGCTCCACAAAAAATTAAGATAAGGAGCTCCAATCATTGAGTGACATGTGTCACTTCTCTAACTAAAAAATAACAAAAAGAGATGAGCTCTAACAAACTAAAATAAAAAGCTCCAATAATGGGGTGACACATGTCACTTCTTAACTAATTAATCATCTTTATTTTTAATATTAAATATCTTTTAATTCGTTTAATTTTTTTATGATCTAATTTCACCATATTTTTTAAAATTTTGTGCTCTTTAATTCAACATCCATTTTGATATATTTTTATAAGTTTTTAGTTTTTACATTTTTAGTAGGTTTATGTTATTTGGATTCAAAATTTTATAACTTCAACCTTTATTTCAATCAATACAAACTTTATTTATCAAAATCATTTACTTTTGGGAAAGTGTTTGACGGGAAAGAGATTGTGAAGGTCTTTTCATATGCGGGAATAATGATGTCACGGGAAAGATACGAAAAACCCAAACAAACACATACAACTAACACATATACATTTGGAGTGTTGTGAAATGAATTCACTTAAGCGGGTAGGAAATTGCGATGAGAGTTGGGTTAGCAATTCATTTACTATATTTATTATGTAATTATTTTTATCGCCGCCGCTGTGCGCGGGTATCCAACTAGTATATTATAATGCATATTTAAAGCATTTAAGTTGTGGGTTCCACAAAAAATTAAGATAATGAGCTCCAATCATTTGGTGACATGTGTCATTTCTCTAACTAAAAAATAACAAAAAGAGAGGAGCTCTAACAAACTCAAATAAAGAGCTCCAATAATGGGGTGACACATGTCATTTCCTAACTAATTAATAACCTTTATTTTTAAATTTAAATATCTTTTAATCCGTTTAATTTTTTTATGATCTAATTTCACCATATTTTTTAAAATGTTGTGCTCTTTAATTCAACATCCATTTTGATATATTTTTATAAGTTTTAGTTTTTATATTTTTATTAGGTTTATTTTATTTTGATTCAAATTTTTATAACCTTAACCTTTATTTCAATCAATACAAACTTTATTTATCAAAATCATTTACTTTTGGGAAAGTGTTTGACGGGAAAGAGATTGTGAAGGTCTTTTTATATGCGGGAATAATGATGTCACGGGAAAGATACGGAAAAACCAAACAAAAAAACACATACAACTAACACATATACATTTGGAGTGTTGTGAAATAAATTCACTAAGCGGGTAGGGAATTGCGAGATGAGAGTTGGGTTAGCAATTCATTTACTATATTTATTACGGAGTATATAACTATATTTATCGCCGCCGCTGTGTGCGGGTATCTAACTAGTATATTATAATGCATGTAAAATTAAGATAAGGAGCTCCAATCATGAGATGACATGTGTCACTTCTTAACAAACTTCAAGTCTAACTTCTAACAAACTCCAAGCCTAACTCCTAACCACCAAAAATTAAGATAAGGAGCTCCAATTATAAAATGACATGTGTCACTTCTCAACTAAAAATTCATCTTTATTTTCAAATTAAATTATCTTTTTATCTACTTATTTATATTATAATCTAATTTCACCATATTTTCTAAAATTTTATGCTCTTTAATTCAACATCCATTTTAATATATTTTTTTGAGTTTTTAATTTTTATATTTTTAGTGGGTTTATTTTATTTTAATTCAAAATTTTACAAGTTTAACATTTATTTCATTTATTCCAATCAATATAATCTTGATTCGTCAAAATCATATACTTTTGGGGGAGTGTTTGACGCGTAAGAGATTGCGAGGGTATTTTTATATGCGGGAATAATTATGTCGCGTGAAAGTTACGGGTAACCCAAACAAACACTTACAACTAACACATATACATTCGAAGTGTTGTGAAACGAATTTACTAAACGGGTAAGCAAACACATATAACTATACTTATCGCCGCCGCTGTCACCACCATCTCATCACATCACCACCTCAAAACATTTGTTCGCTACAAAATAGTCATCGGGTACCCGCCGCCGCATTGCGCGGGTACCCTTCTAGTTAGATCTTAAGCTTGCAAAGATCTTATATAAGATCAGGATCTAATTTGCAATAATGTAAAATCGTAAAATCCTAAGATCAGGATTGAGATCTTAACAACAATGTTATTTTAAGTATTTTTCACAAGTAATTAGAGTCAAATACCACTATATGTATGTTTTTTGAAAAGGTTGCCAACACTATACTTATTTATATTTAGAGTTAATTGCAGAAATCGTCCCTAAGGTTTGGTCAAATTGCAGGTTTCGTCCCAAAATGTTTAAAATTGCATAAATCGTCCCCAAATCAAACCTTTTTGCAAATTTTGGTCCCTGGCTTTAACAACAGTTAAGTTAATTTCGTTAGAATTTACACGTTAGCCCCTTTTGGTCAATAACTCTTGCAGTGTTCATCCTTTTGGCCAAAACTCTTGCATAGTTCATCCTTTTGGCCAAAAACTTTTGCAGAGTTCATCCTTTTGGCCAAAACTCTTGCATAGTTCATCCTTTTAGCCAAAAACTTTTGCAGAGTTCATCCTTTTGGCCAAAACTCTTGCATAGTTCATCCTTTTGGCCAAAAATTTTGCAGAGTTCATCGTTTTGGCCAAAAACTCTTGTAGCGTTCATCCTTTTGGCCAAAACTCTTGCATAGTTCATCCTTTTGGCCAAAAATTTTGCAGAGTTCATCGTTTTGGCCAAAAACTCTTGTAGCGTTCATCCTTTTGGCCAAAAACTTTTGCAGAGTTCATCCTTTTGGCCAAAACTCTTGCATAGTTCATCCTTTTGGCCAAAAAATTTGCAGAGTTCATCGTTTTGGCCAAAAACTCTTGTAGCGTTCATCCTTTTGGCCAAAAACTTTTGCAGAGTTCATCGTTTTGGCCAAAAACTTTTGCAGAGTTCATCCTTTTATACATTTTCATATGTTTTTAATCGTCTTCATCCATTTTTATGCGTTTTTGTCCAGTTTTATACGTTTTTGTTCGTTTTAATACGCTTTCGTCCGTTTTCATTCATTTTTATGCGTTTTCAAAAAAAGAAAATAAAAATTTGAAAATAAAAAATTTCGAATTTTTTCGCAAATTTGAAAAAAAAAATACAAAAAATTTTGAAAAAGAAAATTGGAAAAAAAAAATCATAAAAAAGAAAAAAAGAATTTTTTTTCCAAATTTTTTTCGAAAAAAGTTTTTTTTTATAATTTTTTTTTTCGAAAAAAAAAAAAATTTTCTAAATTTTTTTTCGAAAAACGTTTATTTTCTAATTTTTTTTTCGAAAAAAGAATTTTTTTTCCAAATTTTTTTTCGAAAAAAGTTTTTTACGAAAAAAATCAGAAAAAAGAAATTCGAAAAAAGTTTTTTACGAAAAAAATTTGAAACATTTTTCGAAAAAAAATTTGGAAAAAAAATTCTTTTTTCGAAAAAAAAATTAGAAAATAAACGTTTTTTGAAAAAAAATTTAGAAATTTTTTTTTTTTTCGAAAAAAAAAATTATAAAAAAAAACTTTTTTCGAAAAAAAATTTGGAAAAAAAATTCTTTTTTCGAAAAAAAAATTAGAAAATAAACGTTTTTCGAAAAAAAATTTAGAAAAATTTTTTTTTTTCGAAAAAAAAAATTTTAAAAAAAAACTTTTTTCGAAAAAAATTTGGAAAAAAAATTCTTTTTTTCTTTTTTATGATTTTTTTTTTCCAATTTTCTTTTTCAAAATTTTTTGTATTTTTTTTTTCAAATTTGGGAAAAAATTCGAAATTTTTTATTTTCAAATTTTTATTTTCTTTTTTTGAAAACGCATAAAAATGAATGAAAACGGACGAAAGCGTATTAAAACGAACAAAAACGTATAAAACTGGACAAAAACGCATAAAAATGGATGAAGACGATTAAAAACATATGAAAATGTATAAAAGGATGAACTCTGCAAAAGTTTTTGGCCAAAACGATGAACTCTGCAAAAGTTTTTGGCCAAAAGGATGAACGCTACAAGAGTTTTTGGCCAAAACGATGAACTCTGCAAATTTTTTGGCCAAAAGGATGAACTATGCAAGAGTTTTGGCCAAAATGATGAACTCTGCAAAAGTTTTTGGCCAAAAGGATGAACGCTACAAGAGTTTTTGGCCAAAACGATGAACTCTGCAAAATTTTTGGCCAAAAGGATGAACTATGCAAGAGTTTTGGCCAAAAGGATGAACTCTGCAAAAGTTTTTGGCTAAAAGGATGAACTATGCAAGAGTTTTGGCCAAAAGGATGAACTCTGCAAAAGTTTTTGGCCAAAAGGATGAACTATGCAAGAGTTTTGGCCAAAAGGATGAACACTGCAAGAGTTATTGACCAAAAGGGGCTAACGTGTTAATTCTAACGAAATTAACTTAACTGCTGTTAAAGCCAGGGACCAAAATTTGCAAAAAGGTTTGATTTGGGGACGATTTATGCAATTTTAAACATTTTGGGACGAAACCTGCAATTTGGCCAAACCTTAGGGACGATTTCTGCAATTAACTCTTATATTTATTACTACCGATCTATGTTTTTAATTTATACAAATAAAAAAAACAGCCTATGCTTTTCATTTAAATAAATGAAAAAACGATGTAGCAGTTTCTCTTCTTTCTCATTTATTCTTTTTTTGTGTTTTTCTCTCGAAATTTCTTATTTTCTTTTTCTTTATTCATCTCTTTTTCAATAAAAAATACTTATATTGTCTACATTTTATATTTATTTCTCTCATTACGCGAATGATTTTTACATAAACGTAAGAACGCAACAAGGTGCTTAATTGTAAATATTTAAATCTCACAACAACTTTACATAACAAAACAAGTAACCCAACGTTTCATTCAAACGATTAATTGTCACATTGTTATCATTCAAACAAATTAAGCAAATGTATCATTCAAACGGTTCAAGCACACAATATGATCACCATCCGTTACTGATAGAAATGAGATCGGTTAATGGGTCGTCGAACAGGAAACCTCATGTTGAACTTAAGATGAAAGTGATACGTTAAGTATAATTGAATTGGAGAAGACTATGATGGTTTGTGTGACAATCCTGAAAAAATTCATTCATTTAGTGACAAAGAAGTGTGATGTATTAATAATAAATTTATAAAGAAGGGAAGAAAGAGATTAAGACAAAGAATTAAATGTAAAGAATTAAAAACGAAAAATAGATGAGAAAGAAACATTTTGTGAGATGAAAAGAGGTAAGAGTATGAAATTTTCTTTCTTTTCATTCTTTTTCTTGCTTTGAAGTAAAGACGTATACATTTGGAATTCAATATTAAAACCAGCACATAATTTTCTCACTTTTTAAAAATCAGCATAGTGTGGGAAAAAAAACTCTAGTCATTACGCACACATCACATAGCCAGAACAGGGAAATCACATAGAATCAAATCGCATTTTAAAATTGTTACAATTGACAAGTACAGAACAACTATACGAGCTAGTATAAGTAGGGGTTACGGCAAAGGCTCCCTACTTCCGTGTCATGGTTTATGTTTATGTTAGGGTACGTTTGGTTGAGATAATTTTAAAAAAATGAAATGAAGCAGGCAATGGAAATTCAGGGAAATAAACTAGCTGAGAAATTTCTTAAATTCCATTGTTTGGTTTAGAAAATTTTAGTTTATTTTTCTTCTCTATCAGTTATCGCATTTTTTATACATAAACGAAGTAATACATAAAAACTAACAAATAATACATTGAAACATTGCAACCAAAACATAAAGCAATAACAAAATTTCGTTACATTATAGAACAAATGATGACGAATCTACAATGTACATGATAACAAAGCAATAGTTAAGATGCTAGTTCAGAAATGTTCACGATTGGATAATAGGCACTTATAAGAAAATATTTAATCCTACTTCTTCGTTAATGCCCGGTTTCATATTATTAATATTTGTTCTCATCATTGGCAGAGGATATACGGGGCTAGAATGGGTGCTCGCCCCCCTAAATTTTGTTGCTCACAATTAGCTATTTATATGGATACAAGGATTTATAAAAGTATTTTACATCGTTTGCATCCTAAAAACTTGATACCAAAACATAGCTAATGAGAAAAAGTCAAAGTTTAAAATAAAAAGAAACGTGCATAGATACAGTTTTTTAATTTAGTCACTTGGTATTTTGTTGGGTATTCTTTTCTCTAGTATAAACAAGTGTGCTTGCCCGGGCGTTGCTGCGGGGCATTTTTCGTAATATTATTCTACATTATGTATACAGGCTATGTATACAACCTTTCACTAATCAACCTGTTAAGCCAAATACATGACGCCAACATCTAGAGGTGGCAAAACGGGCGGGCCGAGCTGGCACGGGCTAAAACGGGCACGGGCTAGAATGGGCACGGGCTTAAACGGGCATGGGCTAAACGGGCACGGGCCAAACGGGCACATGTTATACAAATCGCTTAATAAAAGACCTAAAACGACTAAATAAATTCCTTAAACGTAATATCTTATTTATATTAACAAAAATAAATATATTATATAAAAAAAAGTGTAAATTACACCGTTCGTCCTTGTGGTTTGCGTTGACCGCAGGGTTTAGTCCTTTGACCAAAAAAATTGCACCGTACGTCCTTAAGTGTGAAACGTTATGCACCGTTCGTCCCTCCGTCCATCTGGGCCCACCAATTCAAGATAACGTCAGTTAAGTAAGGTTTTTAAAAGGGTATTTCCGTCATTTCCCAAGTACATTGCATTTATTATAACCTGCATACAAAATTAAAGAAAAAAATGGCCTCAAAATATTTCATTGCCTAAATACTTTTCAATAATCAACCAATAATCCTCAAAAGACTGATTTCTTCCAATTTCGTCCATCCACCTGATAATACAAAATTAAATGCTTGAGATATAGGTCCCCATATGTATTACACAAATTTATTCAAGACCTACAAACTGTAAAAGTTGAATTTTAATGTTACCCTTTTCTCTCGATGACAAACTCTTTCAGTTGCTGCTTGAGCTTCATAACCTCCTCATCCTGTAAGAATAAAAAGAAGTCATTTGTATATACCGTTTTACTCTCTTTTGAGATGAAAACGCAAAGTGCCATTAGGAATTGAAAGTACCTTAGATTGTCATTATCAACTGCCTTTTCACTTTTTCAGTACGAGCCTTTTTAGTTAAATCTTTGTTGTGGTGGCCATCCACTATCGACTGAGATCCAGTTAGATGTCAGCCAAGAACACCTGAAAGCAAAGATACCAGTTCTGATAGATCTACACAACCAACACCACTGTCACGAGGGCGTTCACAGCAGTGAAACCACACAAAGTTGCTACTAAAAACACCCACCTTAGCCAATCACACCATAAACCACGAACCGCAACCACCAGGTTTACCACCAAACCCGAAGGTCCGGTTAAAACGACAAAAAACAAACTCCAAACATCACAGTAACCACCAAACAAACTGAGAACAACCAATCAAACCACAACAATCAAAAGAAACCAAACCCACGTAGAGATGGTGGCACCAGATGGTGGCGTGTCGTGTGAGATAATAACAATTATCAAAGTATCTAAAACCCTTCACGGGATAGTGGCTATGGAAAAATGAAACCGCCAACAACAACCAAAAACCCAGCCCGAAATACGTGAAACCATCGAAAGATGGTGTCATTTTCAGTAGATGGTGGTGGTGATTATGCTGTCATGGCGGCGGCGGTTGTTTTGTTTAATGAGAGAGATGCAGGTTTTAGGTTAGATAAAAAATGTGAAGAGAGAAAGAAAAAAAGAAATATAGTGGGAATTGAAATGACGGGAAAAAGGGGGTTTAGAAATGACGGATATGCCCTCATGGGTTAAGTGACTTAACAGACGTTAGTGAGAATTGGTGGGCCCAGATGGACGGAGGGACGAACGGTGCATAACGTTTCACACTTAAGGACGTACGGTGCAATTTTTTTGGTCAAAGGACTAAACCCTGCGGTCAACGCAAACCACAAGGACGAACGGTGTAATTTACTCTAAAAAAAATCTTTAAAACGATCGTTAATGTTCAACAATTGAGAGAAAAAAAAAAGTGCCCGTTTGTGCCCATTTAAGTTTTCAATGGGCTATATGTGCCCATTTCAAAAAAAGAAGGGGGCAAAATGTGCCCAAATCTTCTAAAAATGTGCCCATTTAGCCCATCTTTTTGCTTCTGGGCACATTTGCCATCTCTACCAACATCTCATAGCTGGCACATATATGCTAGTGTCTATTGGACATCGACACCATCCTCTCACATGTTGTTTTGTAACCGAATGATGTACTAAAAACACCGTGTTACTTTCAATTCAGTTTACAACCATAAAATATCAAATTGTGTTTGCCATCGTAGTCACTCGTCCTTATTTCACACGAATTGTAACCCGAAGAAAATAGATATCAACCTATATACAAAGCTAGATGCATATTTACAGTAACATTATTAGAGAACATTGACAACTTGCACATCAGCTCGATGCATACATATTTGCAGCGAGATTGCTATTCAACTTTCTTCTCCTTGATCTCTACTCTCTTGCTTTGCATCTGAAATATTTTCCATGCTCCCTTATCTTATAGGTAACATCGCATAAACTAGAGGTGGCAATCACAACCCATTTAGAGAAAAATGGGTTGCTATGGGTCAAAAATAACAACTTATGGGTTGGATTGGGTCACCCCATTTGCAAAGATAAGGTCAAATGGGTCAACATATGGACTTATGTGAATCAACCAATGGGTCGAATGGGTCAACAAATGGGTCGAATGGGTCACTTAAGGGTCGGATGATAACTCAACCATCATTAGATGTCGTGTTTTTTATGTTTTTATACGTTTTTACATTTTTTTCGTCAGTTTTAACATTTTCATCCGTTTTTGCGCGTTTTCGTCATTTTTTTACGTTTTCGTCCGTTTTTTTACGTTTTCATCCGTTTTTGCGCGTTTTCGTCCGTTTTTTTACGTTTTCATCTGTTTTTTAACGTTTTCGTCCGTTTTTTAACGTTTTCGTCGGTTTTTGCGCGTTTTCGTCCGTTTTTTACGTTTTCGTCCGTTTTTGCGCGTTTTCGTCCTATTTTTAACGTTTTCGGCCATTTTTTACGTTTTCGTCCGTTTTTTTACTTTTTCGTCCGTTTTTTTACGTTTTCATCAGTTTTTGCGCGTTTTCGCCCGTTTTTTTACGTTTTCATCTGTTTTCGCTCGTTTTCGTCCGTTTTTTTTCGTTTACGTCAGTTTTTTTACGTTTTCATCCGTTTTTGCGTGTTTTCATCCATTTTTTTACGTTTTCGTCCGTTATTTTACGTTTTAATCCGTTTTTGTGCGTTTTCTTCTATTTTTTTACGTTTTCGTTCGTTTATTTACGTTTTCGTCCATTTTTTTTACGTTTTCATCCATTTTTAACGTTTTCGTCTGTTTTTTAACGTTTTCGTCCGTTTTTACGCGTTTTCGTCCGTTTTCGTCCGTTTTTTAACGTTTTCGTCGGTTTTTGCGCGTTTTTGTCAGTTTTTTTACGTTTTCGTCCGTTTTTGCGCGTTTTCAACCATTTTTTTACGTTTTCGTCTTTTTTTTTACGTTTTCGTCCATTTTTTTACGTTTTTGTCAATTTTTTTTACGAAACGTAAAAAAACATATGAAAAGGTAAAAAACGTAAAAAAACAGACGAAAAGGTAAAAAACGTTAAAAAACAGACGAAAAAGTAAAAAAAGAGACAAAAACGCGTAAAAACGGATGAAAACGTAAAAAATGGACGAAAACGTAAAAAAACGGACGAAAACGGAAAAAATACGGAGAAAAACGCGCAAAAACGGGCGAAAACGTAAAAAACGGACGAAAACGTAAAAAAACGGACGAAAACGAGCAAAAACGGATGAAAGCCTGAAAAAGCTGACGAAAACGCGCAAAAACGGACGAAAACGTAAAACAATGGACGAAAACGTAAAAAATGGACCAAAACGCGCAAAATAGATGAAAACGTAAAAAAAAGACGAAAACGAGAAAAAACAGATGAAAACGTAAAAAAAACGGGCGAAAACGCGCAAAAAAGAATGAAAACGTAAAAAACGGGCGAAAACGCGCAAAAACGGACGAAAACGTAAAAAACGGGCGAAAACGTAAAAAACGGATGAAAACGCTAAAAAACGGATGAAAACGTAAAAAAAACGGACGAAAACGCGCAAAAACAGATGAAAACGTAAAAAAACGGACGAAAACGCGCAAAAACGGACGAAAACGTAAAAAAACGGACGAAAACGTAAAAATACGGACGAAAACGGACGAAAACGCACAAAAACGGATGAAAACGTAAAAAAACAGACGAAAACGTAAAATAACGGACGAAAACGTAAAAAAATTGATGAAAACGCGCAAAAACGAATGAAAACGTAAAAAACGGATGAAAACGCGCGAAAATGGACGAAAACGTAAAAAAATACGAAAACGTAAAAAAACGAAGAAAACATAAAAAATGGATGAAAACGGACGAAACATACTATAGTAGCATGATTACAGGTGGAAATGTAACGAGTCGACCCGACCCAACCCGACCCAACCCGTTTGACCCATGACCCATTCAACCCATTCTTATAGTATGACCCGTTTGACCCATGACCCATTTGACCCATAAACCATTTGACCCATGACCCAAACCGACCCGACCCGACCCATTTGCCACCTCTAGCATAAACACATCACCCGTTATCCTGCATCATAGGAATCAAACTAATTATGTAAAATGCTAAAAGCTATCTTAGGAAATTGACCAGTAGGTCTCTATTAGCAGACCTTCCGGGTAACTAAAAGGCAAACACACCAGGATGGGCCGCGGGGTGGAGGAATATCCAGTGGAAACTACTTAACATGTTTCTGATAGAGTGAGCCTACAATTGTCATATGTACCTCTCTACTGTTGAGCAAGCAATAGGGCAAACATTTTATTGCTATGGATGAACCATCTAATTCTTTTTAAAAGGTCGTAATTAACAGAGTGCTCATTAAAAAAAAAAAAAAAAAAAAAAAAAAAAAAAAAAAAAAAACCATAGAATAATCACCTAACATACTTATGACCCCAGGAACTGATATCACCTTTAGAACCTAACATTAGGTATCTCAGACTCTCCTGGAATATGCAAAACATGAAAACGTCAATAGCAATACACAATACGTCAATACCAAACCAAAAACAATCACCATCCACCCAACAATAGCATGTCAACAACTTATCTATATGCTTCATAATATAAATAAACATGTGCACAATGTTGTCTTACCGGTTCACCGTCGGCAGACATTGTCAAAGCCAAAACAGAAAGGCTACATGCAAGCAATTTCTGCATCAAAAAATAAAAGCCAATCATACATACTGAGAGATAATAGAAATGCCCAAAAATAAAACAGAGAAAGAAAAGCGTTAAAAAAACGCTGAAAGTGTATTATCTACGAACTTCTCGGATGTAAACTACCATATTATGACCCATATGGCCATATCAGTAACAAAATACGCAAGTATAAAAAAAAAGATGGTAAAAAAGTGTACCCAAGCTGTAAGTTATCTGACTTGTGCAACTGCTTTTGATAAATTTGTAAACGCATTAGTTACCCATTCGCGAAAACATGCCAAAGCACTTGAGGATCAGGCCATCTCCTAAAGCATCACCCCTCCCCGCTGATCTGGTGTCAATTACACCTTTACTCTAAAGTCCGTTTCATGTCCACTACAACATAAATGGACCAGAACAAATGGCATGTACAATTCCCAACCTACATATACCAAAATATAGCATACCAATAAATTCTCAGTTGATTGTTGCAAAAGCCGCCATAGTAGTAGTTGTTGCTCGGCAAATGACGGACCATCTATAGACAAAAGTAATGTAGGCGGCCGAGCTGCAACTATATATTTAACTACAAAGTTTAGACATTATTTTACATAATTTGGATTCAATCTCTGCTTGGTTACCAAATGTTGGTTCCAATGATGCCGATTCCACAGTACATGACATATCGTAGCTTCCTTTATGGCTTATCTCCTAGTACTCAAAATCTGTCACATCAAAAAACATTAATTAATACTTCTGCACACACTATATCATACTGTATGATATGGCAACATGATATATATGCACTCTGCTAGCTTCTATTAAAATAAAACCAATGTTGATTTCATATTGCCATTCAAAGCATAAACAGACATGAATAAATACACGTTACATATATGATATGAAAAAACACAATTTGTACATGTGGAACAATGTGTTGCATTGCCCATTCGGGACCAAACTCTTATGCAAGGCGCTTCAGGCTATTAGCAACAACTTATCTGATGGAGTAAACCTACATATATATCCCATTACCCAATATGCCTCAACGGCTATATCAATCATCGGTGTATGTACGTGTGTGGTGAAGTGCATACCTTGTCATACAACCATTGCATGTAGAGGGCACTAAGTTTATCATCAAAAAACCCAACACCCAAGCTGACTTGCCAATAGAGGTAAGCCACTTGCACAATCACGGGCAGTAAAGATTGGGATAAAAGATCGTTTCCAATCACCTATAACAACACGGCATAAAAACCCCGTGTAAATAGCTGCTGACGTTAATCAATCATCAAAATTAAATAGAACGATATTAACCTCAAAGTGAGACATAAGACAACAACATCCATACAGTTTTTTTCAGCAGACCCAAACACCCCTAATGACAGCAACATCCATACCCAAAAGGCCTTTAAAAATGCATTTTGCAAAAGCCTCCTAAACCAATTTTAGTTGCAACATCAGGTTATTATTCAAATAGAAAAATATTCTTTTAATCTTAGTTGACACACTAACTGTTAGTAAATGAAAATACGTATTTCGAAGAATAATGTTTGGGGATGACTCACAAACCATACACCCATTCACTTCTAATTACGTGCAAGTATCACCACTAAACAACAAAAAATTATACCAAA
This sequence comes from Chrysanthemum seticuspe, assembly GCA_019973895.1. NCBI lineage: Eukaryota > Viridiplantae > Streptophyta > Magnoliopsida > Asterales > Asteraceae > Chrysanthemum > Chrysanthemum seticuspe. The sequence continues at coordinate 118,295,161 of BPTQ01000009.1, read as the reverse complement.
ATTATACATATCTCTGCACCGAGTCCCTGCATCTCCAAAATCAACACATTCGCCCCCAAACAGTTTCCGCTTAGTCTCTCGGCCATACACCACAAAAATGTCCCATGTTTCTTGGTCGTTCAAAAATAATCAATCGGTCGCAATCTAAAACTCTTGCCACATCTAGCCGGCCCTGTTAAAAAATTCAAATACCACTAAGTTAATCAATATAAAAAAAGTTTAACAGCACGACAAATCAAATAGTGTCACTATAAGTTCAAGCCCACAAAAGCATCAATTGAAGCAGTTGAGAGCACTAACCCCATGCATAAAAAAACATTTACATAAAAACGGAAAGCCAAAAAGATAAAGAAAGATGTGCAATATGCAACTGATATTGACTGCTCATCAGCTTGACATCACCGTCATTCACCACAATTCACTTGTCTCCACATGCCGAGTTTCTGAAACTTTAGCTTCATCAATAACAACTGCATGAAGAGAAGGTAAGAAGCCTGTGTTTGTGTTCGAAAACAACAAACTCAATGACATTAATACCATTTTTTTATCCCTGGAATACACGACATCAACTTAAAGTTATAAGCCCAACAAAAGAATCAAAAGTATAAAATAGGCCATATACAAACAAAGTCCATAATTTATTTAAAAAAGTTATCTATTTAGTTTGGGGTGACATCCAACCAAACTGTCTTACTTGCCAAGATTGTGTATCGACATTGTGTATAGATTGAACGAATGAAAAACCTCAATAGCAACACATTCTTGGTAGTTTATGGGGCACACAATCTTGGTGGGTTATGGGTACACAATCTTTTTGACTCTTGTTACTTTCCTATGGCCAATATACATTAAAAAAACTAAAAAAAAAAACCCCATACACCTAATGTGGGTGTTTGGGTATGAGTTTTATAAGTGACTACTGAGACTTGCCATAAGAATGTATAGAGTCGATACCAGCAAGTTAAGCGGCCAGCAAACATTAGCACTCTAAAGCTTAGCTAAGCAACCTCATAAGCCCGAAAAAAGTAAGCTTATGAGGTTTTCGAAGAATCTTAAAAATTGATAACTTTTTTCAAATAACATAATCCCAAATTAAATCTTACCAATTGAACCATACACAAATGAACATAATCCTAAATTTCAAAACACCGAATTCATAAAAACAAAAATACAATCAAACCCTAATCTTGATTTACAATAAACAGCAAAAGTTTAACCAAATTAGAAAACCATACCGTTTGATTTGTTAAAGTGGTAGCAAAATATTCCAATCGGTCTCTTCCCCAAATGTTAACCTCAAATCGGAATTGCCTCCTTAATATCCTCATTCACAACACCATCGTAATCTACTTTGGTTAGTTAATTCTGGGTTTGTGTTGTTTTTTATAAGGGTTAATGTAGGAGACAAAGTACAATAAAATAAAAAAAAGACAAAATTACACGGTTGGTCCCTGTGGTTTGCTCGTATTGCAAGTTTGGTCCCTAAGTCATTTAAATTACCTCACAGATACCTATTTTTGAAACGTTGCACTCTTTTAGTCCCTATTTTGGATGGCCGTTAGTGCAGTCCGTTAAGTATTTTGCGCTGTTAGTCCTTCGTTAATAAATTTTGCACCGTTAGTCCTTATTTTTTAAAATATAGTTTTCCACAGTTAGTCCCTCCGTTAATAATAGCTATCGCCCGATTTTTTACGTTTTTGTCCGTTTTCGTTCGTTTTTTATCCGTTTCCCCCTGTTTTTTTACGTTTTTCGTCCGTTTTCTTTCGTTTTTTTTTTATAGTTTTTGTCCGTTTTTCTTACGTTTTATCCGTTTTTCTTACGTTTTTATCGGTTTTCATCCGTTTTTCTAACATTTTTCTTAAATTTTTATCCGTTTTTCTTACGTTTTGTCTGTTTTCTTTCGTTTTTGCCCGTTTTCATCCGTTTTTGTCCGTTGTTCTTACGTTTTGTCCGTTTTTCTTTCGTTTTTGTACTATTTCAACATATTGAAAATTTTTCCTTAAAGGAAAAAAATTTGGAAAAAAAAATTAAAAAAAAAAAATTGGAAAAAAAATATTTCCGAAAAAAGAATTTGAAAAAAAATAAAAAAATTCAAATTTCAAAAAAAAATTGAATAAAAAATTTTGAATAAAAAAATTATTTTTCAAATATTTTTTTTTTTTTAAATCTTAAAAAAAAAACTTTGAAAATTTTTTTTTTCAAAATTTTCAATATGTCGAAATACTTTTTTTGTTTCAAAACTTTTTTTACAATATTTTTCGAAATTTAGACATATTGTAAAAAAAAATTTCCAAAAAAAAATTACAAAAAAAATATTTCCGAAAAAAAAAATTGAAAAAAAATTAAAAAAAATCAAATTTCAAAAAAAAATTTGAATAAAAAATTTCAAAAAAAAAAATTTGAAACTTTTTTTTGAAATTTTTTATTCAAAATTTTTTTTGAAATTTGAATTTTTTTTTTTTTTTTTTTCCATTTTTTTTTTTTTGGAAATTTTTTTTCCAAATTTTTTTTCTTTTTTGAAAAAAGTTTCAATATGTTGAAATAGTACAAAAACGAAATAAAAACGGACAAAATGTAAGAAAAACGGACAAAAACGGATGAGAACCGATAAAAACGTACGAAAAACGGACAAAACGTTAGAACAATGGACAAAAACGGATGAAAACGGGCAAAAACGAAAGAAAACAGACAAAACGTAAGATAAATGGACAAAAATTTAAGAAAAATGTTAGAAAAATGGACAAAAACGGATGAAAACCGATAAAAACGTAAGAAAAACGGACAAAAACTATAAAAAAAACGAAAGAAAACGGACGAAAAACGTAAAAAAACTGGGGGAAACGGATAAAAAACGAACGAAAACGAACAAAAACGTAAAAAAATCGGGCGATAACTATTATTAACGGAGGGACTAACTGTGGAAAACTATATTTTAAAAAATAAGGACTAACGGTGCAAAATTTATTAACGAAGGACTAACAGCGCAAAACACTTAACGGACTGCACTAACGGCCATCCAAAATAGGGACTAAAAGAGTGCAACGTTTCAAAAATAGGTATCTGTGGGGTAATTAAAATGACTTAGGGACCAAACTTGCAATACGGGCAAACCACAGGGACCAACCGTGTAATTTTGTCTAAAAAAAATCGTATGGTAAATGTGTATGAGTGTCATACGTAAATTAGGTGAAGAAAACGAATTTTTGAGTAGTTTGTTGGGAAGAAGATTCAGGAACAAAAATGAGGGGGCTGTGATTTATCTGAGAGGTAAGAAGATTCGAGAGAAGGTACAATTTTTATACAATGTAAATGGAGATTTGGTTTGTACAGTTAACGTATATACATTTGCCGTATGTTTCTGACAACTACGTGAACAGTAACTTGTGAAACACACTTTGGCCAATGGTAGCTCGCCACACTTCTGTTTTTGGTACTAAACTTTGTATAAACATGTAATAAGCCAATGGCAACTTGACAGCAACACATGTATAACAAAAAAATTTATACGACCCCAAAACGGGTTTTAGTAAATATATATAATTAGTTTCATTATTTATAATAATTTGGCTAGACATGAATATATAAAGCTTTCAAGAGTTCAAGAAAATAATTGTCACTTGATACTTTGTTTAATCAATATTGGTAGTTTACTAGTTTTGTTTCTTGTTATAGTCTTTTATATAAGAATGTTATATCCCCCCCCCCAATCAAAACGGCCAAGCTCCGGCACCTGTTCTCGTCTCTTTCTAAACAAAACAGGGAGAGAAAACTATTTCCATTCGAAATGAGATGGAAATCATGATCTAACAAAATGTACTATCGAGAATTTAAGAGGAGTTGTAGTTCTCCGCTTTTTTTCCTTTTCATACCAAACAAAGGAAATGAGATCACCACCCGTTACCGATAGAATTGAGATCGGTTATCAATACGTACAAAGATGAGAAAGAGTTATCAAGTCTTGATGCAAAAGCTAGCCAACAACTTGGACAAAGCACAAAGATGAGACAGACTTATCAAGACGTACTATGTTGATCTTGATCTTGCCCATGCCAGGTCATATATATGGCTTAGTTTGTACGAAAAACGAGTATTTAGATATATGTTTCACATTTCAAGCTTCATGACAATTATGTGTCAAGCTTTGATATTTCTGTTGTTTAATCCTTAAATTTGTCGTATCAGTTGGGAGATATGCCTTGTTCTAATATGGGTGTGGTTGCACTGTAATTTGTAAATGATATGTTTTCACATGAAATCTAATAAAGGGCGAAAGCTGGGTAGTTGTCGTGCAAGAGTAATTAAACCAATTCACCGCAAATGATATTTGGGAGTTTATAACATTATCAAAGTATATAACAATCATAGGAACAAAATGGGTGTTTATGAATAAGCTTGATGAGAATGGTGTTGTATCTAGGAATAAGGTTAGGTTAGTTGCACAAGGATATAATCAACAAGAAGGAATAGATTACGATGAAACTTTTGCTTCGGTAGCTAGGTTAGAGTCTATTAAAATTCATCTTGCTTACGCTTGTTCTAATGATTTTGATTTATTTACCCATCTAATGATTTTGATTTATTTCAAATGGACGTGAAAAGTGCATTTTTAAATGGTTTTATTAATGATGAGGTACACGTGGCACAACCTCTAGGATTCATTGATTTCGAAAAACCTAATCATGTTTATAAACTCAAGAAACCTTTATATGGTCTTAAACAAGCTCCAAAGGCTTAGTATGATACATTGAAAGTGTTCTTGCTTAAATATGAATATACCATAGAAAAGAAATTCACATCTTATCATTGTTCAAATATATGTCGACCACATTATATTCGGTTCAACTTGTCAAGAGTTATGTGATGATTTTGCGAAATCATGCACGACGAGTTTGAAATAAGCATGATGGGTAAATAAAATTTCTTCCTTGGTCTACAAATAAAACAAATGGAAGATGGGATCTTCTTTAATCAATCTAAATAGATTAAAGAAATGCTTAAGAAATTTGGCTTGGAGGATTCTAAACCAATTAAAATACCCATGTCCTTGGAAACAAAAGTCACAAAAGATGTAGAGGGTGATTCGGTGGACAGTACTAAGTATAGGGGCATGATAGGTAGTTTATTATACCTAATGGCAAGTAGGCCCTATATCATGTTTAGTGTCTACCTTTGTGCTCGCTTCCAATAGGATCCCCAAAACCTCTCACCTTGAAGCAGTTAAGCGTATCTTCTGATTCATTAAAGGCACTACGCACTTGGGATTATGGTATCCTAAAAGGACCTGTATAGAAACTATAGTCTATGCCGACTCTGATCATGAGTGAGATTATGTGGATTGAAAAATCACTAGTGGCGTTTGTACATTCATGGGATGTTGTCTAACATCTTGATTCTCTAAGAAACAAACGACACTTTCTATCTCCACGACCTAAGCCGAATATGTATCCGTCAGAAAGGCGTGTCAACAAGTACTATGGATGAAACAAGCTCTTATCGACTACGACATCAAGCTCGGCGACATTCCCTTCATGTGCAACAACAAATGCGCAATCGACTTGAGTAAAAATGTCGTGCAACACTCTCGGACTAAGCACACCGAAATCTGTCATCATTTCCTTCGCGACAATGTTCAAAAAGGAAACATCTCCATCGAAAAAGTTCCATCAGAAGATAGCATCGCTGATATTCTAACCAAATTGATGTGTCGTTTAGTATAGGTCTATTTGTGAATTCAAGTTTTCATACTTATATTTATCCGACTTAACCTATAACAAACACTAACGAGCAGTATACCCGATCAATGTAGCCTAGTTGGTAAGTAGAGTGATGATCACTAAAAGTGCAACGTTAACACTTAAATCTCTATCAGTATTTTAATCATAGAGTTAGTCTAATTAACCTAATATAACGCAAGGGGGGGTTTTCAGCCTGAAAGACTGGCACGATGTGTAGATTAAGTAAAAGTAATAAAAGGTGATAACAACAAGACACGCAAACGCACATATAGAAAACAAATAGCAATAAGAGGTCAAGCCAATAGTAAGAAAGATATGCTTGCTAATCGTTTAGTTATATATGACGAGTACTAAATAGGTACTTACGCTATGGCTGCTTGTTGTGTAGCGTACTAAATTACCTAGATCTCTTGTAAAAGCCTTGTGAGGACTAACTAGAAATCCGTATTTATCTTTCCTTATTAATACTTAGTTAAAATTATTTATCCTTTTCGGGCAAACATCAACAATGCAAATGATGTTAATGAAGTAATTGTGAAATGCGTATGACAGCGCAAACAAGTCACGATAAACAAGAGGTATTAATTCTTATACACCAAATTCTACACTTTTTAGATGGGATCACACTTTTTACTTGATCGCCTACCTACACGTGCAAGAAGTAGACAATATGTAATATACATGCATTTACCTAAACATTAATCATGTCGTGAGTAGTTGACCGTGTAAAAATCACATATATTATATATATATACTAAAACCCATTGCTGGGCACTGTAGCTACAGTGGATACTCAATTTTCAGTTTAGCCTCTTTTAGCCTCTTAGGTTACTGATCAATTGCAAAGTTAGTCCTTAACGTCCGTTACCTAACAGTCGTGGATTAAATTTGCAACGGAACAATAACTTCAGGGGCTGTTTCTGTGCAAATATTAAACACAAACAACCCCTAATGTTAACTTTTTTTTTCACCGTTAGTCCCTAAGGACTAACGTTGCAACAACCCGTTAGTTTCAGGGACTAAAAACGAAAATAGCGATGCTACAGTGCGTAACAGTGCCAAACAGTACTTGCTACAGTACACATATAGTTTGGAATAGTAGGTGTACTGTTCATGCGCAATTTACACTTATAGTCCCTCAAGTTAGCTTCAAATCGTACCGTTAGTCCCCCGTTATCGACCTTTTGCAAATTTCGTCCTTGATAACAAAAAAAAAAAAAAAAAAATTACAATATTTTTTTTCGCTTTAGATTAAACACAACATCCCCGCAGCGACGCGCGGGTGCCCCCGCTCGTTCGATCTAATGTGACAATATTATTCACAAACTTATTATATAATGACTTGGTTGTCATTCAAAGTCATTGTGGCGAATACTTCAATTCTAAAAACTAGTGGTAAGAGTTTCATGGTTGACTAGATACCTGAATAGTTTTCTTACTATATAATGTATCACAATAAATTTTCTCATTCAAATATATCTAGATTAACGAATATTTTACTTTTTAGTATTTAGTGGCCTCTTAAGCGTTTCATCGTTGACAATAATGCAAATATTATTTTTTTCTTCTTATATAACATAGTTCTATTTAAAATTAAAATACATTTTTATCCTTTTTCGCATTCACAGGATTTTTGGCACAAAATAATTTGAGGATTAGAGAGTGTGTTTAGTCTTAGCAAGCAAGATTAAGAAATGCGAATTGAATCATCCAAACCCAAGGGTAGGGGTAAATATCATTTTCAATCATGTTTTCATTCTCATCCCTGCTACATACTTGAAAGTGATTTGCATATTTATATTGCTTATCCGGACACTTTTTTTTATGCTTCAAATAATTGTACAAAACTCATGCTTTGCTTTATCTGCTTGTACTGTAATTGTCTCAATTAATAAATTAACTGTACAAATCACTTTCCTACTTAATTTGTTATCTCAATGTGTTTTTTTGACGATTTTTCTTATTGCAGTTATTGTTGTCACCGCATCTTTCTCGTAGAGTCGTTGTCGTATATTGTTATGTTTCATTAGCCAAGTTGAACCCCTCCCCCTCATCTCCTTCGCCGGATGTACTTAAAGTATACTAAAGCATTATTTGTTTAAAAACATTATTAAGTAATGTTTAAATAAAAGTTGATTTAATGCGGACACCTTTTATTTTATCACTTTATATTTTTGGACATTCTTATCTATTACTGTAACTCATAAACAAATAGCTTTCGTATGTTTTTCTGAATTCAGTTTTTTCATATTAAGTCAATTAAATTAAATTTAAATATCACTTTAATTTGAACATTATTTACAAATACACAACTTTTAATTATTTTCTCATGGCAGGTAAAGGTGGTAATTTTCGATGAAAACACTCATTGTTGCTTAATTTTAAAGATGCAACTCCAAAGTCTAAACCTCTTTAATTAGATTGTTATAATCATGAGGTAATGATTGATGGTAATGTGGTGGAAAGATAATGTAAGTAATCTTATATTGTCCCTCAAGTGGTGATAACTAGAACCACGAATTGTGCACTCACTTCGGAATCATAAAAAGCTAGATTTTTAGACCAACCATCACTAGTTAAGTTATACTTTCAAAGAGAGATGCTTAAAATTTTTAATTTGTACAAAATTTAAGAAATTTTATTAAGTACTTAATTCACAAATCAAATATTCTCTCTTTTCACTAAAGTCTTTTTTAGTTAATTGAAATATAAAAATAAAAAAATATTTTAAGAAAACTAAAAATGAAAACATGATTATAATTTGAGACGGGAAAGTATATAATAAAAGAAAAATGCTTTGTAATAATTTTTTTTTTTTAATTTATAAATACGAGAGCTTAGTTGTAAAATCGAGTCCTTCTATTCGTCAATAAAAGTCAAAATTGACTTTCATTTGATCAAACTCATATAAATTTCGTCTAGCAAAATAAATATATATAAAAACACATGTGTTAAATTTGTAAAAAAAAAGGTAATTAATAAAACTTTAGTCGTTGAATTTTAAATAAATTATATGGAGTTAAGTGTAAACATGAATTAAGTGTAAACATCAGTCTCAATGTATTCTAATAAATAACTTTGAAAAATAAATAAGGAAAATGCCAAACGTGACTTTAAGGGATACCAAGGCTGTCAAGATCGCGCGTAAACTCGTAGGATCGTACGAGTTTACGTGTTTACTAGCTAAAACCATGTAGGATCGTGGTAGGATCGCATATGTGGTAGGATCGTAAGTAAGATCGTAGGATCGCACGTAAGATCGTAGGATCGTCACGCGATCCGAGTTACCTTTTCTACTTTTCTAAATAGATTATCTATACTATTTTATAATGCATTTAGGCCTTCTAAAATTAGAAAGCTTAAAAATTCAGACTTTTTTACTTGTTTATTATGGAAAGAGTTTTTCTAACTAAAAATTAAGATAAGTAGCTCCAATCTTGAGATGACATGTGTCACTTCTTAACAAACTCCAAGCCTAACTTCTAACAAACTCCAAACCTAACTCCTAACCACTAAAAATTAAGATAAAGAGCTCCAATTATAAAATGACATGTGTTATTTCTTAACTAAAAATTCATCTTTATTTTTAAATTAAAATATCTTTTTATCTACTTATTTTTTTTATAATCTAATTTCACCATATTTTCTAAAATTTTATGCTCTTTAATTCAACATCCATTTTGATATATTCTTATGAGTTTTTAGTTTTTATATTTTTAATGGGTTTATTTTATTTTAATTCAAATTTTTACAACTTTAACATTTATTTCATTTATTTCAATCAATATAATCTTGATTCGTCAAAATCATATACTTTTGGGGTAGTGTTTGACGCGTAAGAGATTGCGAGGGTATTTCTATATGCGGGAATAATGATGTCGCGGGAAAGCTACGGGAAAGTTACGGGTAACCCAAACAAACACTTACAACTAACACATATACATTCGAAGTGTTGTGAAACGAATTCACTAAACGGATAAGCAAACACATATAACTATATACTTATCGCCGCCGCTTTGCGCGGGTACCCGACTAGTATTCTAAAAGTGTTTAATAATTCAATTTACTTTACTTCATTGTGATTAAACTAATCAAAGGGTATGTTTTGAAATGTCACTAATGAAATGTATGTTTCCTTAAAATTATGTAGATGGCTCGTATGTTTTAAGACATTTAGGACTCATGTTATGTAATATTATTTCGCTAAATCGTTAATTTAACGATTTGAAACTTGATTTTTTTGTGTTTTATTATTAATTTGGTGTTTGAAATTTGAACTTTGTCATTTTCTAGCAGATATTATATGAATTTATCTTTGACGTTGAGTAGAAATGTAAAACAGTTTGACTCGTTTATCATTTGTTTACAAACTATGACTAATTGGTAGGATCGTAGGATCGCGATCCGATCTTACGATCTCGATCTTGAAAAGACAAAAACTATCCTACACGGGATCGCGATCTTGACAGCCTTGAGGGATACATATAAGACATTGGGAAATGCATTGAATAGTTGTAATTTAATAATAAACCACCCACCTTAGAGCACACGGTGTGGGCATATCGTGGCTCACCGTGAGCCTATGTGGCATTTCGTCGTCGCCCGCCACCACACCGGGGTGGCTCGCCGTGGAGCTGCTAGCCGTGGTGATGACGAAGAAGAAAACCTGACACACACAGGTAAAGTTTGTATTGTTGTGTTATTTGATTTGTGTTATGAGTGAGGAAAAAAATAAAGTGGTAGTGGTGGGCCCCAAATGAAAAGGTTGGGGTTTGTTATGAGTGAGGAGGGGGTTTGTTGTGGAAAAATGGGATGCTGATGTGGCGCTGAGGTGGCACGACGACGAGCCTTAGGCTCGTTTTGACACCTAGTGCTCTTATGCATATAACTACTCCCAACAGACCTCTTGTACCACTTTTGCATCTTTTTAACTTTTAAAGGTAGCCCTTAGGGCTAGGGCTGAGCAACGGGTCAAACCCAACCCGAACTAACCAAACCCGGTCTTACCCGAAACCGAATAAGGGTTAAACGGGAACTGAGAACCGAACTGAGTAAAAGCTATCGAAACCAAACTGAATAAGTCGGTTTAGCTATTTCGAACCGATTAAGTGTGTTTTGACCCGAACCGAGTAAAACCGAAATAATTATATAAAAAAAAAACCGAACCGAATAAGGTCGGTTCGGTTCGGCCCGATTTTGATAAGTTTGTCGGTTCGTGTCGAATTTCAGATGATTTTGCTCAACCCTACTTAGGGCTACAAATAGTAAAACCCAATAAACAAATACCCCCTTACACTTTAAACAAATACCCCTTTAGGAAGAAAAAAACATATATGTTGTTATTTATAAATATTATTATCAGTATAAATAAAATTCATACATGTGCACGAGATTAAAATATTAAAATGAAAGCACAAGTTATTGTGATATATAACTGAATATTCGAGATTGTACATATGCAAACAACTTATGTTATTTTTCTTTATGAGTTTAAGTAAATATATCCGTAAAAATATAACTCGTACATACACGTGTTTAAAATTAAATACGGCTAAAATTATATAAACGAGAATATAAATATAAAAATGAAAGCACGGGTTAGCGTGATATGAAAATAAATATACGTGATTGATAATATAACAACGACTTGTGTAATTTCTATTTCAAGTTTAAACAAGGATATATGAAAATGCATTTTTTTTAAAGTATTTCTTTTAACTTCATCAAAGGTCATTACGTGCTTTTAAATAAGCATATTGTCTACAATATGATATAAATAGTTAAATTAAAACAAAAACATCAACTTCAACATAATGCCAGTTAAACATAGTGACCTCCTTCGCCCAAAAAAATTTATACAAAATATTAATCGATATTAACAAATAATCAAAAATTTATGTACAACCTTTTGCGTGCACGAGAATTATAATAGTTATTAGAAAAACATGATTTTTCGGAATGATAAATTCCATGAGCAGAAAACTAGCAAGTAGCTTTAAAGGATAGCAATTAGCAACATATTACGCCTATATTTGGTGCGGAGTTTTTTTGAGCTTTTTGGGGTGATGAGCGGTGAGTAATGAGTTCTTTTATTTGTATTGTTCGTTTGGCAAAGGAGCGGTGAGCTCTGCTATTTTTTAGGAATGCTCATTTTTCCAATTTTTTTTAAGAAACTATAAGCGGTGAGTTGTACAGCTCACAACTACTGCTCCCTGCTCACTGCTCACAACTAATTTTACCAAACACACCTTACATGTGATAGAAATACGAATAGAGATTCAGATAAAGCATAGCAGTTTAATTTTCCTACTACGATGAGCGATTCTTGAGTGGTAAAGAGTCTTGATTCGGTAACCGCCTAATGTGTCTTTTCGATGGGGTTATTTTTCCAAAAAAACTCCATCCTTCCAAAATGCATTTTATACCTTTAGATCGCCTAAACTTTTAAGAGTGCTGACACCACGAATTTGGTAAAAGGAAAACACTTTAGCCCTCACTTGAGTAATTAAGCTGACTTGTTCACATGTATCTCACGTGACCTACTATGTTAAGATTTGAAAAAGAACGTTAAAACAAAGCGATGTACACATCCAATCAATCTCCACACTATATAATAGAGGAGTCCATGACACGTCACTATTGCCACGTCATTGATGACTCATTGATGACATGGCGTTCAATATCCATTTACATAAAAAAAAATTGGATTTCTACGAGGTTCGAACATGGGTCACTCAGAAAATCACTACCCACACATTACCACTGAGCCAAATGGCTTTTTATGATAGATTCTATAAAAAACAATCTGATAAACTCAAAAAACACACTAACACAAAAATGGATAACGTTGGCTACTTTGCAACTCAACTGGAAACACAATCTCACATAAATCAAATCACAAAAATGGTTCACACACATCAATTGGGCGTTTCTCTTGCTAAAAATCAGGGATTCACAGGTTTTTGATTGTCAAACTTTCTCTATTCTCATCTTTTATTCAAGGAAAGTATATCAAATCAACGCTAACAATCAATACTGATTACACCTATTGATGATATTGATTCAAAGCACTGCTACAACTAAAAAATTTGTGAGTAATTCCATTATTTGTAGGTGTTTCGATTTTTGAATTGGTGAGTGTTTAGATTATTAGGTTTTCTTTTAGTTTAATGGTTGCATTTTATTTACATGATGATGCAACTGAATCTATTAATTAGTTATGTTTTTATCAGGATCATTGTCAAATAAAATAAGGTAAGACTGTTAATTTTTTTTCTTAGAATAATTTGATCCGTTTAAATTGATTATTGATACGAGGATGTAACTGTGTGTACAGGTGATCAATGATGCAGAAAACTTCTCTACATAAGTTCTATTGGTGTTATAGATTCATTTGATGCGCTCATTAGCCGACGGTGTTTAGTATGTATGCATACAAGTTTTCTTATTTCATTGTTGTTAGTTTGGTTAACATTGAGCTATTTATTGTGCTTTCTTTACAGGTATATAATTGTCGTCGTCACATAATTAAGAAACCTATTATTATTCCCTGTAAGCATTTGTGTTTTCAACATCATTACGCTCTTTTTACAATGGAGTTTTGTATAGCTTGCATTTATGTATTTTTACTTGCATTATTGATAGACTAAACAACCATCACTTATCGTCAATCCATAAAATGACAGACCATGTAGCGATCAGTGTTACCAACATCTAAGGTATGTCACCTCTCATTTCATGTTTGTTCTATTCAAATGATAATGCTATGCAGCTGGCATGAGGATTGGTGCATTAGACGATGTGCTTGCTGCAAGTGACCTCATATCACTCCATTATGCCCAAACAAATGGTATAATTTAGATTACAAATGATAAATGTTTGCACCATGTCAAGCCAGGTAATTCTCATTTCATGTTTGTTCTATTTAAATGTTTGCAATTGTACATAATAATCACTCCGTTTGGCAATTACTTCTGTTTGGAACATACTTGCTGTAATTTCTGTGTGAATTTGCAGCCTCTATCCTTGGAGTTGGGCCTTGGATTTTTAGGAAACATATTTCATGATATCCAGGTTCGTAGGCTACTTTAGTTTGACACTTTGTTACAACTTTAATATAGATACTTCCAAGCCTAATTATGTTGTTTAGACACATCACTTCTATTTATGTATGCATTTGTGTGGATTACATAAATGTCCAGTTTGAATATATTGGTAACTAATGGAAACTAAATATTGGAATATATTGCATTCAGTTGGTCAGGCCACACATGTATATGATTTTAAGCATGGGATAATTTTTGGTGAGGATTATTTAAAGCTTTATTTGATTTCAAGTTATACTGAAGATAAATCCATAATTTTTTAGACATTTGGTTGATGGGAATCCTGCAGGAACCGAGCTGCAGAAAATCTATGTGGTTAAACAACTGCTGAAGCTTATGGGCGAACTCAGGCGGAGCTTTTAACGGAACCTAAAGAATCTATATGGTTATACTGAAGCTTATCAAAATATATTTTTGCTAAACTGACTTTAACAAATAAACTATGGTCTTTATCTTAGCATGTATATTAATTCTTATTCGTAAATGAATTCGTGAACATGGCAGCGATGAAAACTACCAGCAGGCATGGGCATAAATCTGTGAGATAAGGCGTGATGGTTTATGGATGGGCACAACTATGTATCGTTGTATGAGATTCTTTTAAAAGAACAGGTATTGTTGTTTAATGGATTAGCTCAAAATATTCTCTTAAATTATAAATTGCTAACTTCCCATGTAAATTCAGAAAAGAAAGTTGCTTGAAAAGTTTGTTATTATTATATTTTGCAGGTCCAGTAATAAATCTGGTCCGGATAAAGTGAGGTTTGAACCTCTTCAAATCCTATATATTTAAAACCTATGACTTTGGAAAACATAGTTTCTTTAACATTCAATTGAGTCTAGAGAATCGAGATCTCAACATGAAGAGGAGTGTAGGCATCACTAAAGGGGCTGAGAATGGACAAGGTATGTACCATTACCTCATTCAAAGTTCAGTTTTTCAGATACTTGCTAGACTAAAGATCAACTTATGTGATCAAGGGGAGCAATGCAAAAGCTTTATGGAGACATTTGGATCAGGTTCAAGATAGTCTGTTTGGGAACTCTTTCTCAAGTCTAATATCGGTGAGTATTGTATTTGCTATTGTTACTTAAAGTTTGGTTCAAGCTGAAATTCTTAACGTATGAATTGTTTATTTGGTTGTTTAGACATGATAAATTATTTAAAAGTAGTTATTTTTGAAGGTAAATGCCAAATGCTGAATAATGTATTCTAAATCATGATATTTATAGGCATTTAAAGATGTAAAAATTAGTCACCCTTTGGACGTATGATATTTATACACGTATAAAGATGCCACAATGAGTCACATGTGTCCCATTTATAGGCATAGATAAGATATTATCAATTATGATATCTTATGGACCTTTTTGATTATCATTAGTCCTAAATATGCCATAATATGCTATATGGTCTAAGAGGAATGCAGGCTCCCCTGATGTCAAAAAAGAACTAGGTTATA